>CM061531.1:328481033-328987144 GCA_030545055.2 Neoaliturus tenellus | reverse complement strand
AAAAATTTTTGACCTTGACCAAAAAGTTTTTTGCTCCGGACGAGAAGTGACACCCCCCCCCCCTGAACTTTTTTTTCGGAAAAATTTTTGACCTTGACCAAAAAGTTTTTTGCTCCGGACGAGAAGTGACCCCCCCCCCTCCCCTCCCCCCCCCCCTCCCCCACCCCCTCCCCCACCCCCCTCCCCCCCCCCCGACAAAAAGTGCGAGCCCCCCCCCCCCCCCCCGACAAAAAGTGCAAGCCCCCCCCCACCCCCCTCCCCCACCCCTGATATCCTGGGCGTGGCAGCCCCCGGTGGGGATATAAGGGGGCCCAGCCAGAGCCGGCTCGCAGTCCGCTCCCGCGCGTTGAACGTGAACGATCGGGACGGGACCGCCATAGGCATCACTAACATTGAATGGCGCCTTCAGTGTTTAGCGAAGTCTACTCTAACTTTAAGACTTGTATTAGTTGTAAGATATTGCGCTTGCGTTTGGGTATTGCGAATTGTTCTATATTAGAGTGTTTTACATGTACCCTATGTCTCCTGTGTGTGTGTGTCTTTTATCCTTTGTGTCTTGTTTGTCATATGTGTTTAATGTGTATGTGCTTGTTCCAGCATTGACTACGTTGAGCTCAATTGTGTGTTGTAAGTGTGTTATATTTTTCTAAAGTGTATACGCTTGTTGTAGCATTTCCCCTTGAGCTTTTGCAATGCTCAAAGTAAATCGTAAAGACAGGAACGGGAGTAGGCCCCCCGTGTAAAGTTACTTTTGTATAATTGTTAGGCTCCTCTCATGCATGCTTCAATGCGGCTGAGAACTCTCATGCATGCTTCAATGCGGCTGAGAAATAGGAGTAGGTCCGTTTGTACGCCTATATGGGGGTAATGAGCCGATGGCCTCTGCACTCGGACCGAGGACGTAAGCCACTAGGGTGTCCTCAGTTAGTTTCCCTTCCGGAAACTCAAATTATGTAAATGAAACTTTGTTAGCTATTTGTGTTTTTTGTCCCAAGGCCCCCGAACATTCGTGGTTCGCCATGGATGTACGGGGGCCGAAATTTTTTAATGTTCGTATGCCTTGACCTAGTAAGAACTTATATAAATTTACTGCATTGCTGAACTTAAATATTAAATATTAAAGATAGGGAACGGGAGTAGGCCCCCGTGTAAAACCACTTTTTATAATTAATTGTTAGGCTCCACTCATGCATGCTTCAATGCGGCTGAGAAATTGGAGTTGGTCCGTTTGTACGCTTATACGGGGGTAATGAGCCGATGGCCTCTGCACTCGGACCGGGGACATAAGCCACTAGGGCTGTCCTCAACCTCTTTCAAAATTATGTAAATGACCTTTTGTTAGCTATTGGAAAAGTTATTTGTTAGCAATGCAGTAAATGCTTAAGTCTTGCGTGGTGAAGGTTAGACGACATTGGATGTTGCCTGTTGTCATAGTTGGGTCTCTTCGGAGGCTACAGCGATGACAACCAAGTGCCCAGGTGGGGCTTAATTTTTTTAAAGTTTTTTCGTGACCTTGACCTAAATACAGTAATAACCCCCCCTCCCCCCCCCCCCTCCCCCCACCCCCCTCCCCACCCCCCCTTCCCCCGGAACTTTTTTGAGAAAAAATTTCGACCTTGACCAAAAAGTTTTTTGCTCCGGACGAGAAGTGCCCAAACAAAAAATTTGTACAAAGTAGTGGATTTAGACCAAAGATTATTGGTTTATCAAACCTGTTGAAGAATAATTGAAAATGGGTGTTTAAAAGCCAAATCTGCTACATGATTGATAAACTGGATGTATATGACGTCACCTTCCCCCACCCTTCAACCTCGGGTATAAAGGGACCCGGTTGAGCGCGCTGCTCATTATTGCGTGGACATTCACCGAGTGCACACTCAAAGCCAAACTGTAAAAAAAATGGCTCTTTGCGATATTTGTGGTGAGTTTTTCCAAGATGAAGATATCTTTGTTTTACACCGAGAATTGCATCATGAAGAGAACAGAAAAGAAGAGATTGTTGTAAGTGAAGAAGACTTGGATGCGTTTGATCGGTTATTGGAAACTGCCAGAAGCAGATGGACGACTGTGATAGCTATCTACAGTTACACCGAGAATTGCATCGTGAAGAGGACAGAAAAGAAGAGATTGTAGTAAGTGAAGAAGACTTGGATGCGATTGATCGGTTTTTGGAAAAACCCCATAAGCAGAAGGACTGGGCTAGCTATTTACAGTTAATGCAAAGAAGAAGACCAAGTGTTATTCAATTTGCCGGAGCTGGACCATCTACAGCTGGAGGATTTATTCAAGAGAGAAAATGGAAGAAGAAGATACGGAAGAAGTGGAAGATGTAAGACAACTGCGTACCCAAGAAGAGGATATGGAAGATATAAGACAACTGCGCACTACAGCCTTGCCAGGACCAGTTGTAATTCATTTCAAAATTAATAATGTGCGATTAGAATTGGAAAATTTTATAACTCAAGCTAAAAAACTAGTTGTAAAAACATTGACGGAAGAATGGGCAAGATTGAACTTTATTAAATTTGGATTGGTGTTGGAGGCTATGTTTACTAATACCGATGGTGAAAATTCACCGAGAGCATTCATTGCTAAAAACCGAACCCTTACAACCACATCTGATATCAACGAAATTTTAGAAGAATGTTTGGTTGAACTGCTAGTGAAACTTCAAGAACATGAAGGAAGAGGATCCGGCTGGACGCTATCATCATTGAAGGTATGGATGTGAGGGTTCACAAGCATGGATATGGTATGAGAGGAAGCAGCTTTATCCCTCTACCAAGGTGATCCGAGATACAAGATCATGTATCAATGTGAAAAATGAGGATAATGAATGTTTCCGGTATGCAATGTTAGCAAATATGTGGAAGACCATTCCTGTAGACCTAGCATAGCATACGAAGCTGTTCAACACCGCTATAACTTCCAAGGTATGTCGTATCCTGTTAGTCTTAATGATGTTGCTAAATTTGAAAGAAAAAACCCAGGAGTTTCAGTTAATGTGTTTGGTTTAGACGAATCAAATAACGTATACCCGTTACGAGTTACAAAGACTGAACGTCAAAATCATACAGATTTGCTGCTATTGACCAAAGGTGAAATATCACATTATGTTTACATCAAGAACTTTGAAACTTTGGTTGGACGACAAGTGACTAAAAAGAAAATTAGAGTAACAGTGTGTAAGAGATGCTTTTGTTTCACAAATAAAGACTTGAGACGTGGAGGATCGGAGTGGTTGTCGGAACACCAGCGGCTTTGTAATGACAACTATGAAGTGAAGATTAGTCTGCCACCACCATCTAGAGCATTTGTCCAGTTCAATAAAACAGTTCACCAATACCGGATTCCACTAGTTATCTACGCTGACTTTGAATCCACGTTAGTGCCGCAGGAACTTTCGGATGGTGAAGTAACTAGAAGAACCAAATATCAATTGCATCAACCTAACAGTTTTTGCTTATTGGTGAAATCTACTTTACCTGAAGAACAATGGCAAGACTACGGCTTAACATCCACTCCGATACTCTACCGTGGGGAAGGAGCTGCTAAGTTTTTGTAGACCAGTTGTATAACATTGCTGAAAAGGCGGAACGCTTATACGGTAATGTTTTACCCATGAAACCTTTGAACCAAAATCAACAAGAAGAATACATTTCGGCAACAAGATGTTATCTATGCAAGAAGAGCTTCAGTGAAGAAAATCAAAAAGTAAGAGATCATGATCACCTCACAGGGTTATACAGAGGACCTGCTTGTAATTCATGCAATATAAATTACAAACTGCCTCAATTTATTCCTGTCGTGTTACACAATCTTAGCGGCTATGACTCCCACTTCATTATCCCAGAGTTAGGACGAGATGATGGAAAAATCGAAGTATTAGCTGAAACATTGGAGAAGTACATCAGTTTTTCAAAAACAGTTGGTAAAATTAAACTTCGCTTCGTAGACTCTTATAGATTTATGTCATCTAGTTTGAGCAAATTGTCTGAGAACCTAAGAAGAGAAGATCTAAAAGAAACCAGCAAAATTGTACCTGAAGATAAATTGGACTTAGTATTACGAAAAGGAGTTTTCCCCTATGATTATATAACTTCCACAGAAAAGTTTGAAGAAACCAGTCTACCACCGATTGAAGCCTTCAATAGCAAATTAAATGAAAGTGAAATCTCCGTTGAAGACTACAATCATGCGTGTAATGTTTGGAACCAACTAAACATTCAAACTTTAGGGGAATATTCTGATTTTTATATAAAATTGGATGTAACTCTGCTGTGCGATGTGATGGAAGAATTTCGGAACACCTGTTTCTCAGCATACGGATTGGATCCTTTACACTCGTATACATCCCCTGGATTAGCATGGCAAGCTATGCTCAAGTCAACTAACTGCCGATTGGAGCTTCTCACAGACATCGATATGGTCCTCATGATCGAATCAGGTGTACGAGGTGGTTTGACTCAAGCTGTGACAAGACATGTTAAGGCCAACAACAAGTATATCCCCAACTTCGACGAGCAACAACCATCACTCTACCTTGGATATTTTGATGCGAACAACCTCTATGGTTGGGCGATGTCAAATCCACTTCCCTACGCAGACTTCAAGTGGATTGACCCGACCACCATTGGTGACATATCACGGATTCCAAAAGATGGCCAAACAGGCTATATTTTGGACTGTGATTTTGAATATCCAGAACACCTTCACGACCATCATTACGACCTGCCTCTCCTAGCCAAGACTGAAGTTTCACCGACAGGAAGATGGCCCAAGCTGATGATGACCTTGGAGAATAAGAGTCGATATGTGGCACACTACTGGGTAGTTCAACAAGCACTTGAATTGGGCCTACGTATAGTGAAAATTCACAGAGCAATTGAATTCACCCAGTCTTGTTGGTTGAAACCATATATCGATTCCAACACTACAAGAAGAGCTGCAGCGACGACAGCATTCGAAAAGGACTTCTACAAATTAATGAACAACGCCATCTTTGGGAAGACCTTGGAGAACAAGAGAAAACACAAAATTGTAAAATTAGTAAGTGATCCTAGGAAATTGGAAAAATTAGTGCAAAAACCAAATTTCGGAACATCAATGATTATAAACGAAAATCTAGTTGCTGTCAGTATGAATAAAACAACAATAGTGATGGATCGTCCGTTATACATTGGAATGTCGATTTTGGATATAAGTAAAACTCTGATGTATGATTTCCATTACAACAAAATGGTTAAACACTATGGAAGAGACAACATTGGAGTTGCATACATGGATACCGACGCGTTTATCTACTGGATAAAGACTTTGGACATGTATGAAGATCTAAGGAGTTTCCCATACAAAGACGACTTTGACTTCTCTGACTATCCGAAGAACCATCCGAATTACAATGAAAAGAATAAAAAAGTAATTGGAAAATTTAAAGATGAAGCAAATGGAATACCTTTGGAGGAAATAGTTGCGCTGATGTCCAAATTATATTCCTTCAAGATGTATATGGAAAACGACATACCGACAGTGAAGAAAGCTAAAGGAGTCAAAACATCGTACTTGAAGAAACGTGTGACATTTGACCATTACAAGACCTGCTTGTTTGAAGATTCTACAATGTCTGCAACGTTCAACACTATCAGAAGCTTTAAACATGAGGTCTACAGTGTCACTGAAGTTAAAAGAGCACTATCAGCTCAAGATGATAAAAGGCATATTATGCCGGATAAGATTCATACTCTTCCTTTCGGCCACTACTCTCTAAACCCTATCAACTAGTAACCTATTCTTCGTCCTTCTACAACTTCGACCTTATTCCTTTCTCCTTCCGTAAAAAAATGGGGAACACGGCAAGTCCAACGCCGTGTTCCCCATTTTTTTACACAAGTTTGGATGACCTTGACCTATATAAATGATGTGAATATTTAAGACAACATTCATTGTGATTATACATGTGATACATGAAACATTCAAACCTGCAATATGAAGAACTCGAAGCAAGAAATTGTCAACGAGCTTCATAAACCTGCAAGAAGAAAGTTTCCACGAAGAAATACAGTGATAAAAGGAATAAATGATTTATATCAAGCAGATTTAATCGAAATGATTCCTTATAGTAAACAAAATAGAGGATTTAAATACATATTGACTATTATTAATTGTTTTTCAAAAATGACAGATGCTTTACCACTAAAAGATAAAAGTGGCAAAAGTGTTACAAAAGCAATGGAAACAGCTATACAAAGAGACAAACATACTATAAAACATTTACAAACTGATGATGGAAAAGAATATTTTAATAAGGAATTTGCAAATTTAATGAAAAAACACAACATTAACCATTACTCAACCAATTCAGAGGTAAAAGCATCAATAATTGAAAGATTCAACAGAACTTTAAAAGGTGCGATGTATAAGATGTTTTCTAACAGAGGATCGCACGTATGGATTGATATGTTACCAAAACTTATAAGCGATTACAATAACAAGTTTCATAGAACTATCGGTATGAAACCAAGCCAGGTGACTAATAAAAATGAAAAACTTGTATTAAAACGTATAAAAATGAATACTAAACCAAGAGTTGAAAAACTAAAGCCTAAAAGGTTTAATGTTGGTGATAAAGTGCGAATAAGCAAATACAAAGGTGTATTCAGTAAAAGATATCTTCCAAACTGGACAAATGAGGTATTTACTGTATTTAAGGTGCAACCTACAATACCAGAAACTTACATTTTAAAAGATAATAAAGGACAATTGCTGGAAGGAGGGTTTTATGGACATGAAATGTTAAAATCAACAGTAGGTGATGTATATTTAGTTGAAAAGGTGTTGCAACGAAAAAAGGATAAGGTTAAAGTACGATGGTTAGGATTTAATAAGACGGAAGATTCTTGGATACCTAAAAAGGATCTAATATAATGATAGAGCATCATTTTGGGTTGAACCATTACAAAGGATGGAGATAATACCGCAAAAAGACAATTTTACTATTAATAATATAGATGAACTCACAGTGGATGGTTCTCAATTCAATACTGGAAAACACGGTGTTTTGTTACCAAACACGGTGCGTTGTCTGGTTACCGGTCCTTCCAATTGTGGAAAAACAAATGTAGTATTCAATTTGATTACAAATCCTAAAGGATTACGTTTTAATAATTTATATGTATTTTCAAAGTCACTACAACAACCAAAATATCAGTTATTGGAACAAATACTCAATAATGTGCCTGAAGTTAAATATTTTAAATTCAACGCGAGCGAGAGTGTCATGCAACCGCAAGAGGCTAAACCATTCTCAGTATTCATATTTGACGATGTATCTTGTGAAAATCAAAATACAATAAGAAATTACTTCGCCATGGGTCGACATAACAACATAGATAGCATTTATATTGGTCAAACTTACAGCAAAATACCGAAACAGCTCATTAGAGACAATGCAAACATGTTAATTGTATTTAAACAGGATGAAACCAACCTAAAACACATATATTATGACCATGTAAGTGCGGATATGCCATTTGAACGATTTAAAGAGTTGTGTGGAAAGGCTTGGGCTGAAAAGTATGGGTTTTTAACAATTATGAAGGAACAACCGCTAAACAATGGTCGATACAGGATAGGATTTGATAAATTTATACTAATACACTGATCATGATGTAAAACATTCATTGTTGTACAACACGTCTTGCTACAAACATGGTTAACCAAGAAAAGTTAATAAAGGAAATAAAATCACTTAGTGATTCTATTCGAGATAAAAACAGAGCATTAAAATTAGGTATTAGCGAAAGGGAGAAATTTCTTGAATCTACTTTTAAACCTATTACTGAACCCTTGAAACAATTAAACAAAAAATTTGCTAAACCCGTTTTGGAAGGAGATGCAATTGCACCTATTACAAAGTTTGAAAGAGAAAATGTAAAATCAGAAGATTTTAGTGATGAAGACCTGGAATCCTCTACATATAGTGGTTTTACCGGTGGAGAACCTGAAAGAGAGCTAGAATCACCAGACTATAGTGGTATAAGAGAATTATATGAAGTAAAAGCTAAAAGAGGACATGAAGATGTATCAACTGCTAGTGAAGAGGAAAAAGAAGAAGAAGCAAGGGAAGGTCCGTCAAACATAAGCTTGTTGGGTGAAAACATTCATAACAAAGGACCTTTAGGAAGGAAATACATGGTAAAAATGTTACTCGGAACAATTCCTAATAAGAATTACCATAGTTATGGAGCGAGATTAACAGAAGATGGTTTAATGATAGGTAATAGCCCGTTAAACGTTGACGAACATGATAATATTGTCATTGGTGATCAAAGGTATAAGGGCACAAAAGGATTATTTGAATTATTATTTGAAAATAAGCCTTCAGTATCGTTAGTGAAAGAAAAAGACATGGAAGCATATAAAAATATTTTGGAACAGACAAATGCATATAGGAGAAAGTATTTACCTGACCAGCCTCCTTTTAGATCTAAGTCTTTAAAATATAAAGAATTTGTATCCAAGTTAATACCAACTAGAAGACAAACAATGCCGTTAACACAAAGAAAACCTGTAAAACGAAGATTTATGGCATCCACTTTGGATGTAAGTGCTCAGGAACGAAGAAAAAGAAGTAAGTCCGTTACGGGTACAGGTTTAATGAAGAAACTATATAACACAAATGTGATTTATTACAATAATATCAATAAATTGGTGGATAGAATGAAACTAATACATGAAGCTAAAGAAGCGGGTCATACTGGATTGGAAAACGAATGGGTGGCTTTAGTGGATGAACTCCGAAACCGTGGGGTAATCTCATAAAAATGCGTTACTCCCTAGAATACTATTCAGTTGCACTATGAGTGTCGACAAGTTCGGACGTTACTCCTCGGATGGGTTATATTATGCCAATAGTTTAAAAAGAAATGCTGGTTTACCACAAACACCTAATGGAGATTATGATATAACTAATAAAAGGTTAAAAAACATAAAAGATCCCACAGATGAAAACGATGCAATAAATTTAAAAGTATTAAAAGAAAAGATATCACCAACATTAAGACTACAGAAAAACACATATGACGCAGGTAATCATAGAATTGTCAATGTTGGTAAGCCAAATCAAAACGCTGATGCAATAAACAAAGGTTATTTATCATCAGAATTAAAAAATACGTTAAAATTCAATGGAAAAACGTATACTGCTGAAAATAAACGTATATCCAACGTAGATGACCCTAAAGATGCAAAAGACAGCGTAAATAGACGCTATTTACATTCATTAATACCTGAAAAGACAAAAGATGGTTTTTCTTTTTATAAATTTGTTATTAACGATATAGGTTATCCGAAAAATGAAAATGATGCTGTAAATTTAAAATATATAAAAGATCATTGTATTACACGTGATGTAGGAGTTATTGATTGTCTAGGTAATTGTTTAGCGAATGTTAAAGATGGTTCGGCACCATCAGATGGTGCAACAGTGGGTCAAATGAAGGAAACTTTAAAGCAAGAAACATCTGGATTTGTAAAACAGGATCAAGTAGTATCAAAGCAAGGGGATGAATTTGTTCAAGGTAATGAAAAATTTAATTTATTAACATACAAAAATAATGCTTGGGATTGCATGGGTAAAGGGTTATCAAATATGGGATGGGGTTATGAAAAACATGATGCAGCTGCTTTATCACAAACCGTACATCTAGATCCAGATCATTCTTTTAGATTTTTTACATGTAAAAATAAAGTAATAAAAAACTTGCATAATGGAAGAGATCCAAATGATGCTGCAACTGTAGGACAAACATTACAATATGACAGTGCAAATAAAGAGTTTATTTATAATAAGCAAAGATTTAAATTAATGGATGTAAATGATTATCAAAATATATTAATTGCAGATCCAAATTCATTTAGCGGATTTAGAAAATTGTCTGGTGAACAATTTATTCATAAAAATCATGTGTTTCGAAATGAATCAGACGGAGCATTAGTTAGTGGAAATTTTAAATATTTTAAATGTCCCGGGAGCGATGAAAATGTAACTGATAAAGACTAAGAATTTGTATAAAAACTGATATGGGTTAGAAATCGAGACTAATATTATAAAAATGGGTTACACTCTAGAATGTTATTCAGTTGCACCATGAGTGTTGACAAGTTCGGACGATATTCCTCGGATGGATTATATTACTTTAATACTTTAAAAAGAGGTGCTGGCTTACCACAAACACCTGATGGAGATTATGATATTAGTAATAAACGGTTAAAAAACATTAATGATCCCACAGATGAAAATGATGCAATAAATTTAAAAGTATTAAAAAAAGAGATATTACCAACACTGAAACTAGACAAAAACACATATAACGCGGGTAATCATAGAATTTCCAACGTCGGTAAGCCAAATCAAAACGCTGATGCAATAAACAGAGGTTATTTATCATCGGAATTGAAAAATACGTTAAAATTCGATGGAAAAACGTATAATGCTGAAAATCGACGTATATCTAACGTAGCAGACCCTGTAGATGAAAAAGACAGCATAAATAGACGCTATTTACATTCTATAATACCTGAAAAGACAAAAGATGGGTTTTCTTTTTATAAATTTGTTATTAACGATATAGGTTATCCAAAAAATGAAAATGATGCTGTAAATTTAAAATACATCAAAGATCATTGTATTACACGTGATGTAGGAGTTATTGACTGTCTTGGTAATTGTTTAGCGAATGTAAAAGATGGTTTTGCACCATCAGATGGTGCAACGGTGGGTCAAATGAAGGAAACTTTAAAACAAGAAACCTCCGGTTTTGTGAAACAAAACCAAGTAGTAACACGTCAAGGAGATGTATTTGTACAAGGAAATAAAAAGTTTACTTTGCTTGAAGAAAACAATTATGTTTGGGATGGTAAAGGAAAGTTATTGACAAATTTAGGTATTGGTGAAAAGCCTGGTGATGCTGTTACTTATGAACAGATAATACAATTAGAGCCAACTGGAAAAAAATGGTGGAATTGTGATAACAAACGATTAACAAATGTTGCAGACCCTGATTATGCCAATAACGCTGTAACTGTTAATTTTCTTGTTAAAGTAATAGGTAATTTATTATTTGATATGCATAATTATATTGCAGCAGGACAACATAAACCTATTGACGAAAAAATGAGAAATACATGGATTAAACAAGAAATTCTTTATAAATATTTTTTTAATCATAACACACAAAAGTTTAGATCATCAGATTGGGGTGATTTTGATATTTAATTAAATAACACCATATATTACATCATTTATGTGCAACCTGTCATAGAGGTAACACATGGGTTACGCTTTTCGAATATAAAAGACAATCATGGCGTTTCGTTACACCAGTCCATATCGAGACACTATACGGAAAGGAGGCGGTATCACGTCCACAGCGGTTTCTCTGTTAAGTAAAGCTTTAAATCGTATTCCAGTAGGATCTATCGTAAACAGAGCAATAGACGCTTTACCATACGAATTTCACATACCGGGAGGTTATCAGTATTGCGGACCAGGAACTAAATTGAAAAAACGACTGGAAAGAGGTGATCCAGGCATAAATAAGTTAGATCAGGCTTGTAAAGAACACGATATCGCATATTCCACGTTTACCGATTCAAAAAATAGGTCAATCGCTGATAAAAAGCTAACGAATATAGCTTGGCAACGAGTAAAGTCTAGTGACGCTAGTATTGCGGAAAAAGCAGCAGCTTTAGCGGTAACAGCAGGTATGAAGGCTAAAACAGCGGTAGGAGGTGGAAAAAGGAGGGGTAAGAATAAAAAAGGATCAACCAAGAGAAAACATGGTGGTAATATTAGACTAAAAAGACGTTCTCCGAGGAAAAATAATAAAAAACCGACAATATGGTCAATGGTAAAAAACGGGGCTGGTCTATACCTAAGACCGTATCGTGCATATTAAATAAAAGAAATCAATTGGTTATACCACATAAAGCGTTGACTAATGTTGAATTATTTAAATATATTTCCTGTTTAAAAATACCATTTTTCCGCGGAGTATTTATGAAAGACAGTTTACCAAAGAAAATATGGAAAAATGAGACTGGAATCGTAAATTTGGATAATACTGAAGGGTCCGGCACCCATTGGGTGTGTTATAAGAAACTAAATAGTAATGTATATTATTTTGATAGTTTTGGAAATTTGCCACCACCTAAAGAACTTGAACATTACTTTAAATCTGCTAAAAACATATATTACAACTATAAAAGAGAACAACCTGATAATACTTCAATATGCGGCCATTTATGTTTGGAATTCCTAGCTAAAAGTATCAGTCACTATTGAGATGTCTTCCTATACGGTATCATTAACAGGAAAATCGTCCACTTTACGAAGTATCCTTTTTCCAGCGTTACGCTTGCAAAAAGGAAGATTTTGGGAGGCAGCACTGTTGGATTTTACAACTTACAACTCTATTCCCAATGTTACGGAAGGTAAAAATAACTTATTACATTATTATAAAGGAAAAGATGCCAGTGGGAAGTTTACAGACTTGGAAGTTTGCACTCTACCCACAGGTTCTTATGAAATTGATCATATTAATGAATTTTTGCAAAATAAAATGGGAAAAGACAATATAACGCTAAAAGGTAATAACAATACAATGAAAGCTGAGCTTACTTCAAAATATTATATAGATTTCAGTAAGTCAGACTCAATTGGTGATTTATTAGGATTTCCCAAAGATGGAGCGATTTTAGAACCAAATAAAACACATTCCGGTAAACAAACTGTAACAATATTAAAAGTCAATAGTATAGACATAACTTGTAATATTATACAAGGAGCTTACAGAGATGGAGCAAATACTCATATAATACATACTTTTTACCCCAGTGTACCACCTGGATTTAAAATTGTTGAAAAGCCGCAAAACCTGGTATATCTACCTTTGAACACCACTTTCATTTCAGACATCGTGTTGAACGTATTGGATCAAGACGGTAACTTGATAGATTTCCGAGAAGAGCCTATTACGGTTAGATTACATTTAAAATCAACACTTTAATACAAAACCATGGGTTTAACATTTAAAAGCGAACAACCTACGGGAATCCGTATTAGTAGCTCTTCAGCTGTGGAGGAGTTAACACGCGAGAACATTCGTTTCTTAGAGAGAATTGGATTAAAAGTAACCGATAATGGATATACTGGATATAGCTCAGGGTCCAACATTCGACGAAACCCTATGGGAAAAAGAATATCACACCCACAACCCTTACACTTCATCAAAATTAAACAATAACGATGAAATTCGTATTCCCATACAAAATCAAGACATTTACACACTACCATGTGAAAGTTACTTGTATATTGAAGGAAAAGTTACTAAAAAGGACGGTACTACTACTGGTACAACAGTTCCATTTATAAATAATCCCATGGCTTTCCTGTTTGATGAAATTAGATATGAAATATCAGGTGTAACAGTTGATTCTACTAAAAAAGTAGGTATTGCAACAACTTTAAAGGGATTAACATCTATATCACCTAATGAAACCAATTTAATACAACCTGCAGGATGGGTTTTACCTGCAAAAGACACAATCACTCCAGATACAAATGGAAATTTTGATTTTCATATTCCGTTACGTTTGTTGCTTGGTTTTGCTGAAGATTATAGGAAAATAATATTAAACGTTAAACAAGAATTAGTTTTGTTGAGATCTTCAAACGATAAAGATATTATTAAAGCTCCAGACGGTACAACAGATGCAACTTTAGAATGGAAATTAACATTAGACAAAATTGTATGGAGAGTTCCACATGTAAAATTAGCTGACGAGCATAGAATGCTACTATTAAGAAAGTTAAAGGCTGATCGTGATATTGTAATTCCTTTTAGAAGTTGGGAATTTCATGAACATCCCAGCTTGCCAACTACGGATCGACACACTTGGACAGTTAAAACATCTAATTATGTGGAACGAGCCAGGTATATTATATTTGGTTTACAAACAGGCAGAAGAGACACCATCACCAAACATGCAGGCCAATTTGATCATTGCAACTTGAAAAATATTAAAGTTTATTTAAATTCACAATTTTTTCCATACGATAATTTAAATGTGTCATTCGCTAATAAAAAGTACAGCATATTGTACGATATGTATGCAAGATTCCAAAGTTCATATTATGGTAAAACGAATGCACCTTTACTATCACCAGAAAAATACTTAGATGGTTACCCTATAGTTGTAATCGATTGTTCTAAACAAAATGAATCGGTAAAATCATCAAGTGTAGATATAAAAATAGAAATGGAATTCAACGCGCCTATATCGGCTAATACAACTGCATACTGTTTAATTCTACATGATAAAATCGTAACATACACACCTTTAACTGGAATTGTTAAAAATGTATTGTAAAAAACCGGTTTTGTTACATTCCAATGCATTCCGCGAGTATAAAAGCAGAGTGTTCAGGTCGCTCCTCATCAGTTTGTTGCCTGTTCTTGTACGGGTAGCATCTTATTCAATATGGCTTCTCCTAGTGGTACACAAGAAAATGTAGTAGATATTGAGAAGGAGATATCCGACTTTTTAGATCTTCAAGGTCAACCGGAGGGAGATGAACACAACGCTTGCGGACAACTCCACGGCAGTAATAATGTTGAGGAAAAAGGTAAAAGAAGAAAGAATGCACAGAAGAAGAAAAGGGATACTGAAGATAATATTTCTCCTAACATATTGAGTGAGGTATTCTTGCGAATATTTTATCCAATCTCATCCAGTTTGGACAAAAGTGTTTTAATCGGTGTTATGAAATCGACGGATTATTCACCTACTGTAATTTTGACTCATGGACCCAAAATGATTTTGTTCACCGATAGTGCTTGGGAATCTTTTATGAAGCACTTGCATCTGCTAGAATGCTATTTAACTAGTAACATGTATGGAAGAAAGACAAGAGTAGGACTTTTGGATTCAAATGTGGAAATTGATATTATAAAGAATCGTGGTGACCATCAATTGCGGTTTAGAGACACAACAAGACATGATAACAAGATTCAACTTAATCGAGAAGAGTTTTTTATTCTAACCTGTGCAACTGAACCAATAACAAGATACTTGAGACAACTAGTGTTTTCAAGTTCTATTATTAAAGATTATTTGGAAGACACTTTGGACAAACAACCGGACGCACCTATATTGTACGGACCTGTGGATACTTCTATATTTAATAGGGTTCCTCATGAAGTACAAATGTGGAGACAGTTGGAAAAATACGCTCAACTACATAAGAAATCAGTAAAACAGGAAGAAGAGGAAGAAGGAGGAGAAGAATCAAGTGTTAGTGATGAAAATGAAAACAAGGAGAATGTAAAGATGGAAACTTAGATGACAATGGTTGGTTTTTAAAACAATATCAAACACTTTGTGGGGTTAGGCCTACCGGGGACGGTGCCCACGTTAAATATACACCAACGCGCCAACAACTGTACGGCCAGGTATAAAAGTCGTACCTACCGTGGTGTGGAAATCAGTTGACCTTTGGACTTCGTCATGAGCAGACGAGTGATCTTCGCAATGGACAAGGAAGAAGAACAAGTAAAGTCCAAACCTGGTATAATTGAGTTCCAAGCGTTTCGGGGTAATGATGATAGATTTATCATAAAAGAACTTGTGTTTTTCGATATCAATACAAGTGTTCCATATACATTTTTGTTCAAACCACCATGTTCTTATTCATCATTAACTAGCAAAGCCGCTACTACCAACAGGTGGATTTCAAAATATTTCCATCATATCGATTGGTATGATGGTTTTGCAAGTTACACGGACTTATATAACATCATGCATCAGTTTTCAAACAGGTTTACCAATATTTATACAAAAGGACTGGAAAAGAAGAGATGGATCGAAGAATTTACTCATGTTCCGGTTAATGATGTGGACTTGGATAAAAACTACAAGTATACGATGGAAAATGTTTGTATTTGTACTAAAAGTCCAGAACATGAAAAAGATAGACATTGCGCTTTAAAAAACGCCTATAAACTCGCATCTTACCTTCAAAGTGGGGGAGTGGGGAGTGGTGGGGGTGACGTGGGTTATATAAGTGAGGAGCAGACCGGGACCTGGCATGAGTATTACTCGAGATTCCGAGACGACAACATCTCCCAGCAAGAAGACGAAGAAGAAGACAATCTTTAACTCAACCATGGCATCTCACCAGTTCCTGCAAACTTTGGTTGAGCAGTTCAATGCTCACTCCAAATCTACCATACTACCCGTCAAGAAGTGTTCCGAACTTAAAGACGAGAAGCACTACATTATCCACGCCATGAAGAAGATGGAGACTTCAGTTGGAGAGGCCATTTGCTGCAGTCTTAGCGAGGCACCGTTCACTCCGGGGGATGAGCCCAAGTTCCAAGTCTACCTGCCGAAACGGTTCGTCCATCTCCTCCAGAACGAGGATCTGCGCTCCATCCAACCCGGCTGTCTCTACCTGGTTTCCCACGGTTGCACGGGTAGCAATTCCACCGAGTTGACCATCCACATCGCCGACAAGCAGCAGTGTTAGATTTAAGTTTTACTGTTGTACATATGTTATTGTAATGTTTTATAAATAAACCATAAAAGACAAAAAAATACAAAAGACAAAAAATGCAACATATCAATATGTGAGGTTTGTCACATATTGATATGTTGCATTTTTTTTAAACTTCGCGGGTGACCTTGACCTTTGACCTTTGCATTTCACAGTTATCCCTACCACCAAGTTAAAGGTCAAACATGCTTCAATGCAAACACCCCCACCACTTTTTCATAGTACCCCCAAGCGCTGTGCCTCAGCTTCATTTCAACTCCGACGGTCAACAGTACAACATCAAGATGTCTCTCAATGTAAGTTGTGCTAGTTACGAGGAGGTAACCATTAAGACTCAGCAGGAGCTGAACGACTTGTACAAGGAGTTGCAGCTGATGGTGGCGCGAGGCTACCGTATAAATGTGCAAGTCTACGCTTGCAATATACGCAATCTCCGACACCCAAAAGAAGAGTCTGAACATTACTCTTCTCCAGCGACTTCATCACCGGCGTCCATGAAGACTGAAGCGAGCCAGACTTTGGATTATTTCAGCTGACTAGCAGTTGGTTTCTTCTTCTTACCATTGTAGAATATGTTTATTTCTTTATTATATTAAAGATGTAAAAGAGAAAAAACACCTATCTTGTTACTGACATATGTGCTCAGTAACAAGATAGGATTTTTTAAAACACAATTTGGATGACCTTGAAACTTCCCTCACTTTTTATAGTACCCCCAAGCGCTGTGCCTCAGCTTCATTTCAACTCCAACGGTCAACCATACAACATCAAGATGTCTCTCAATGTAAGTTGTGCTAGTTACAAGGAGGTAACCATTAAGACTCAGCAGGAGCTGAACGATTTGTACAAGGAGTCCAAAAATGAGGTTGTCAACAAAACCGATGATCAACAATTGTGGGACTCCTCTATTACAGAAAAGGAATTACATGCAGCCGTCGAAGCTGTCGAGGAAAAGGAAAAGAACCTTAGGCAGCTCTGGTTGGCTCAGATGGATATTTGCGGATCTGTGCCGCGTGATGATTTTGAACTTCAATGTCAGATGGCGATTACCCAGCAACTAGAAGAAGCCGAAAAGGAGCTAAAGAGTGGAGGTACTATTTGGGCGGAGGTGAAAACTGAGAAACATGAAGAATATATACCGAATATGATGATTAAACGTACTGTTGATCCCAATCCTTTTAGTTTAAGTGGTTATGTTATAAGTAAATAGACAAAGTTTCCTTTTTTAAAACTCCATTTGGGTGACCTTGAAATTTCCCCCACCACTCTGTTATACCAGCATTGCTCGCTGCAACAAGCATCATTCCTCCTCCAACAACCATGGCGGACACACCTGCTTGCGATGACATGTCTTCCACCGAAGATGTACCCACTACAAGTTGGAAATTGACAATCAACGACGTGCATTATTTAGAAACCATCTGCGATTGGATGAAGTCTATTCTCCTCGACAACCCGGGAATAAAGCTCAAGGTCACTTTAGATTATGATTGGTCTGAAGTTTTAATGCAGCAAGACGATCAAGAATCAGATCACAGTGGAGGTCAACAATCACCGGAGTATTTGTCACATTTACCGTTGTCAACCATATATCCTACAAATGAGGTGGAAAGGGAAGAAGAGGAGCATGAAGTTTAGAGTTTCTTATTTTTTAAAACCCAATTTGGATGACCTTGAGATTTCCCCCACCACTTTCCATATACCTAGAGTGCGCAGAGCCAGACAGTCAGTCGCTTGGTGTCCGTCGAAGGGTGCACATCGCTGTTGCTACTCCAATTCCTGACAATTTGGGGTAGTTCAAGGTCGCCACACTTCTACTTTGGAACGACATCAACTTGTAGTATTTCTGTGTTTTGAATCTAGGTCAGTACACTTTAACTCTGGGACGATATCGACTTGTACTATTTCTGTGTTTTGACTCAAGGTCATCACATTTTAACTCTGGGATGATTTTGACTTATAGCATTTCAGTTTTTTAACTCAAGGTCGTCACACTTTAACTCTGGGGCGGGATCGACTTGTAGTATTTCTGTGTTTTGACTCAAGGTCACCACACTTTAACTCTGGGACGGGATCTACTTGTATTATTTCTGTGTTTTCACTCAAGGTCATCACACTTTAACTCTGGGATGATTTTAACTTATAGTATTTCAGTGTTTTGACTCAATGTCACCACACTTTAACTCTGGGACGGTATCAACTTGTAGTATTTCTATGTTTTTACTCAAGGTCATCACACTTTAGCATGTAACTTTAAGGTAGCACCGAAACGGTGCTACCCGGCTTGACATTTTCAAGTTTCCCGAGGTCATCACAATTTCCCCCACCACTTCCCATATACCTAGAGTGCGCGGGGCTGGACAGTCAGTCGCTCGGTGTCTGTCGTAGGGTACGCATCGCGGTTGCAGTAATGGTCGAATGGGGGCTTCTGGGTCAGTTCAAGGTCACCCGAGCGGTGTCACATGATGGTTTAGGCAGAGTCACGTTGCAAACTTCAAGTTTCCTCAGCACTTTTGCTGTTTCTCATCGCAAATTCGCTCCAAGTTGTCAAGGTCATGGTAACTGTGACTGAAACTCGGAGCGTAGTGCGAGAAACAGCAAAAGTGCCAAAAAATTTTAGGTTTCAGCGTGACCTTGACCTTTGTGACATCGATGACGTCATCTTGGTGACGTAAGGGGTGATGACGTCATCAGCACGTCATTTTTGTGACGTCATGGGTGTGACGTCAAGGAAGTGACGTCATTGGTGATGACGTCATCGATGATGCAATCGATGACGTCATCAATGAGGTCATTGACCTCGATGACGTCATCGATGACGTCATCGCTCGGGTGACCTTGAACTGGCCCAAAAGCCCCCATTCCCCACTACTGTTAAATACATATGAAAATAATTCGTCCTGTAAAGGTACTATTAATAATGTTGAGTGTTATAGAAAATTCACAGAGACTGGGAGATATTAATTTTTATGAAGGTAATCGTGTTATCGAAGGTCTTATATGGAAGCTAGGCCCTTCTTACCGTATATAGAAATACAAATGTCTTGGTGTAAACAGTATTTAACATGTGGTTTTTTGGTGGATGGAAAAGTACGGTATAAAATAAAAATAATTGTACGACTACGTAGAGCCAAAGGTTCAGGTACATCGTATATTCGTTAGGCAAGACATCGGTTTGGATGGTATACCATAAAGGATACAGAATATATCTTTTATAGTAAAAGCACAGTAAAATAGTCCAAAGAGAATTGTAAGCTGGGTCCTCTCCACCCCCTCTCACCCAGCAATGTTGTCAATTGTTATGTTTATATTCAGTATGCTTTCCAGGTGCATGGGTTTGCAACAGTAGGTAAACACTCTTCGGTCTTTTCGTGAAAACTACTACAGGTAGTTATTTTTATACTGGACTGGTACATACACAATTTGAACTATTTCAATAAAATACTGGTGTATCGAAAACGTAGCCAACATTAAAAAAACATACCGTACACGTTTTAAACCGCTCTCAATGGCTATAACTGAAAGCACTTTTAGGGACTAGTAACAGTATGTGAACAACATTAATTATAAGGCAGTTGTGAATTCAAAAGCAATTGTAAGGAACAGAATCGATCCTGCTTCGCTAAGGAACGAATCGATTGGATGATTTCAAAAAAAAAAAAAAAAAAAAAAAAAAAAAAAAAAAAAAAAAAAAAAAAAAAAAAAAAAACTGCAATTTACTACCAATTAATTCTGGCGTCGCTAATTTCAATTAATTTTTCTAATTACTAAAATACTTGACTAAAGTTATGTAGTTCTAAACGCAAACACACGCAACTACTGTAGGGAAATTATTTCCTTAATTTAGTGTTAGCTATCTTCTAAAGCCAATTTATTGTTTTGTCCGTAAACAAGGACGCTTTTTGTCAAAGCTGTTTAAATAAGCACAATATTCACAAAATATATCACAAAACAAGGGTTAAAACTATATAATTTGGTCTTTGAAAATAAGTAATAAATTTTACATTGTGTTACCATCTGTGTTACTCACTGTAGCCTACTGACACTATCTCAAGTATCAAATTTAAAACCAACTGCCTAGTATCACTACAGTAATTATATGACTGTGTAGTAAAATTAGTTACGTAATTCCGAAAATAAATTTTACATTAAAATTAATTAATTTAAACAATTATTTTTAGCCTACTTATAATTTTATTATTAAACGAGTTTTTAATGTTTGACACAAATTTTATGTTTAAGTAAGTAAACTATTCTCCGGTGTGTATAATTTTACATGATGTTCCAAGTTTCTTAGTGATGGTCGACTGACCGCCAACCACACCGGCAGCGGGGTGTAGCGCGGTCGTTGACCCCCGGCAGCACGCGTTTTCCCTCCGTTCGCCGCGCCGCCGCCGCCGCCGCCACGAGCGCTGCACGCATAATGCTGCATTTACGTAACTTTAACTTGCTGATAACACCAGGAAAATACGACTGTTTCATCACCACAGAGTTATAGATCTGTAAATCAAGTTTGGGAATACAGCATAACCTTTGTGAAATTGTTAATTGTATAGAAAATAAGGAAAATACAATAAATTTTCTAATTCAGTAAGAATTTAAATTATTGTTTTTTCGTGCTTAATTGCAGTTTCCAAGCTCGGCTTTGCCTTGCTCGGAAAACGCGACTGTGCACAGAAAAAAACACTTTACGTCATAGTGATAAAAAACTACAGTACTTATTTCATTGTTAGTAACTACAGTAGGCCTACTATTATTTTATTTCTAGTGCTCTATAACCTTAGAGAAGGCATCAATTAGTATAGTAGAACAATGCCAAAACCCTACCAAGCATTGCCAAGTCGAAAATTGCAACCGATCAAAACTTTATATTCCATGGCAAAGCTTATGAAATTCATAAACGTCTCTATAAACTCAATATTTTGAGGTCGGTTTCGTGGTAAATAGATCTGAATACATTCAAATCTTTCAAAATTAAGTATTACTTACGATCTCATAAAGTTTCCTACCTATAATAATAAAGAACTTCTATGAGGAGCATATTTTGACACATCTCATCAGCATCTGCAGCAAGCTCATAACAAAAACTATAGGTTAAAATAGGAATAAAATATAGTGACCATTTGACTAGTCTAATATTTTGTAATGATTAAACACTAAGTAGTTTAAAAAATTGAAATTTTTCAAAGCAAATTAAAAAGCAAGTTACTGTATGTATGTAGTGTACTGTAGTGAATTTAATTGTTTTAATAAGCAAAATAAACTTTAGTTAAAATTTTAAAGAAGCCGCGGTCTGCTAACGCCTGAATGGTGACGCAAGTATTGGACATTTTCTATTTATTAAAACACATTGATAGCGATGGTAAGCTAATGTTTAAGAAATTATGACGTACTGTTTTCATCACGGAGTTACAGCGTTTTTAGATCTAGAATCTGCATAATTGCAGAGATATATGCATTTAGTAATTTCTCTAAGAACATAATTTCTTCGCTTTCTCGCCATTCTGTAGAAGATTAATTAATTAATTACATTCAATTAACAGTTTTATGCACACCTCTTTACCTCGGAGACGTTTTATATTTTTGCATAATGCTAAAGTCTTGAAAAATGTCGTTCAAGGAAAGGAATTTTTGAAAATAAAAGGTCACTAAAAGGATCAGTAGGTACATTATCTTATTCTTAGGAGAATGAGAATATAATGCAAAACATCTTAGGAGAATGCGTTGCAAATGGTTGTAAGGTACTGCTAGACTTGAGTTCAACTTCAAACTAACTGACTTTGAAAAGCAACCCCAAGTCATTTTGTGCATTTCTTCAATACGTATTAAAGTTATTGTACTAGCCTATAAATCACACAGTTAAAAAGAGTACTATTGATTTTTTTATGAAAAGTAAGTTGTTAAAACATTAACAAAACTGAACAAAACCTTTAAAACACTTTCAAGTTTCCAGAAAATTGCTAAACTTTGTTAACCACAACTTTTGAACTATGAAGTAACAAATTTTATTAAATTACTTGAATTAAATTGAACACCACTATTTATTACAGTGTGTCGATTTATAATTATCAATCCTTAAGGTTCATTTCCCAAAACAACAACCAATACTATGGGCGTAGTTTTAGATTTATTGTTTGTTTACATTTGTGAAAATTTAACAGGTATCTCTTCACCAAGTAAGAAGGATGATAAAATAATTGAATCGGGTTTTTTTAAAAGGGCGTAACTCCACTGAAGTAAACTTTTCAAGATTAAAAAAAAACTTTTTATTTTTATTATTTTTTAATTATTTTAATTATTTTAATTTTTATGGTTATTTACACTTCATATGGTATATTCAGTGAAAATATGGCCATAAAATATGCTATGTTACTATTATTAAATGGGCATAGAAGCTTGTAAAACACACTGATTTTTTTAAAAAGGGCGTAACTCCAAGGAAAAAATGTTTAAGTCTGATACAAAAAAAATTTTTATTGGCTTACATGTAAACATATACTAATTTTTTTAATTCCATACAAATCTAGATATGTTTAGGTATATATTCCATATGTTTAGTGCTACAATTTCAGTAAATGAACTTGTCACAAAAGAAACAGTTTTTTATTATCATAGTAAAAATGAGTCTTATATTCGAGTAAGCTACAGAAGAAAGCCACACAACTTCTAAACCCCAAAAAAAAAATTAAAAAATAATATTTAAAATCTTCAAATAGAACCTCTCAATAGTCAATTGTCAATTTTAGACACTTTAATCATCATCTTGATTGTTTTCATCAGGCATATCAACAGCTTCTCCGTAGTCGCTGTCATCGCCATCTGCTGTAGTTGTAGGCCACTGGAAAACATCTTTGTAGAAATCAGAGTGAATTTCTGGAATGTGATCTTTAATCTTCAATAAATCTTCAAGTTTTGCCCTTTTAATTGGCACAAATCCTAGTGGGTGAGCTGGCTGTGTTGGTGGAAAGACAAGCTTAGATTTTCCCATTGAGAAGTTATGACAAATCATGCCATCAATGGTGGTAAATGCCTTTCATTTCCTTTATTAGAAGAGTCATACTCAAAATGATACAATGTACTTATTTGGAAGGACACTTTGTCCTTTTTTGCTGTTTGCTTCCCCTTAGTTTCGTTCGATATACATAACTTTTTGTAATATTTTTTCATCCAATTTTTAAAGTCAAGGAATTGCTGAGCACAAAACAGGTGTACATAAAATTTTCCAGGAATTGAAGAGCTTTTCAAAATAACATCTTTCACTTGTTCTGGAGTGTATAATCTGTCATGAGCTCTTAGGGCTTTTGAAATAATTCCGAAATCTCGGTCGCACGGTAGAAAACTATGACCGGGCACTGGGAAATACTGCACTACTTTTTTGAAGAGTTTACAGTCAGTTAAATATAGACAAAATCTTGACAACACTTGATTTTTATTTTGTTCAGCGCAGTTGTCACAATATAAATGCAGTTCAGTGTACTGATTTGGATTTGACTTCAAAACATCTAAAACATAATTCCTTATAAAAGTACAAACCTCATTGGGACCTTTTTTTCCATTGCCCTCATGGTACAAGTAGATTGAGCCTTTGTTCTTTTTTATGTTATGAATACAAAAGATGTTAAGGGATAGTTGTCTCAAATAATATAGCTCTTGCACTGGTATTTTAGGTAGACTGACAGTTTTCATGAAGTCAAAAGTAATTGCCAGAACATGATCTTCTTTACTTTTTCTTTCCGCATCAAGTTTATTATAAAACTTTTTACTCTTTCTCTTATGGACTATCATCTCGGCCACTGCTGCCCTTTTAGCAGCATCGTTAAGATGTGGTGATTTAATTTTTACATTTAGGGTCTCACAAACCGCACAGGTATCTATCTACCTGTGGCCTTCCGAATGGAAAATTAAAATTTTCTCTATAAAAATTCCAATAGAAATATTGACTGACTTTCACATTTGGATATTTCTTACAGAACAACCTCCACATAGTTTTCAATGTCAACTCAGAGCTCATATAATACATTTTCTTCCCACAATAGTGAGACTCTTTTACAGGGAAGGATTTGATATGATTTCTTACCAAGTCATGAATTTCGGGGGGCAAAGAATGACTTTTACCTTTTCCTCTCTTGTCAATCGGTGTCTCGCCTAACAGTTTAAGGTTTCGGATTCGTCTAACTCTTTTTTCACTAATATCATATATTAATAGAAATCCCTTGAAACATACCTCGGTTCTGACAGTGTTATTCACCACATAATACTTAAAGGAAGCAGTCCTAGGCCCTCTTGAAATAGTAGTTTCCTCTTCTTCACCTGATCGTCTTCTTTGAACTTCTATTGCATCGATGTGATCTTGCAAAAATAAGTCTTGCTCATTTTTAGATGGGATGTTGTAAAATCTTGAAAAAATATCCATACAACCATCTTCGCCTAGTTCTTTCAAGCATTCTCTGGAACATCTGAAAATAAATTAGAAATAATTAGAACTCATCATAGCTTCAGTCGGTTACTAGCGTAGGCATCTAGATGTTTGTCGAACTAGGCCTAGCTTAAAATGTTTTTTTCCAGCCTAAAAAACATTCTACGGTAAGGTATTTTTCAAATTCAAATAGCCTAATTTTACTTAGTAGGTTAATAGCCTAGGCATCTAGATGTCTGTCGAACTATGCCTAGCTTAAAATGTTTTTTCCAGCCTAAAAAACATTCTGCGGTAAGGTATTTTTCAAATTCAAATACCTAATTTTACTTAGTAGGTTACTAGCCTAGGCATCTACATGTCTGTCGAACTAGCCTAGCTTAAAATGTTTTTTCCCAGCCGTAAAAACATTCTGCAGTAGGGTATTTTTCAAATTCAAATAATTTTACTTAGTAGGTTACTAGCTTACAGCTTGGATCTAGATGTTTGTTGAATTAGGAATAGATTAAAATGTTTTTTCCCAACTGTAAGAACATTCTGTGGTAGGCTATTTTTTAGATTCAAATAATGTTACTTTTGTGTTTAACCTAATTCAATTGGAAAGAAACTAATATATTAATGGTACAAAACACAATAGTAAACTCATTTTTAGCAAGTTAAATACTACTCAAAACTAGGCTATCTTACCTGCAATCAAACTCTGGTCGTTTTGCTGGGATTATTTTACCCTTAGGAGAAACATATTCCTGTCCTTTGAGTCGAGCATTTTTTATTTTAACATGAAGATATGCTTCTGGATTACGTTTCTTCTTTTTACGAGGACTGGGATCACTGGGAGGATCACTCATGATTTCATGATGCAAGTGCAATATTTGAGGTTATGTTGATGACCAACACAGGTCACAGTGAGAACAAGAATCAATCAACTGACCAGCTGACAACGTTCTCTGGTTGATTTTTTTTAAACAGGCGTAACTCCAGCTGATAATGTGCAATATATGAGGTAGTTTGGAGTTACGCCCGTTTAAAAAAAACACTAGTTGGAGAAACGCATGCATGGGAGAAACGCCCTTTTAAAAAAGTTTGAAATGTTTGTTCCCATTTTGTACCCATTTAAACAATATTTTTGAACGCCCTTTTAAAACAGTTTGATGCGTCTATCTATTTACAACAATATTTCGTCATAAAGTCAATTTCGGAAAAAATGTGAGTTACGCCCTTTAAAAAAAAAAAAACGATTCAATTCCTCCTTTTATCAAGCTGTGGTGGGGAGCTACTCCACCCCACACCTTCTCCCCCCCACCCTAACGTTTGAATGTCTGTCACGATTCTCCTGAGTTTATGTACTTATGTAAACAATTAGCAAATTTATGATTCTTAACTCTAAAAAGCAACACTTTATCTGACATACATAAATATGCTATGTTTATACTACATTTAATATGTATTGTACAATACTAATAAATTATACTACTAAATATAGTGTGTATCAAGAGTTATTCCCACTCATAATTATTTTATTAACGACAAAGTTTTTTTAGAATTTTGACAAAACCTGTGGTAGGGTAGTAAAGGATGTTCTTTTTAATGGTATAAAAAGTTGTGTAGGCCTAACTATTCCAAAAATAGGGGCAACCACACCTAACTCAAAAATTTTCAAATGCCAACCCTTATTAAATGCAATACGCCATGGAAAATATAATAAAATCTATGTTTTTTTTGTAAAAGAATTTTTTAGCTCAGCTTGTTGTGGAGCACTTTAAAGTTAAACAGATAAATAACTACTGATAACATGCCCCTCATTGCAATGATGTTATTGTCCTACAGCCATTCATAATACCCCCTGTTCCTTGCATGTACTTTTCCACAACAAATTGAGATATAAAATATTTTTCCACTAAAAAATCATAATTGTTTATGCTCATTACTATAGTATCGCATGATAGGTTTTGGTTTTGTAAATTTAGAATTAGGGTTGGTTAAACATATTTTTGGGTTGGTTACATAATAATTTGAACTCATAAAAAAGAGCCTCCCCTACTTCCCTGAACTAGGTTTTGTCAAGATTCTAAAAGGTTTAGTCATTCATGAAATAATCAAAACTGGTAATGACTTCCATACAACACACTGTACTGTATTTAACCATTTTATTTCATGTATTTTCTAGTAAACAGGCACGTGTAAATATTTTTTATCACTCTTCGCCTGTATAATTTACACAACTTTTGGCTAGTTCCCAACAAAATATCGGCACTAAGTGTCTGTATTTGGCCCCGTGTGTGCTGGCTTCACTCCAGCAGCCTTGCGCTAATCCGAACTAGCAAATTTGGCCAATCCGTTACAACTGTTGAAGGTGGTTCTAAACAAAAATAGCCTTCCAGCACCTAAAACTTCCTACTGTACACTTAGGACCATATTATTTATCGATCAACTTGTATGTTAAGATTACTTTAATTACGGTACTCATAGCTTAACGTTGACATTGACAATTAATTCATACTATCTCTGCCTTAATTAGTTTGCATGGTGACGTACGATTTATGGACAACGCAATAATGCACATTTCCGGGTTGTTTTAAAATTTGAAAGTCATTTTTATAAAACGTATTCTCACGTTTTCAGTCTTGGAAAAATCCAACCTCAGGGATTTTCTGCGTTATGGCTATGTTTAAATTATTAAATACAGCAAATAAATTCATTATCTATTTTCCTCAAAGAAACAAATACACTCCAACCCGGATATCCAAGTTTTAGACGGCACCAAAGATTACTTGGTGGCCGATTCGTTATTTTAAATGAAAGAAACCTCAAAGCAAAAGGGCATATTTTCATACTAGGACATTTTTTGACAAAAAATTTCCTTTTTATTTTTTTAGACAGGAATTAATTTCCAACTCTTTTCGTAAACTTGACAGACAATTTGAGGCATTTCGGTTAGCCTGTGGAGGATTTATAAAGGTATATCTGCAGAGGATGACAGTAGCTATGGAAGTAGGTCAGACACGGGTGGCTGCAATGCGGCAACCCCTCCCCGGCGCCCCCCCCCCCCCGCCCCTGGCGCCCCCTGGCGCCCCACACCGCAACTACCCCGACACCTAGGAGCTCTCTAGCACACGTGGGGCTGTCACATCGTTCATCTAGCACGTGTCATAGTTGAAACACTCTACTGCAATGTCATGGTTTTGATCTTGGGGTGATTTCAGATTTTGATTTAGGGTCTAAGATTTAATTTTCAAAAACTCTATTATAACTATTAGGATAATCCTATACTATAATACGAGTAATGTCTGAAGGGATGTGTGTTCCACGATCTCGAAATCTAGCGGGTAGATTTTGCTTAAACTTTGCATTTAAGAGTGTTTTGGCCCAAAAATAAGTTTATAAAAGGCCTCAATCACAGAAAAATTCGAATTTCGTCTAAATTTAAGTTTAAAAGTCGTAATTTTTAACATTGGTCTTATGGGTTGCTATTTTGGAAACGAAATAACAACGAAAGGTATACAAAAATAAAGGAACATTAATGTTAAGCAGACTTTTTGAAACAGCTGTTAACTGTGAAGAGGTATAGTTTTGTTGTTGGGGGAAATTTAATAGCTCTATGACACTATGAAAACTGAATTAAAAACAACGAGCAAGGCTCGGTTAACCTGGTACTAAATTCTAATGCGTATAATCATATATGAACAACAATGTAAGTGAACTATCACACACAGTGATCTCTCAGCTATGCCAGCTGCCAGACAAAATCCAGACGGCCCTTTCCAGGGCCAATTTAGAAATTTAGGCTGTGTTTTTTACCTATACTGACTCAGTTGCTCTGCACCGCAGAATTTATTTTATTATTCTTAAACTATGTTGGCTGGCTAAATGAGCCATACGATATACCATACTACAGTGACCTTGAGATAAATTCACCCTAACAATGCTAATATTCAGACACAAAACCATTAGTTAACATTAACAATGTACCCTGTATAAGATACAGAGTTTTACATTTTCAAGGACGTGTTGTACAAAGTCATGATGGAAGAAGGACAAGTAACTTCTAGACAAATCATTACCTACAGTATCATCACAAATTTCAATGTCGTGAAAGAACAGTATTGTAAAAACTTTGCACCGAGGACAAAAAATGCTCAAACCTGATTGTCCGGTGTAGGGAACCGGAAGCGCATATAAAATGAGGTAAGAAAACACGAGTAACCCTCGCATCTCAGTGAGGGGTGTCTTTGTGGAGCTTGCGTAATAGGCCTACGAGTGATCCTGCTCAGCTTAGCCCCTCGTCTGGCCTGTGCTGCTCTCAATGCGTCTTTGTCTTTGTCGCAAGAGAAGGGGACTGGCAAAGAATTGCGTAGGGGTTTGTCATCATTTTACTTTCTTTTCTTTTATACGAGTATACAAACAATCCTTCATCTCTTTATCTCGTTAAAATGAATATTTAATAAAAATCACTTATATTTATTTTTGTTATAAATACATCTTATATGTTTCCTAACGTTCAGGAAGTTATAAGAATATCAAAAGAAATCAAGTATGAGCTTTTCTTGTTCTTACATGTTGTACAACTCTGACAATGTATTTAATCATTGGCTGTACTGTACTATCAGTAGGCCTAAATCCAATGGACGAAAAGTCTCTTTTCGTGTTTTATGAATGGTGTTAGTCAGTGCTGAAGGCCTAAGTCATTTCTGAAGGCGCTTCCAGCATTTACGATGCTTTTTAGTTGACAATACTTTAGTAATCTATTACGAAATTAGTCAATACTATTTCCATTTCGTACCTGTTGTAGTAGATATTATACATGTAACTGAAATAATATTACATAAAACACAGAGATTACACGTAAAATTACAAACCCCAACAATGTACAAATTGAGGTTGTGTGTGTGTGATTAAAGCCATTCTTTGTACAGCTCTCTTTAGATTGTTTTATTGACTGAATCAACTCTCACTTCACCTGACATCCCACAAAGCATAAAGGACACGAAGTAGGCCTAATTCATCAATAAATTAAATAGAATTTGAAGAAGATTATTACAACTATGCAACCTCAAAGGCTAACTAGTTTTTAATTTCCGCGTAGCTGCACTTTTTACCGCAGTACTAAAAAGTATGTTTGTGAAATCGTTTCCCACAAAGCCATATTTATAGACACTTTTCTACCCTTAACTTATTCCAGCCCAAACCCAGAAGTCAAACACGCGCACCCCCCCCCCCCCCCAATGACCCAAATCTCCCCGTTGCAGCCACGTGTCGCGCTGGCGCAACTGCCCCAGTGACCCACATTTCTGGGAAATGGCCAATAGACCAGGTCCCCACTCGGCAGTTATGGCAAGCGGTGCAGATGGCGTTCATATTTTACCACCGCTGGTGTTTTTGGTTCCCTAATTGCTATTTTTGACTCTGGCGTTAAATATGTCTAATTTGGTCTAGGTCCTAATTGCTGTTTTAGATTTGGTTTTAATATTTGGTGTCGACATATTTTGATCGTTTGGGAGAGAAAGGAATTAAGAAGTGAATTGTTTGAACATAGAGATTCAAAGAAATTGCAGTACCTGAATTAAATTTAAACTGTTCCAGGGTTCTCATTCCATGTTTCTAGGCCTACAAATGTTTCAATTCCCAGAATCAAGCAAACGTGAAAAGGCAGGTAACTTTTCTGGTCGGTAAACTTTCTCCATTGTAACAATTTAAAATTAAAATCTTTACTAGGATAGTTTGGGTTTTACATTATCAGTGACCACAGAGAAGAGTTACCTGCGAGGCGGGTTGCGGGATCCGTCCCGCTGGTAACTGTACCGGCGAGAAAATGTACCTTCCAGCAGGGATCCCAAATAAACGTTAAAAAATACATGAAACTACAAATGTAATACATGGGAACAGTGGGGCAAAAGTTAGGTTACAGATGTTATGTAGGAATGGAGGAAAATTCCTAAGAAATAACTCCAGCTCAAGGTTATATGAAATGAAATAATTGTAAATAATGTTTCCAATTCAAACTGTCAAACGCCCACTGGTATGGAATAAAAAACAATAATAATAAAGTGTGTCAACTATAGTGTCATTCGTCGTCATTCCTGTACAAATAATGTACTTTCAAGAATAAAGAATGTATTGATTTGGCCTATACCGGAGACAGATTTTAATTCTCTATACGTAACATAAACAGTTAAGATATAAACAATAAAAGCGTTTTTTGCTACTGTAGTTGTAAAACATATTTCAAATAATATACACCAACCCTTGATTTAAGAATGTTAGAATAAAGTTTTTATTACTGCTCCATTATATACAATGTAAAGAAGGGCGAAGAGAGCCGAGAGCCTATGTAGGCAAATTTAATAGCTTCTATAGTAAAAACAAATACGGGACACGCAAAAAGGGGCGAGCTGGATAAAAATTAACTTATTGTTGTACCTAAAAAAAATATACTGTATATATTCGCGTTCATTTTGTTATTTTCCATTATGCTTTATTAAATAAATACACATGCAAAATCATCTAATCCATTGCTTGTTCTTTACCCTATAAAAATCTTTCAAAATCCGCATTCACGTAACCACCGAAAGTCACCAATTTAGGAAGCCATAAGAAACTATTAATATTTATAGGTTGTAAAACAATTGGGATTTCGGAATTAAAACGAGATGCCAACTTTGGTCGATGGTGTGACCTGGTGCCCTAGATTGGCACGTGTATGGTCGAGCCTGCGCGATGAACCACCCGACACTAGCGAGCCTTTACAGCTACATACACACCACACACGCACCTGCAGGCGGTAACTCTAGCACGCGCGCCGGTAAAAGTCATAAATCCGGGCAATGGCGTACACGTTTTCCTCGTAAACCGACACCCGCAGTAAACTAGGCACGGGCACGGGAGCTAGAGGTGGAATATCTATTACAATTCTGAAAATTTGTTTTATTTATAATTTTTAGCAATATGGAAGTTTTTATGGCTGCAAAAAGTTACAAAGTGGCATAATGTTTCATTAAAAAAAGCCTGCATGGTTCTACTAATTTCACACTATAGGACTCTAAAAAAAGGTGGATTATAAGAATATTTTGTGTAAATTTCTTTTAAAACGTATTTAGATGGATAGATTATCCATTTATACACATTTTATTGAAACGACGCACTGTATGGTGCACATTTGGTGGGTATGACGAAAAGGGGTGTGATAAATCTGGTGAGGTGTTAGTTGCCTTGTTACCAGGGCCGCGGAGGGGGGGGGGTAGAGGGGGGCAGATTGCCCCGGGCCTCAAAAGACAGGGGGCCTCATAAGGTGATTTTTTTCTATTTCCTATAGCTACGCATTTTTGTTTAATAAACTACCAAAGAGTGTATGACTGTATGAACAACATCATTCACACTTTGAATTACTGGATTAGGTAGGCTTATGTTAGGTTAACAGAAAGAATTCAAAATTTCCTTTCTCAGAAAGCTCTCATCACAGTTTTTTATCACACACAATCCTGGTGGTAGCAGCAGACAAAGCGTATTGAGAGTACACATACACAGTTGGTAAAACTGTTCTGGTTTATCCGTCGCTTTATCCATGAGACGCGTCTCTCAACAGAGTGTCGGTTGTGCTGTTATCTCGTTATCAGCTGTTATCACTTGTTATCAGCGATGAGGTGACACTCGCACGTGTCTCCCTCGGCCTCGCGTGGAGATACCGAGAACTATCTCTCTCTAAACAGAGAGAGACAGAGCGTTGGTAATTGCGCAAGTGATAGAGCTGCACAAAATGTTACTCCAATGTGACTTCGCTTCTCTCAAACAATGATGGTAGACATTTAAAATATTTGTTAGACCATTCTTAAATAATATATGTTGCTAAAAATTATAAATCGAAGAACCTAAAGGCTGAACAACAAAAAGCAGGATATAAAAGATAGAAAATTGCAATATTGTATGTGCATGTTTTGGTTTTTTTGTTGTGTCTGTCTACGTCAATGGCATTTTTTAACGTTTTGACGGGGAACGGTCCAAACCTCAATCTTGTTACTATCTAACATGGACCAGTTGTTAGAAAGCATCATTAATTAAAGCCCAATGACAAAAATGGCAACTGGGTCCGGAATCGATATACTTTAAAAAAAACTACTAACTTTCCTCAGGATCAAACCGGTAACCTTTTTGGATTCAAAGGTGAGCACTATAACCACTCAGCTACCCAGCCAGTTATTTAAGGGCGGTACAGATCTTAAGAGTCATCTTCACCCCTGGGCCAGTAGCCCATTGTTGCGCAGTTGGCAATGTTAATCATACGGCTTTTATGCTAAAACATGGTATTGTATTCCCCTGTTTCGGACGCCGTTTTTCAACCGATTTTCTTGAAACTTGGTAAGTGTTAGTTGAATAGTTATATTAGGTTTCTCATACCTCGAAATTTTGAAAATTTTACTAAATTTTGAAATATTACTAAGGAAAATCGAGTTACTTTGCTACGTCACAGAAAGTAATATTTGTTAAATTTTCAAAATTTCGAGGTATGAGAAACCTAATATAACTATTCAACTAAACACTTACCAAGTTTCAAGAAAATCGGTTGAAAAACGGCGTCCAAAACAGGGGAATAGAAGACCATGTTTTAGCATAAAAGCCGTATGATTAACATAGCCGACTGCGCAACAATGGGCTACTGGCCCAGGGGTGAAGATGACTCTTAATGTCTAATAATAGCTATTTTGAGTTCAATTAGCCTAAAGGTTGTTTTGTGCTACTCTGGGGCCATGCTAACATACTTCACACTAAGGGCCATTATACCTATGCTGAATATTCATATAATATGACATTTGCATTTAGTTTAACATTGTTTACATAAATGGCGGCTATATCTGAAAATTTAGGGACGATAAAAATATACAGGCTTAGAAATACCTATAAAACTTGAACCTTTGTGCAATTTTTACAAATACTGAGATTTTGGTCGAACGTTTAAGACCGTCCTAAGGCAAAACATGGTTTTGTTCATCCCTGTTTCGAATGCAGTTTTTTTTAAGATTTTCTTGGACCTTGAAGATTATGTAGTTGAACATTAGGCTCGTGTGGTGTCATACCTAAAAGTATGAAAATGTGAAAATAATAGAACCGCTGATAAATAGCTCATTTTCTTTACTATTATTATTTAATTTTACCGATGCCATTTTATTTTCACTAATCAAGTGTAGGGTACTGACTCCAACATTCATTTTCAAGAAAACATTTTTCTCAATAAACATCTAAAACAATCCAAACTACTAACAGAAACAGGGGAATGCAGATGAATGTTTTTTGGCGTTTTAATGTTTTATTTTTTTTTTACGGGGTGAAAGACTCTTAACTCTGTGAAATAATATTTCTATGAATACGATTATACTTTACCCCGTTCGTCTGATAGAAATCCATATCCATAGTATGTTCTCGACCAAAATAATATTACACCACACCATTTGTTGTAGGTACTGTATTTAGAAATGCATCATGGGCAATTGTATGCTAACCGCTGATGTTATCTGTAGCGGCAGGAAGTCGCAGGAACGTCCGCTGATGCTGACGCCATTGCTGCTGTTGCTGACTCAGGCTGACTCAGCGCCGCCGGCAGGAACTGACTCACTGACTCACGCCGCGCCGTCCTGGAAACTACAATGTCAGCTGGGACTTTTCCGTTACACAAGACTTATTCTCGGAAGCTAAACCAACCGCAAGTTCAACTATAACTTCCTTCCATCTTCACATGATGTAGATGTAGTCGAGTCTGATATAGTAAGCAGAGGTTCTGGAGGATATAGTGGGGAGAGTTAAGCCAGAATGGAATTGTGACAGCCTATAACCCGTTGGTTTTAATGTGTTATAAATTTCAAGTTATGATGCAAGATGCAATATATGCAATTTTAATTCCGAACTTCGACCGAAATAAAAAAACACAATGGTTAGGTAAACAGTGATATTTTTTTAATCTTGCAAAATATTTGAAGTGTCATATGCCAACCTTGCTTTCAACGAATACATTAAGCATCGGACTATTCGTTTTATTCAACTCGTTCTCTATTAACTCTTTATTTATGCAGCCAAGCGTATAGAGGCCACTACAGAATAAATTAAAATAAGTTGTTTTCTGCCATTCAACACAATGTTATATCTATATTAGATTTCAAAGAATGTTGCAATACTAGTTTTATCTCTGAAATTTCCACTGAAATTCTTTGGAGCATGCACTGTGCAAGCACAATTGAGCTTAATTGTAATCTGTTGCGACAATACTATGTGCAATTGTTCTAAACCATATAAGCTTATATAACACATTTTACCTTTTTTTAACGGCAGCACTTCATAAAACTAATTTAAAAACGTACCGGTATAGGCGTAACTAATTTTGATGAGTTTGGAGATTGTAGGCCTACTTGACATTTTGCTATGCTAATAAAATAGGGCATGTTCAAACAAGGACCTTGGCTTCACATAATTGATTCCTATTATTAAATATTGTTACCGGTAATAGGCAAGCACAACTGCTCCTCCTTTTTCTCAGTTAAGGTGCATCGGAGGAGAAGACCGCACATAAAGAAGGTAGTGTAGACCTATGTACCTACTTATGGCTGGGTAGCTGAGTGGTTTAAGAGCTCGCCTTTGAATCTGAAGGTTGCCGGTTCGATCCTGAGAAAAGTTGGTGCTTTTTGATGGTTCGATACTGGACCCAGCTGCCTTTGGTCATTGTGCTATTAATTAATGATCCTGACAAATGAAACAGCTGATATTTGTCAGTAACAAAGCTACACCTCATCTGATCCATTACAATCATCACACTCACCCCTTCAGTCATACTCACCTTAAAATACGCACCACAGAGTGCGTCGGTGTTTCAAGTAAAGTATTTAAGTATCTAGATGAGCAGAAACCCATTATGCGAGCATTAATGTAATTTACAGTGGTCCACCAGGGATGTACCCTAACGGGCTCCCAAAGATATCTTAAAGAACGGCAATTAGTCTGATTCATTAATTTTGACTGCTGTTGTAATAACAAACTAGAGATCGCCTCTTGATCGAAATTCGACCAAAATTTCAGTTGATCTGGGCCCTTGTAAACTTCTTGAAGATTACAATATTTTATAACGGAAACATCTAATCTTTCTGTTTTTTAATAGCATTTGTTTTTTAATAGCATTTTTTATTTCAATAATGATTCAATCAATTTCCTTCTTCCATAATATTAACACTAAAACTTAGAAAGCTTGCGGGGCCATTCTGCTCATCTACAGAGCCCTACTACCTTTCTAACGGTACGCGCGGATTTCTCTTACGATGCGTGTGCTGAGAAAAAAGGAAAAGAAACATGATTAGGCCTACATATTAATATATAGATGGTAGAAGAAGATGTGTTTCAGTTATGAAATGCTGTTTCAACTAGGTAATTGGATGTAGATGAACGGAATTTTTGGTCGAATGTCTATCGGTGGATGATCTTTATAGTAGCATACACGCCTATAATTTTTTTCGAATCATTTATGTTCGCTTTAGGCATAAACGCTCATATCACTGACACACACGAACACTGATCTGCACGAACACACAGAGAGCGACGCGACGAGACGAGATTCATTCAATTCCATGTTATCAGATAGAACCGAACACACAGAGAGCGACGCGACGACGCGTCGAGATTCATTCAATTCCATGTTATCAGATAGAACCGAACACACAGAGAGCGACGCGACGACGCGTCGAGATTCATTCAATTCCATGTAATCAGATAGAACCGAACACACAGAGAGCGACGTGACGCGACGCGATTCATTCAATTTCATGTAATCAGATAGAGCCGAACACACAGAGAGCGACGCGACTCGACGAGATTCATTCAATTTCATGTAATCAGATAGAGCCGAACACACAGAGAGCGACGCGACTCGACGCGATTCATTCAATTTCATGTAATCAGATAGAGCCGAACACACAGAGAGAGCGACGCGACTCGACGCGATTCATTCAATTTCATGTAATCAGATAGAGCCGAACACACAGAGAGCGACGTGACTCGACGCGATTCATTCAATTTCATGTAATCAGATAGAGCCGAACACACAGAGAGCGACGCGACTCGACGCGATTCATTCAATTTCATGTAATCAGATAGAGCCGAACACACAGAGAGCGACGCGACTCGACGCGATTCATTCAATTTCATGTAATCAGATAGAGCCGAACACACAGAGAGCGACGCGACTCGACGCGATTCATTCAATTTCATGTAATCAGATAGAGAAATTTATAAGCATATAACCCTCTGGTTTTAATGTGTTATAAATTTCAAGTTATGATGCAATATGTGCAATTTTAATTCCGAACTTCAGTAGTGCAAAAGTAAGGCTGCTGGCTCACTTCAAGGTCACCCGAGCGATGACGTCATCGAGGTCAATGACCCCACTGATGACGTCATCGATGACGTCATCGATGATGCAATCGATGACGTCATCACTAATGACGTCACATCCATGACGTCACACCCATGACGTCACAGAAATGACGTGCGGATGACGTCATCACCCCTTACGTCACCAAAATGACGTCATCGATGTCACAAAGGTCAAGGTCACGCTGAAACCTAAAATTTTTCGGCACTTTTGCGGTTTCTCGCACTACGCTCCGAGTTTTAGTCCGGTTCCCATGACCTTGACGACTTGGAGCGAATTTGCGATGAGAAACAGCAAAAGTGCAGAGGAAACTTGAAGTTTGCAACGTGACTCTGCCTAAACCGTCATGTGACACCGCTCGGGTGACCTTGAACTAGCCCAGCTGCCTTACTTTAGACCAGTACTACAACCGTGATGTGCACCCTACGACAGACACCGAGCGACTGACTGTCCGGCTCTGTGTACTCTAGGTATATCGGCTTGAGAGACTAAGACTCTAAACTGTCAGGAATGGGAGTAACTAACTGAATTTTGCAAGGAAAAGTCATTTCATCCAATATTTTAAACAAATCCTCATCAGTAAAAACTGACATTAGTCCGTTTTGTATAAAACTTAGGGTGTCCGCGCAATAGTTTGCGCCACTTAGCTAAAGTCGAAACCCCCTTAACTTTGAGTGGTGGACAGTGAGCAACTAATAAAGCCTTAACACGACTAAGTTTCTTACCCAAAGTGTCCCGCGACATGGCGTCTCCTCACAAAAGTCCACACAATACTGAGAGACTGCTTGTAGCGCACGAGTCAAGGGAAAAGAGGTGGGGGAAACAGCAGGAGTGGGGGAAGGTCACAGTGGCGGGGGAAGGTGAGGCTTAACGCTGGAGTATCGCATCACTTCACCATGAGCTGTCCTACAGTCAACACACTGTTCTCTTGGCCCGAGTTGGCACTAGAAGAAACATTTCTGTACAGCTTAGGCTGTGAGAGCCGAGGAAGCAAAGTCAAAGTGGAAATTGTGTTAAACTCCAAGATGAAGAGTCTCCTAAATAAACTAATTGTATCCCTGCAATCTCCTATAACTTTAGAGAAATACCACTTTATTAAGCGACACCTTATACTTTGGCAAAACGAAGCGGAAATGGAAAAGATTACAGTAAAATTAATTTAACTCAAAACTTGGACTGGACAGTCATGGCGATACCATGTGGCGTGCAAACGCCACCCTAAACATTACAAGTTAGGTTATTGAGCACCTCTGGTACGATAACCGATGTGCTAGAGTTAAAGTGTGATGACCTTGAGTCAAAACACTGAAATACTACAAGTCGATATCGTCCCAGAGTTAAAGTGTAGTGACCTACATTCAGAACTTGTAAAATTACTTACATATAGAGAGCTATGGAACAGCGAGACGCACCGCATGGAAGCCGGAGACATACTGGCGAAGCGGTGTTGTGCAGCCTAGGGACCCAGTTGTGGTGGGGGTACAGCCAACACTTAGAGTACAAGTGTCGTGGGTGACCTTGACCCACTTAACTTACCTGACCCCCCCCCCCCGACAAAAAGTGCGAACCCCCCCCCTCCCCCCCCTCCCCCCCCTCCCCCCCGACAAAAAGTGCGAACCCCCCCCCCCCCCCCCCCCGACAAAAAGTGCGAACCCCCCCCCCCCGACAAAAAGTGCGAACCCCCCCCCCCCCCGACAAAAAGTGCGACCCCCCCCCCACCCCCCCCCCCCCACCCCCACCCCATCCCCCACCCCTGATATCCTGGGTGTGGCAGCCCCGGCGGGGATATAAGGGGGTCCAGCCAGAGCCGGCTCGCAGTCCGCTCCCGCGCGTTGAACGTGAACGACCGGGACGGACCGCCATAGGCATCACTAAACATTGAATGGCGCCTTCAGTGTTTAGCGAAGTCTACTCTAACTTTAAGACTTGTATTAGTTGTAAGATATTGCGCTTGCGTTTGGGTATTGCGAATTGTTTTATATGAGAGTATTTTACTTGTACCCTATGTCTCCTGTGTGTCTTTTATCCTTTGTGTCTTGTTTGTTATATGTGTTTAATGTGTATGTGCTTGTTCCAGCATTGACTACGTTGAGCTCAATTGTGTGTTGTAAGTGTGTTATATGTTTCTAAAGTGTATACGCTTGTTTTAGCAATCCCCCTTGAGCTTTTTCAATGCTCAAAGTAAATTGTAAAGTCAGGGAACGGGAGTAGGCCCCCGTGTAAAAGCATTTTATACCAACGTTAGCATGAGTCCTCTCAGGCATGCAATATTGCGGCTGGGTTTGGGACTCGGTCCGTTTGTACGCTGACATGCAGACCACAGCTGTGGCCAATTTGCGGTGGCCTCTGCACTCGGACCGAGGGCGTAAGCCACTAGGGCTGTCCTCAACCTCTTGTTTCCCTTCTGGAAACTCAAAATTATGTAAATGAATCTTTGTTAGCTATTTGTGTTTTTAGTCCCCAAGGCCCCCGAACATTCGTGGTTCGCCATGGATGTACGGGGGCCGAAATTTTTTAATGTCCGTGTGGCCTTGACCCACAAAGACTTGTAAAAGTTAATGCATTGTAAATTAAAAATATTAAAGATAGGTTACGGGAGTAGGCCCCCGTGTAAAGCCTATTTTAATTATCGGTAGGCTCCTGCCAGGCATGCAAAAGGTTGCGGATGGCATTTGGGAGCATGTCCGTTTGTACGCTGGCATGCAAAAGGTTGCGGCGGCCTCTGCACTCGGACGAGGATGTAAGCCACTAGGGTGTCCTCAGTTTGTTTGTTTCCTTCTGGAAACACAAAATTATGTAAATGAATCTTTGTTAGCTACTGAAAAAACAATGCAGTAAATGTTTACAAGTCTTGCGTGGCGAAGGGTACACGACATTGGATGTTGCCTTGTTGTCATAGTTGGGTCTCTTCGGAGGCTACAGCGATGACAACCTAAGTGCCTCACACCCCCAAAGGGGGGTGTGGGGCTTATTTTTTTAAAGTTTTTTTGTGACCTTGACCTAAATATGTAAAATCTTTCAAAGTGTTTAACAGTCAGGTCTTATTAACACAGTTAATACATTAATGTCTGTTAAAAAAATATAACAGTTAGGTATTTGTAACCCACAATTTTGGAGTTGTTTATAGTTGGGTCCCTTGGGAGGCTTCAGCTATGGTAACATAAATGTCTCAAGTGGGGCTTATTTTTTTAAAAAGTGCGAACCCCCCCCCCCCGACAAAAAGTGCGAACCCCCCCCCCCCCGACAAAAAGTGCGAACCCCCCCCCCCCGAACTTTTTTTTGGGAAAAATTTTTGACCTTGACCAAAAAGTTTTTTGCTCCGGACGAGAAGTGCCCCCCCCCCCGGATTTTTTTGGGAAAAATTTTTGACCTTGACCAAAAAGTTTTTTGCTCCGGACGAGAAGTGCCCCCCCCCCCCCGGGTACCTTGGGCGTGGTCACCCGGTGGGGATATAAGGCGGCCGGGTTGCACGCATTTCTCATTTTAGCTCCAGCGCTTATGCTGACCGGTTCTTAAAATGTATCGTCGTATACCTTATGATCCTTCGTACTATAATCTGTTTGGTATTAATAGTATTACAGACAATGAGCAGAAATTGTATAAAAAATTTTGTTGTTTACTTGATAGAACGCACAAACTACCACCAAATACTTTCACCTACAAGCTACCCCTGATAGACAAGGATGATGTAAGCAAACTAACAACAATTCAAGTGAAATTTCTCGAAGAAAAAATCCTTGTTTGTGTAAGAGAAGTGTTTCATAATGAATATTCAAAAAGATTGGCCTTCGACTTTATTAAGGAACATGCAGGACGTGAAAAAGAACAGTACCCAGGATTATATTATTTATATCTTTTTGAGAATGGAGCAAGTGTAACGGTAGAAATAAGTATCAAACTAATGTAATTCTCCCAACCAAGTGTTAAACTAGGACTTGAACTTGGACTTGATTGAGGTTTTTGTAGAACAGAGCGGGGGATAGATCACTTTGCGGCAATGGACTAGCATGCTGCTTAGTGGTTTATCCCCCGCTCAAAGGGTATTTTTACGCGACCTTGACCCACATAAATGCATAGTTGGTGGGGGTATAAAAAAGGGCAAACCAATTGGATGGATACACCACTTCTATACCATGGCTCTATTGCAGTGCTCTATCCCCGCTAAAAATAATAATTCCAAGTGACCTTGTTCCACATAAACTTGCTCAAACAGACATCTTTCAAAATATTTGTACAAAGTAGTGGATTTAGACCAAACATTATTGGTTTATCAAGCCTGTTGAAGAATATATTGAAAATGGGTGTTTAAAAGCCAAATTTACTAAATGATTGATAAACCGGATGTATATGACGTCACCTTCCCCCACCCTTCAACCTCGGGTATAAAGGGACCCGGTTGAGCGCGCTGCTCATTATTGCTTGGACATTCACCGAGTGCACACTCAAAGCCAAACTTGTTCAAAAATGGCTCTTTGCGATATTTGTGGTGAGTTTTTCCAAGATGAAGATATCTTTGTTTTACACCGAGAATTGCATCATGAAGAAAACAGAAAAGAAGAGATTGTTGTAAGTGAAGAAGACTTGGATGCGTTTGATCGGTTATTGGAAAACTACCAGAAACAGATGGACGACTGTGATAGCTATCTACAGTTACACCGAGAATTGCATCGTGAAGAGGACAGAAAAGAAGAGATTGTAGTAAGTGAAGAAGACTTGGATGCGATTGATCAGTTTTTGGAAAAACCCCAGAAGCAGAAGGACTGGGCTAGCTATTTACAGTTAATGCAAAGAAGAAGACCAAGTGTTATTCAATTTGCCGGAGCTGGACCATCTACAGCTGGAGGATTTATTGAAAAGGAAATGGAAGGAAAAAAAGTGGAAGATGTAAAACAACTGCGTACCCGAGAAGAGGATATGGAAGAAGAGGATACAGAAGAAGTGGAAGAAATAAGACAACTGCGCACCACAGCCTTGCCAGGACCAGTTGTAACTCATTTCAAAATTAATAATGTGCAATTGGAATTGGAAAACTTTATAACCCAAGCTAAAAATTTAGTTGTAAAAACATTGATGGAAGAATTGGCAAGATTGAACTTTATTAAATTTGGATTGGTGTTGGAGGCTATGTTTACTAATACCAATGGTGAAAACTCACCGAGAGCATTCATTGCTAAAAACCGAACCCTTACAACCACATCTGATATCAACGAAATTTTAGAAGATTGTTTGAATGAACTGCTAATAAAACTCCAAGAACACGAAGGAAGAGGATCTGGCTGGACGCTATCATCGATTGAAGGTATGGATGTGAGGGTTCACAAGCATGGATATGGTATGAGGGGTAGCAGCTTTATCCCTCTACCAAAGAAAATTAAAGACACCAACTCTTGCAGAAATGTTACAAACGGGGATAATGAATGTTTTAAGTATGCGATGCTAACTAAGTATGTAAAACATAATCCTTGTAGAGTTGGTAGGGAATATTATGAAAACGAACACCGCTACAACTTCCGAGGAATGTCGTATCCTGTGAGTCTTAATCAAATTGCAAAATTTGAGAAACAAAATCCAGGTGTTTCTGTTAACGTGTTCGGCTTAGATGATTCGAACAATGTGTATCCTCTACGAGTTGGAAAAGTGGAGCAAAGAAACCATACTGATTTATTATTGATAACTAAAGGCGAAATTTCACATTATGTGTGGATAAAAGATTTTGAAGCATTGGTTGTACGACAATTAACGAAAAATAAAATTAGAGTGACAGTGTGTAAGAGATGCTTTTGTTTTACGAATAAAGATTTGAGACGTGGAGGATCGGAGTGGTTGAAGGAACACCAAAGACTTTGTAATGACAACTATGAAGTGAAGATTAGTCTGCCGCCGCCATCTCGAGCGTTCATCCAATTCAACAAAACAGTTCAACAATATCGGATTCCAGTGGCCGTCTACGCAGATTTCGAATCCACGTTAGTACCACAGGAGCTTCCGGATGGTGAGGTGACTAGAAGAACCAAATATCAACTGCATCAACCTAACAGTTTTTGCTTATTGGTGAAATCGACTTTGCCTGAAGAACAGTTGCAAGACTATGGCTTAACATCCACTCCGATACTCTACCGTGGGGAAGAAGCCGCTAAGCATTTCGTAGACCAGTTGTATGACATTGCTGAAAAGGTGCAACGCTTATTCGGTAATGTTTTACCTATGGAACCTTTGAATCAAAATCAACAAGAAGAATACAATTTGGCAACAAGATGTTATTTATGCAAGAAGAGCTTCAGTGAAGAAAATCAAAAAGTAAGAGATCACGATCACCTGACAGGGTTATACAGAGGAGCTGCTTGTAATTCATGCAATATAAATTACAAACTGCCAAACTTTATCCCTGTCGTGTTACACAATCTTAGCGGCTATGACTCCCACTTCATTATCCCAGAGTTAGGACGAGATGATGGAAAAATCGAAGTATTAGCTGAAACATTGGAGAAGTACATCAGTTTCTCAAAAACAGTAGGTAAAATTAAACTTCGCTTCGTAGACTCTTATAGATTTATGTCATCTAGTTTGAGCAAATTGTCTGAGAACCTAAGAAGAGAAGATCTAAAAGAAACCAGCAAAATTGTACCTGAAGATAAATTGGACTTAGTAATGCGTAAAGGAGTGTTCCCCTATGATTACATAACTTCTGCAGAAAAATTCGAAGAAACCAGTCTGCCACCGATTGAAGCCTTCAATAGCAAGTTAAATGAAAGTGAAATCTCCGTTGAAGACTACAATCATGCTTGTAATGTTTGGAACCAACTAAACATTCAAACCTTAGGGGAATATTCCGACTTTTACATAAAATTGGACGTAACTCTGCTGTGCGATGTGATGGAAGAATTTCGAAACACCTGCTTCTCCGCCTATGGACTGGACCCTCTACACTCGTACACATCTCCAGGATTAGCATGGCAAGCTATGCTAAAGTCAACCAACTGTCGATTGGAACTTCTAACAGATATTGATATGGTGCTCATGATAGAATCTGGTGTACGGGGCGGTTTGACACAAGCTGTAACACGTCATGTCAAAGCTAACAACAAGTACATCCCAGGCTTCGATGAGAGACAACCATCGGTCTACCTTGGTTACTTTGACGCAAACAACCTTTATGGTTGGGCAATGTCAAATCCGCTTCCCTACGCTGACTTCAAATGGATCGACCCGGCCACCATCGGTGACATCTCACAGATTCCAAAGAATGGTCCAAAAGGCTATATTTTGGACTGTGATTTCGAATATCCGGAGCACCTTCATGACCATCACTACGACTTGCCTCTCCTAGCCAAGACTGAAGTTTCACCGACAGGAAGATGGCCGAAATTGATGATGACGTTGGAGAATAAAGATCGGTATGTGGCTCACTACTGGGTAGTTCAACAAGCTCTTGAATTGGGTCTACGTGTGGTGAGAATTCATAGAGCAATTGAATTCACCCAGTCTTGTTGGTTGAAACCATATATTGATTCCAACACTACAAGAAGAGCAGCAGCAACATCAGCATTTGAAAAGGACTTTTACAAATTGATGAACAACGCCATCTTCGGGAAGACCTTAGAAAACAAAAGAAAACACAAGATTGTAAAATTAGTAAGTGATCCTAAGAAATTGGAAAAATTAGTGCAAAAACCAAATTTTGGAACATCTATGATTATAAACGAAGATCTAGTTGCCGTAAGTATGAAGAAAACAACAATAGTTATGGATCGTCCGTTATACATTGGAATGTCAATTTTGGATATAAGTAAAACTTTAATGTATGATTTCCATTACAACAAAATGGTTAAACACTACGGAAGAGACAACATTGGAGTTGCATACATGGATACCGACGCGTTTATCTACTGGATAAAGACTTTGGACATGTATGAAGACCTAAGGAGTTTCCCATACAAAGACGATTTTGACTTCTCTGACTATCCGAAGAACCATCCAAATTACAACGAAAAGAATAAAAAAGTAATCGGAAAATTTAAAGATGAAGCAAATGGAATGCCTTTAGAAGAAATAGTGGCACTGATGGCAAAATTGTATTCATTTAAAATGTACAACGAGAACAACACACCGACAGTCAAGAAAGCAAAAGGAGTCAAAACATCGTACTTGAAGAAACATGTGACGTTTGACCATTACAAGACCTGCTTGTTTGAAGATTCTACAATGTCTGCAACGTTCAACACTATCAGAAGCTTTAAACATGAGGTCTACAGTGTCACTGAAGTTAAAAGGGCACTATCAGCTCGAGATGATAAAAGGCATATTATGCCGGATAAAATTCACACTCTTCCTTTTGGCCACTACTCTCTAAACCCTATCGACTAGTAACCTATTCTTCGTCCTTCTACAACTTCGACCTTATTCCTTTCTCCTTCCGTTAAAAAATGGGGAACACGGCAAGTCAAACGCCGTGTTCCCCATTTTTTACACAAGTTTGGATGACCTTGACCTATATAAATGATGTGAATATTTAAGACAACATTCATTGTGATTATACATGTGATACATGAAACATTCAAACCTGCAATATGAAGAACTTGAAGCAAGAAATTGTCAACGAGCTTCATAAACCTGCAAGAAGAAAGTTTCCACGAAGAAATACAGTGATAAAAGGAATAAATGATTTATATCAAGCGGATTTAATCGAAATGATTCCTTATAGTAAACAAAATAGAGGATTTAAATACATATTGACTATTATTAATTGTTTTTCAAAAATGGCAGATGCTTTACCACTAAAAGATAAAAGTGGCAAAAGTGTTACAAAAGCAATGGAAACAGCTATACAAAGAGACAAACATACTATAAAACATTTACAAACTGATGATGGAAAAGAATATTTTAATAAGGAATTTGCAAATTTAATGAAAAAACACAACATTAACCATTACTCAACCAATTCAGAGGTAAAAGCATCAATAATTGAAAGATTTAACAGAACTTTAAAAGGTGCGATGTATAAGATGTTTTCCAACAGAGGATCACACGTATGGATTGATGTGTTACCAAAACTTATAAGCGATTACAATAACAAGTTTCATAGAACTATCGGTATGAAACCAAGCCAGGTGACTAATAAAAATGAAAAACTTGTATTAAAACGTATAAAAATGAATACTAAACCAAAAGTTGAAAAACTAAAGCCTAAAAGGTTTAATGTTGGTGATAAAGTGCGAATAAGCAAATACAAAGGTGTATTCAGTAAAAGATATCTTCCGAACTTGACAAATGAGGTATTTACCGTATTTAAGGTGCAACCTACAGTACCAGAAACTTACATTTTAAAAGATAATAAAGGACAATTGCTTGAAGGAGGTTTTTATGGACATGAAATGTTAAAATCAACAGTAGGTGATGTATATCTAGTAGAAAAGGTGTTGCAACGCAAAAAAGATAAGGTTAAAGTAAGATGGTTAGGATTTAATAAGACGGAAGATTCTTGGATACCTAAAAAGGATCTAATATAATGATAGAGCATCATTTTGGGTTGAACCATTACAAAGGATGGAGATAATACCGCAAAAAGACAATTTTACTATTAATAATATAGATGAACTCACAGTGGATGGTTCTCAATTCAATACTGGGAAACACGGTGTTTTGTTACCAAACACAGTGCGTTGTCTGGTTACCGGTCCTTCCAATTGTGGAAAAACAAATGTAGTATTCAATTTGATTACAAACCCTAAAGGCTTACGTTTTAATAATTTATATGTATTTTCAAAGTCACTACAACAACCAAAATATCAGTTATTGGAACAAATACTCAATAATGTACCTGAAGTTAAATATTTTAAATTTAACGCGAGCGAGAGTGTCATGCAACCGCAAGAGGCTAAACCATTCTCAGTATTCATATTTGACGATGTATCTTGTGAAAATCAAAATACAATAAGGAATTACTTCGCCATGGGTCGACATAACAACATAGATAGCATTTATATTGGTCAAACTTACAGCAAAATACCGAAACAGCTCATTAGAGACAATGCAAACATGTTAATTGTATTTAAACAGGATGAAACCAACCTAAAACACATATATTATGACCATGTAAGTGCGGATATGCCATTCGAACGATTTAAAGAGTTGTGTGGAAAGGCTTGGGCTGAAAAGTATGGGTTTTTAACAATTATAAAGGAACAACCGCTAAACAATGGTCGATACAGGATAGGATTTGATAAATTTATACTAATACACTGATCATGATGTAAAACATTCATTGTTGTACAACACGTCTTGCTACAAACATGGTTAACCAAGAAAAGTTAATAAAGGAAATAAAATCACTTAGTGATTCTATTCGGGATAAAAACAGAGCATTAAAATTAGGTATTAGCGAAAGGGAGAAATTTCTTGAATCTACTTTTAAACCTATTACTGAACCCTTGAAACAATTAAACAAAAAATTTGCTAAACCCGTTTTGGAAGGAGATGCAATTGCACCTATTACAAAGTTTGAAAGAGAAAATATAAAATCAGAAGATTTTAGTGATGAAGACCTGGAATCCTCTACATATAGTGGTTTTACCGGTGAAGAACCTGAAAGAGAGCTAGAATCACCAGACTATAGTGGTATAAGAGAATTATATGAAGTAAAAGCTAAAAGAGGACATGAAGATGTATCAACTGCTAGTGAAGAGGAAAAAGAAGAAGAAGCAAGGGAAGGTCCGTCAAACATAAGCTTGTTGGGTGAAAACATTCATAACAAAGGACCTTTAGGAAGGAAATACATGATAAAAATGTTAGCTGGAATAAATCCTAATAAAAACTACCATAGTTATGGAGTAAGATTAACAGAAGAAGGTTTAATGGTTGGTAATAGCCCGGTAAACATTGATGAAGATGATAATATTATTGTTGGTAATCAAAGATATAAGGGCACAAGAGGATTATTTGAATTATTATTTGAAAAAAAGCCTTTAGAATTGTTAGTTAAAGAAGAAGATATGGAAGCATATAAACAGATTTTGGAACACACCAATGCATACAGGAGGAAGTATTTAGCTGACCAGCCAGTTTTTAGATCTAGGTCTTTAAAATATAGAGTATTTGTATCCAAGCTAATACCAACAACGAGAAGACAACCAATGCCGATAATGCCAAGAAAACCTGTAAAACGAAGGTTTGTGTCATCCACTTTGGATATAAGTGCTCCAGAACCAAGAAAAAGAAACAAATCTGTTACAGGTACAGGTTTAATGAAGAAACTATATAACACAAATGTGATTTATTACAATAATATCAATAAATTGGTGGATAGAATGAAACTAATACATGAAGCTAAAGAAGCGGGTCATACTGGATTGGAAAACGAATGGGTGGCTTTAGTGGATGAACTCCGAAACCGTGGGGTAATCTCATAAAAATGCGTTACTCCCTAGATTACTATTCAGTTGCACCATGAGTGTCGACAAGTTCGGACGTTACTCCTCGGATGGGTTATATTACGCAAATAATTTAAAAAGAGGTGCTGGTTTACCACAAACACCTGATGGAGATTATGATATAACTAATAAAAGGTTAAAAAACATAAAAGATCCCACAGATGAAAACGATGCAATAAATTTAAAAGTATTAAAAGAAAATATATCACCAACATTAAGACTACAGAAAAACACATATGACGCAGGTAATCATAGAATTGTCAATGTTGGTAAGCCAAATCAAAACGCTGATGCAATAAACAAAGGTTATTTATCATCAGAATTAAAAAATACGCTAAAATTCAATGGAAAAACGTATACTGCTGAAAATAAACGTATATCCAACGTAGATGATCCTAAAGATGCAAAAGACAGCGTAAATAGACGCTATTTACATTCATTAATACCTGAAAAGACAAAAGATGGTTTTTCTTTTTATAAATTTGTTATTAACGATATAGGTTATCCGAAAAATGAAAATGATGCTGTAAATTTAAAATATATAAAAGATCATTGTATTACACGTGATGTAGGAGTTATTGATTGTCTAGGTAATTGTTTAGCGAATGTTAAAGATGGTTCGGCACCATCAGATGGTGCAACAGTGGGTCAAATGATGGAAACCTTAAAACAAGAAACAACCTCTTTTGTAAAACAAGATCAAGTAGTATCAAAGCAAGGGGATGAATTTGTTCAAGGTAATGAAAAATTTAATTTATTAACATACAAAAATAATGCTTGGGATTGCATGGGTAAAGGGTTATCAAATATGGGATGGGGTTATGAAAAACATGATGCAGCTGCTTTATCACAAACCGTACATCTAGATCCAGATCATTCTTTTAGATTTTTTACATGTAAAAATAAAGTAATAAAATACTTGCATAATGGAAGAGATCCAAATGATGCTGCAACTGTAGGACAAACATTACAATATGACAGTGCAAATAAAGAGTTTATTTATAATAAGCAAAGATTTAAATTAATGGATGTAAATGATTATCAAAATATATTAATTGCAGATCCAAATTCATTTAGCGGATTTAGAAAATTGTCTGGTGAACAATTTATTCATAAAAATCATGTGTTTCGAAATGAATCAGACGGAGCATTAGTTAGTGGAAATTTTAAATATTTTAAATGTCCCGGGAGCGATGAAAATGTAACTGATAAAGACTAAGAATTTGTATAAAAACTGATATGGGTTAGAAATCGAGACTAATATTATAAAAATGGGTTACACTCTAGAATGTTATTCAGTTGCACCATGAGTGTTGACAAGTTCGGACGATATTCCTCGGATGGATTATATTACTTTAATACTTTAAAAAGAGGTGCTGGCTTACCACAAACACCTGATGGAGATTATGATATTAGTAATAAACGGTTAAAAAACATTAATGATCCCACAGATGAAAATGATGCAATAAATTTAAAAGTATTAAAAAAAGAGATATTACCAACACTGAAACTAGACAAAAACACATATAACGCGGGTAATCATAGAATTTCCAACGTCGGTAAGCCAAATCAAAACGCTGATGCAATAAACAGAGGTTATTTATCATCGGAATTGAAAAATACGTTAAAATTCGATGGAAAAACGTATAATTCTGAAAATCGACGTATATCTAACGTAGCAGACCCTGTAGATGAAAAAGACAGCATAAATAGACGCTATTTACATTCTATAATACCTGAAAAGACAAAAGATGGGTTTTCTTTTTATAAATTTGTTATTAACGATATAGGTTATCCAAAAAATGAAAATGATGCTGTAAATTTAAAATACATCAAAGATCATTGTATTACACGTGATGTAGGAGTTATTGACTGTCTTGGTAATTGTTTAGCGAATGTAAAAGATGGTTTTGCACCATCAGATGGTGCAACGGTGGGTCAAATGAAGGAAGCTTTAAAAGAAGAAACCTCCGGTTTTGTGAAACAAAACCAAGTAGTAACACGTCAAGGAGATGTATTTGTACAAGGAAATAAAAAGTTTACTTTGCTTGAAGAAAACAATTATGTTTGGGATGGTAAAGGAAAGTTATTGACAAATTTAGGTATTGGTGAAAAGCCTGGTGATGCTGTTACTTATGAACAGATAATACAATTAGAGCCAACTGGAAAAAAATGGTGGAATTGTGATAACAAACGATTAACAAATGTTGCAGACCCTGATTATGCCAATAACGCTGTAACTGTTAATTTTCTTGTTAAAGTAATAGGTAATTTATTATTTGATATGCATAATTATATTGCAGCAGGACAACATAAACCTATTGACGAAAAAATGAGAAATACATGGATTAAACAAGAAATTCTTTATAAATATTTTTTTAATCATAACACACAAAAGTTTAGATCATCAGATTGGGGTGATTTTGATATTTAATTAAATAACACCATATATTACATCATTTATGTGCAACCTGTCATAGAGGTAACACATGGGTTACGCTTTTCGAATATAAAAGACAATCATGGCGTTTCATTACACCAGTCCATATCGAGACACTATACGGAAAGGAGGCGGTATCACGTCCACAGCGGTTTCTCTGTTAAGTAAAGCTTTAAATCGTATTCCAGTAGGATCTATCGTAAACAGAGCAATAGACGCTTTACCATACGAATTTCACATACCGGGAGGTTATCAGTATTGCGGACCAGGAACTAAATTGAAAAAACGACTGGAAAGAGGTGATCCAGGCATAAATAAGTTAGATCAGGCTTGTAAAGAACACGATATCGCATATTCCACGTTTACCGATTCAAAAAATAGGTCAATCGCTGATAAAAAGCTAGCGAATATAGCTTGGCAACGAGTAAAGTCTAGTGACGCTAGTATTGCGGAAAAAGCAGCAGCTTTAGCGGTAACAGCAGGTATGAAGGCTAAAACAGCGGTAGGAGGTGGAAAAAGAAGGGGTAAGAATAAAAAAGGATCAACCAAGAGAAAACATGGTGGTAATATTAGACTAAAAAGACGTTCTCCGAGGAAAAATAATAAAAAACCGACAATATGGTCAATGGTAAAAAACGGGGCTGGTCTATACCTAAGACCGTATCGTGCATATTAAATAAAAGAAATCAATTGGTTATACCACATAAAGCGTTGACTAATGTTGAATTATTTAAATATATTTCCTGTTTAAAAATACCATTTTTCCGCGGAGTATTTATGAAAGACAGTTTACCAAAGAAAATATGGAAAAATGAGACTGGAATCGTAAATTTAGATAATACTGAAGGGTCCGGCACCCATTGGGTGTGTTATAAGAAACTAAATAGTAATGTATATTATTTTGATAGTTTTGGAAATTTGCCACCACCTAAAGAACTTGAACATTACTTTAAATCTGCTAAAAACATATATTACAACTATAAAAGAGAACAACCTGATAATACTTCAATATGCGGCCATTTATGTTTGGAATTCCTAGCTAAAAGTATCAGTCACTATTGAGATGTCTTCCTATACGGTATCATTAACAGGAAAATCGTCCACTTTACGAAGTATCCTTTTTCCAGCGTTACGCTTGCAAAAAGGAAGATTTTGGGAGGCAGCACTGTTGGATTTTACAACTTACAACTCTATTCCCAATGTTACGGAAGGTAAAAATAACTTATTACATTATTATAAAGGAAAAGATGCCAGTGGGAAGTTTACAGACTTGGAAGTTTGCACTCTACCCACAGGTTCTTATGAAATTGATCATATTAATGAATTTTTGCAAAATAAAATGGGAAAAGACAATATAACGCTAAAAGGTAATAACAATACAATGAAAGCTGAGCTTACTTCAAAATATTATATAGATTTCAGTAAGTCAGACTCAATTGGTGATTTATTAGGATTTCCCAAAGATGGAGCGATTTTAGAACCAAATAAAACACATTCCGGTAAACAAACTGTAACAATATTAAAAGTCAATAGTATAGACATAACTTGTAATATTATACAAGGAGCTTACAGAGATGGAGCAAATACTCATATAATACATACTTTTTACCCCAGTGTACCACCTGGATTTAAAATTGTTGAAAAGCCGCAAAACCTGGTATATCTACCTTTGAACACCACTTTCATTTCAGACATCGTGTTGAACGTATTGGATCAAGACGGTAACTTGATAGATTTCCGAGAAGAGCCTATTACGGTTAGATTACATTTAAAATCAACACTTTAATACAAAACCATGGGTTTAACATTTAAAAGCGAACAACCTACGGGAATCCGCATTAGTAGCTCTTCAGCTGTGGAGGAGTTAACACGCGAGAACATTCGTTTCTTAGAGAGAATTGGATTAAAAGTAACCGAAAATGGATATACTGGATATAGCTCAGGGTCCAACATTCGACGAAACCCTATGGGAAAAAGAATATCACACCCACAACCCTTACACTTCATCAAAATTAAACAATAACGATGAAATTCGTATTCCCATACAAAATCAAGACATTTACACACTACCATGTGAAAGTTACTTGTATATTGAAGGAAAAGTTACTAAAAAGGACGGTACTACTACTGGTACAACAGTTCCATTTATAAATAATCCCATGGCTTTCCTGTTTGATGAAATTAGATATGAAATATCAGGTGTAACAGTTGATTCTACTAAAAAAGTAGGTATTGCAACAACTTTAAAGGGATTAACATCTATATCACCTAATGAAACCAATTTAATACAACCTGCAGGATGGGTTTTACCTGCAAAAGACACAATCACTCCAGATACAAATGGAAATTTTGATTTTCATATTCCGTTACGTTTGTTGCTTGGTTTTGCTGAAGATTATAGGAAAATAATATTAAACGTTAAACAAGAATTAGTTTTGTTGAGATCTTCAAACGATAAAGATATTATTAAAGCTCCAGACGGTACAACAGATGCAACTTTAGAATGGAAATTAACATTAGACAAAATTGTATGGAGAGTTCCACATGTAAAATTAGCTGACGAGCATAGAATGCTACTATTAAGAAAGTTAAAGGCTGATCGTGATATTGTAATTCCTTTTAGAAGTTGGGAATTTCATGAACATCCCAGCTTGCCAACTACGGATCGACACACTTGGACAGTTAAAACATCTAATTATGTGGAACGAGCCAGGTATATTATATTTGGTTTACAAACAGGCAGAAGAGACACCATCACCAAACATGCAGGCCAATTTGATCATTGCAACTTGAAAAATATTAAAGTTTATTTAAATTCACAATTTTTTCCATACGATAATTTAAATGTGTCATTCGCTAATAAAAAGTACAGCATATTGTACGATATGTATGCAAGATTCCAAAGTTCATATTATGGTAAAACGAATGCACCTTTACTATCACCAGAAAAATACTTAGATGGTTACCCTATAGTTGTAATCGATTGTTCTAAACAAAATGAATCGGTAAAATCATCAAGTGTAGATATAAAAATAGAAATGGAATTCAACGCGCCTATATCGGCTAATACAACTGCATACTGTTTAATTCTACATGATAAAATCGTAACATACACACCTTTAACTGGAATTGTTAAAAATGTATTGTAAAAAACCGGTTTTGTTACATTCCAATGCATTCCGCGAGTATAAAAGCAGAGTGTTCAGGTCGCTCCTCATCAGTTTGTTGCCTGTTCTTGTATGGGTAGCATCTTATTCAATATGGCTTCTCCTAGTGGTACACAAGAAAATTTAGTAGATATTGAGAAGGAGATATCCGACTTTTTAGATCTTCAAGGTCAACCGGAGGGAGATGAACACAACGCTTGCGGACAACTCCACGGCAGTAATAATGTTGAGGAAAAAGGTAAAAGAAGAAAGAATGCACTGAAGAAGAAAAGGGATACTGAAGATAATATTTCTCCTAACATATTGAGTGAGGTATTCTTGCGAATATTTTATCCAATCTCATCCAGTTTGGACAAAAGTGTTTTAATCGGTGTTATGAAATCGACGGATTATTCACCTACTGTAATTTTGACTCATGGACCCAAAATGATTTTGTTCACCGATAGTGCTTGGGAATCTTTTATGAAGCACTTGCATCTGCTAGAATGCTATTTAACTAGTAACATGTATGGAAGAAAGACAAGAGTAGGACTTTTGGATTCAAATGTGGAAATTGATATTATAAAGAATCGTGGTGACCATCAATTGCGGTTTAGAGACACAACAAGACATGATAACAAGATTCAACTTAATCGAGAAGAGTTTTTTATTCTAACCTGTGCAACTGAACCAATAACAAGATACTTGAGACAACTAGTGTTTTCAAGTTCTATTATTAAAGATTATTTGGAAGACACTTTGGACAAACAACCGGACGCACCTATATTGTACGGACCTGTGGATACTTCTATATTTAATAGGGTTCCTCATGAAGTACAAATGTGGAGACAGTTGGAAAAATACGCTCAACTACATAAGAAATCAGTAAAACAGGAAGAAGAGGAAGAAGGAGGAGAAGAATCAAGTGTTAGTGATGAAAATGAAAACAAGGAGAATGTAAAGATGGAAACTTAGATGACAATGGTTGGTTTTTAAAACAATATCAAACACTTTGTGGGGTTAGGCCTACCGGGGACGGTGCCCACGTTAAATATACACCAACGCGCCAACAACTGTACGGCCAGGTATAAAAGTCGTACCTACCGTGGTGTGGAAATCAGTTGACCTTTGGACTTCGTCATGAGCAGACGGGTGATCTTCGCAATGGACAAGGAAGAAGAACAAGTAAAGTCCAAACCTGGTATAATTGAGTTCCAAGCGTTTCGGGGTAATGATGATAGATTTATCATAAAAGAACTTGTGTTTTTCGATATCAATACAAGTGTTCCATATACATTTTTGTTCAAACCACCATGTTCTTATTCATCATTAACTAGCAAAGCCGCTACTACCAACAGGTGGATTTCAAAATATTTCCATCATATCGATTGGTATGATGGTTTTGCAAGTTACACGGACTTATATAACATCATGCATCAGTTTTCAAACAGGTTTACCAATATTTATACAAAAGGACTGGAAAAGAAGAGATGGATCGAAGAATTTACTCATGTTCCGGTTAATGATGTGGACTTGGATAAAAACTACAAGTATACGATGGAAAATGTTTGTATTTGTACTAAAAGTCCAGAACATGAAAAAGATAGACATTGCGCTTTAAAAAACGCCTATAAACTCGCATCTTACCTTCAAAGTGGGGAAGTGGGGAGTGGTGGGGGTGACGGGGGTTATATAAGTGAGGAGCAGACCGGGACCTGGCATGAGTATTACTCGAGATTCCGAGACGACAACATCTCCCAGCAAGAAGACGAAGAAGAAGACAATCTTTAACTCAACCATGGCATCTCACCAGTTCCTGCAAACTTTGGTTGAGCAGTTCAATGCTCACTCCAAATCTACCATACTACCCGTCAAGAAGTGTTCCGAACTTAAAGACGAGAAGCACTACATTATCCACGCCATGAAGAAGATGGAGACTTCAATTGGAGAGGCCATTTGCTGCAGTCTTAGCGAGGCACCGTTCACTCCGGGGGATGAGCCCAAGTTCCAAGTCTACCTGCCGAAACGGTTCGTCCATCTCCTCCAGAACGAGGATCTGCGCTCCATCCAACCCGGCTGTCTCTACCTGGTTTCCCACGGTTGCACGGGTAGCAATTCCACCGAGTTGACCATCCACATCGCCGACAAGCAGCAGTGTTAGATTTTAATTTTACTGTTGTACATATGTTATTGTTATGTTTTATAAATAAATAAACCATAAAAGACAAAAAATGCAACATATCAATATGTGAAGTTTGTCACATATTGATATGTTGCATTTTTTTTTAAACTTCGCGGGTGGCCTTGACCTTTGACCTTTGCATTTCACAGTTACCCCCACCACCAAGCTAAAGGTTAAACCTGCTTCGATGCAAACACCCCCACCACTTTTTATAGTACCCCCAAGCGCTGTGCCTCAGCTTCATTTCAACTCCGACGGTCAACCGTACAACATCAAGATGTCTCTCAATGTAAGTTGTGCTAGTTATGAGGAGGTAACCATTAAGACTCAGCAGGAGCTGAACGACTTGTACAAGGAGTTGCAGCTGATGGTGGCGCGAGGCTACCGTATAAATGTGCAAGTCTACGCTTGCAATATACGCAATCTCCGACACCCAAAAGAAGAGTCTGAACATTACTCTTCTCCAGCGACTTCATCACCAGCGTCCATGAAGACTGAAGCGAGCCAGACTTTGGATTATTTCAGCTGACTAGCAGTTGTCTTCCTTCTTCTTACCATTGTAGAATATGTTTATTTATTTGTTATATTAAAGATGTAAAAAAGAAAAAAACACCTATCTTGTTACTGACATATGTGCTCAATAATAAGATAGGATTTTTTAAAACACAATTTGGATGACCTTGAAACTTCCCCCACCACTTTTTCATAGTACCCCCAAGCGCTGTGCCTCAGCCTCATTTCAACTCCAACGGTCAACCGTACAACATCAAGATGTCTCTCAATGTAAGTTGTGCTAGTTACGAGGAGGTAACCATTAAGACTCAGCAGGAGCTGAACAATTTGTACAAGGAGTCTGAAAAGGAGGTTGTCAACAAAACCGATGATCAACAATTGTGGGACTCCTCTATTACAGAAAAGGAATTACATGCAGCCGTCGAAGCTGTCGAGGAAAAGGAAAAGAACCTCAGGCAGCTCTGGTTGGCTCAGATGGATATTTGCGGATCTGTGCCGCGTGATGATTTTGAACTTCAATGTCAGATGGCGATTACCCAGCAACTAGAAGAAGCCGAAAAGGAGCTAAAGAGTGGAGGTACTATCCGGGCGGAGGTGAAAACTGAGAAACAGGAAGAATATAACGAATATGGTGATTAAACGTACTGTTGATCCCAATCCTTTTAGTTTTAAGTGGTTATGTTATAAGTAAATAGAAAAAGTTTCCTTTTTTTAAAAAACTCCATTTGGATGACCTTGAAATTTCCTCCACTACTCTGTAATACCACCATTGCTCGCTGCACCAAGCATCATTCCTCCTCCAACAACCATGGCGGACACACCTGCTTGCAATGCCATGTCTTCCACCGAAGATGTACCCAATACGAATTGGAAATTGACAATCGACAACGTGCATTATTTAGAAACCATCTGCGATTGGATGAAGTCTATTCTCCTCGACAACCCGGGAATAAAGCTCAAGGTCACTTTAGATTATGATTGGTCTGAAGTTATACTGCAGCAAGACGATCAACAATCACTGGAGTATTTGTCAAATTTACCATCGTCAACCATATATACTACAAATGAGGTGGAAAGGGAAGAAGAGGAGCATGAGGTTTAGAGTTTCTTATTTTTTTAAAACCCAATTTGGATGACCTTGAGATTTCCCCCACCACTTCCCATATACCTAGAGTGCGCAGGGCTGGACAGTCAGTCGCTCGGTGTCCGTCGTAGGGTGCACATCGCGGTTGCTACTCCAATTCCTGACAATTTGGGGTAGTTCAAAGTCACCACACTTCTACAACTTCAAGGTCATCACACTTTAACTCTGGGACTGCATCAACTTGTATTATTTCTGTGTTTTGACTCAAGGTCATCTCACTTAAACTCTGGGATGGTATCAACTTGTAGTATTTCTATGTTTTGACTCAAGGTCATCACACTTTAACTCTGGGGCAATATCGACTTGTAGTACTTCAGTATTTTAGCTCAAGGTCACCACACTTTAACTCTGAGACTGCATCAACTTGTATTATTTCTGTGTTTTGACTCAAGGTCATCACACTTTAACTCTGGGAAGGTATCAACTTGTAGTGTTTCTATGTTTTAACTCAAGGTCATCACACTTTAGCATGTAACTTTAAGGTAGCACCGAAACGGTGCTACCCGGCTTGACATTTTCAAGTTTCCCAAGGTTATCACAATTTCCCCCACCACTTCCCATATACCTAGAGTGCGCGGGGCCGGACAGTCAGTCGCTCGGTGTCTGTCGTAGGGTGCACATCGCGGTTGTAGTACTGGTCTAAAGTAAGGCAGCTGGGCTAGTTCAAGGTCACCCGAGCGGTGTCACATGACGGTTTAGGCAGAGTCACGTTGCAAACTTCAAGTTTCCTCGGCACTTTTGCTGTTTCTCATCGCAAATTCGCTCCAAGTCGTCAAGGTCATGGGAACCGGACTAAAACTCGGAGCGTAGTGCGAGAAACCGCAAAAGTGCCGAAAAATTTTAGGTTTCAGCGTGACCTTGACCTTTGTGACATCGATGACGTCATTTTGGTGACGTAAGGGGTGATGACGTCATCCGCACGTCATTTCTGTGACGTCATGGGTGTGACGTCATGGATGTGACGTCATTAGTGATGACGTCATCGATTGCATCATCGATGACGTCATCGATGACGTCATCAGTGGGGTCATTGACCTCGATGACGTCATCGCTCGGGTGACCTTGAAGTGAGCCAGCAGCCTTACTTTTGCACTACTAACTTCGACTGAAATAAAAAAACCAAATGGTTAGGTAAACAGTGATATTTTTTTAATCTTGCAAAATATTTGAAGTGTCATATGCCAACCTTGCTTTCAACGAATACATTAAGCATCGGACTATTCGTTTTATTCAACTCGTTCTCTATTAACTCTTTATTTATGCAGCCAAGCGTATAGAGGCCACTACAGAATAAATTAAAATAAGTTGTTTTCTGCCATTCAACACAATGTTATATCTATATTAGATTTCAAAGAATGTTGCAATACTAGTTTTATTTCTGAAATTTCCACTGAAATTCTTTGGAGCTAGTGTAACCCTCGGTGTAACCAAGCATGCACTCACTGTGCAAGCACAATTGAGCTTAATTGTAATCTGTTGCGACAATACTATGTGCAATTGTTCTAAACCATATAAGCTTATATAACACATTTTACCTTTTTTTAAACGGCAGCACTTCATAAAACTAATTTAAAAACGTACCGGTATAGGCGTAACTAATTTTGATGAGTTTGGAGATTGTAGGCCTACTTGACATTTTGCTATGCTAATAAAATAGGCCATGTTCAAACAAGGACCTTGGCTTCACATAATTGATTCCTATTAAATATTGTTACCGGTAATAGGTAAGCACAACTGCTCCTCCTTTTTCTCAGTTAAGGTGCATTTGAGGAGAAGACCGCGCATACAGAAGGTAGTGTAGACCTATGTACCTACTTATGGCTGGGTAGCTGAGTGGTTAAAGAGCTCGCCTTTGAATCTGAAGGTTGCCGGTTCGATCCTGAGAAAAGTTGGTGCTTTTTGATGGTTCGATACTGGACCCAGCTGCCTTTGGTCATTGTGCTATTAATTAATGATCCTGACAAATGAAACAGCTGATATTTGTCAGTAACAAAGCTACACCTCATCTGATCCATTACAATCATCAAACTCACCCCTTCAGTCATACTCACCTTAAAATACGCACCACAGAGTGCGTCGGTGTTTAAAGTAAAGTATTTAAGTATCTAGAAGAGCAGAAACCCATTATGCGAGCATTAATGTAATTTAAAGTGGTCCACCAGGGATGTACCCTAACGGGGTAGTAGTGGGGTTTGGCCGGTCCTGGCCCAGGTCAAGGTCAGGCGGTTGTAACTGTTGTAGGGGTTGCAGCGGCTGGGGTTTTTTGACAGTGATGGGTGGGTTTTGGAAGTGGGTCAAGGTCATCCGGAGGGGTTTTTAAAAAAGGTGAGCCCCGAGGGGTTAGATTGAAGGTGGGTAAAAATTTATTTAATCAAAGAAAAGTAGTGGTTTTATTTGAGGAGGTGTTGAAGTGTTGTTTACTGGTGATGGAGTGGTAGACGCCAAAGGTGATAGCGATGAGAAGATAAAAACATACTATCCACAGTACGCATTTGAATAGTCGTAAAAGCTGAATCATTTCTTGTTGATTCTTTATTTCTAATTGTAGTCTGTTGATTTCGAGTTTGAGTTTATCCTCTTCCAATTGTGACGTAAATGAAAAATCATCCATCATCTTCGTGTATTAAATGTGTGCAGGTAAAAATAGGAGCGGTGTTGATGGTGAGAAAGTTGGCGATGAAATGAGAAACAGAGATAGGGACAGGTTATATATTACTGTAAAAATGGTGGGGGGTAAAGAAAATAATTGTAGTCGACTAAACATCATTATTAGCTGTGTCGGGTGTTGCAGCTTTGGAAGATGGAAGACTATTATCTGGCAGCTGTAAAACTTCGACGTCTTCGCTTTCCATGTTTTCGTAATCAGAAGAATTGTAGGAAACTTCCACAGTGATAGTAATGGTGTTATTTGGAGTGATTATTAGATCACTTAAAATTTGAAAAATAGTTTGTAATTCTTCTTGTGATTGAATAAGAAAAGTACATTTACTTGTTGTTAAAGGAGAGGAGCTCATTGTTCGGAAGTTGGCAAACAAATGGTGAGCGATGGTCAGAGGGTCACTTATATGTGGGCAAAGGTGGTGGAGGGGGAAGTAGAGGAGTGGGGAAGGTAGAGTGGTGGGGGAAGGTTGATATACCCATATGCGAACCGGCGGCCAGAGCATTTTGCCGCAAAACCCCATTTGGGTAGGTCATGGGTGGTGTGTAGAAATAAGCATTAGCTGTAATATAAATTAGAAACACTAATAATTGTTTTAAATCAAATATTAAGTTTACTTTTAACCAGAGTTTGCATTTCTTGTTCCTCGTTGTCCAATTCAATAATTTTAATACCATGAGTTGTTTCTTCTTCTTCCCCTGCACTGTTTGAAGATGACGATGATGAAAATATTCTGGTAGGATCCACATATTTTACTTTGATTTTGATCCATCTTAAAGGATACTTATCCATAAGTGTGAGTAAGTTGTGAAATAGAGTTTCCATCTCATCTCTTTCGGTAATTAAATGTTCAAAAGAAATAAACCTGTCACCCATGTTGTTGCCAGTCAGAGTAATGAAATCGGAATGAGAAATGTATTGAAGGATCTGTAGAATATATGTTGGTGGGGACAATTTCAAGGTCAACCAAATGAAATTTTAAAAAAGAGCTGCAGTCAGTGACTACAGCTATAGATCTGAAGCTTCAATAGGATGAGAAGACCAATCTGATCTGTATTTGCATGCATTTATGATGCATGTACAAAAGTCGTCTTTATAACATGCATTACACTCTCGGCAATTAACAATTTTTTCTGGATGAAATTTGATACATCTCTGGGGACAGCAAGTGTGGAAGTATCTTGATTTATAAATTTTAAAGGTTCGCAATTCTGGTGGTGGTAGTTGTTTTGTCTTGCATTTGCAGTAACAGGATCCGAAGAATTCACATTTTCTACAAGCTAATCCGTCTACCATCCATCTTCCTATATCGGTACATTTTTGTTCACAACAATAGCGTGGTTTGTACTCGTCTTTCTTGTTTTCCATGTTGACGCTTCTAAGTTTAGCCAAGAAATGAAGGTGTATAGTGTAGGATAGCATGTTTTATAGATTAGAAAAAGTGGTGGGGGTAATCTCAAGGTCATTCAAATGGAGTTTTAAAAAAGAACATCTTACAAGTGTAAGATGTATTTATTTAAGATAGTGAGTTTTCATCCTCTTTTTCTTTCTTTATATCTTGTTTGTATTTTTCTTTTTCTTCTTTAGCCATAGCAATGAGATCTTCAGTGGATAGTGGATGTACTTCTGGAAATTTTAGAATTAATTTTGGTTGGAATCCTTCTTTAGTCAATACTTGAAGATCGGATGTCATTTGTTCTACACTTTGATAATCTTTTCCGTAGATTTTTCCATTAAATTCAATCATCATTCTGTACAACATGGTAGTGGTAGTTGTTTTCGCTGCGTCAGTTGGGAAGCAAATGATGATTCTGTTTAGGTTACGCGTTCCTTTTATAGATGCCACAGCGACCACTCAATATTATTCAACATCAGTAATATTTCTGAAACTTAACATTACTTTGAGTAGATGGTGTTGTAGTTGAAGGTTGTGTGGAAACAAATACTTCTTCATTGCAGAATTTTTGTTTAGGAAACATCCTCATGTTGTTAGCGTAAACATCAATATTTAAACGATAACCACCGGCAAGTAATACTCGCAATTCATTAGTAAAATCGTCGAGTTCTTCAAAAGTTGTGATGGTGGTGGTATCATATGATGCACATTTCACCTTAAGAGACATGTTGTTATTTGTAATAATTGGAGAGCCAACAGAGATGCGTACAGCACGAAAGGTAGTCGGAGACTGATGAGATCCTCAAGAAAATTACGGCCTTTATATACCCTCGAAACTAGGTCAAGGTCACCCAAACGTGTTTTTAAAAAAGCAACATATCGATAGTGCAAAAACACTATCGATATGTTGCTTTTTTCTTATTTTTTTTATTTTTTATTTATTTATAATCAGTTACACACATGTACAACAGTATATATATATAAACTACAGATTAGTTGCTAGTAGGCATAACATGAAGTGTAAGTTCAGTAGAGTTGCTTCCGCTAGGACCGTGAGATGCTAAGTAGAGTGTGCCGGGGTGAATCAGTCGTAAATCTTCATTCTGCAGCAGTTGAACAAAGCGTTTGGGAAGAAATACTTGAAATTTTGGTTCATCACCAGGTGTGTAGGGTGCTTCACTTAATGTACAATTGATAGCGTCTCCAATTGATGTTTCCATTTTCTTAATAGTGTGAATAATATAATGTTTCTCTTCCTTCAATTCTGAACATTTTTTTGTCGGTAGTATAGTAGATTTAGAATGTTTGTTAAATTGATCAACAAGCGATTGTAGAAAATTTTGTGACGCCATTATCTTCTTCTTGCTATTGTTCGTCTTCTTCTTCTTGTGTTTGCGTGTCAGAGGTGTTGACTCCCCGGAGGTTCGAGTAATACTGATGCATTGTCATAGTGCCGCTCTCGCTTTTATACCCTTCGTTTCCCCCACCACTTTGCTGGAGATAGACATTTAAACGATATGCGTTTTTTAAAGCACATTGAGACTGTTGATGTTTAAAGTTTTTAGATGAAATACAGATGTTATCAAAGTAGCAATAAAAATCTTTCTCCATTTGCACATTTATTACTTCATGGTTTGTATATGTTTGTATCCAATTTGCTTTTTCCAATCCTCTTGTAAAAATAGTTTTGAACTTTTTGCAGAAATGATTCATAATGTGTGGCATCATATTGTAGGTTATAAAACCTTCATCCCATCTTAGATTATAAAAATGTTTCATCAACCATTTGTTTGTTACTTTAGCTTTGGTTGTTAATCTGTTGAATGGTAAAGGAGGCATAAATAAAAAGTGATAAACAACAGATGTTATCATATCTAGTACCACTAACTCTTTAATTATAAAATTTCCATCATTACCACGGAATGCTTGAAACTCTATGATACCTTGCTTTACTTCCATTAATTCTATCTTCTTAGAGAATGAAACTTGTTTATCCATGATGACGTTCAGTAGGCAACTGGTATGTTAATCCAGATTGACAACCTTTTATACCCCCAATATTCTTCTTTTTACTTACAATATTCTTTATTTGTTCAATTTGTTGCCGATTGTTGATTGTTGAAACTTGATTCGTTTTCTTTGGTTTCTTGCTTTTCTTCATCTAAATTAAAGTTGGTTTGATAGTGGTGTAACTGTCTCCACATATCTACTTCATGTGGTATCCTATTGAAGATTGAAGTATCTACTGGACCATATAGGATTGGAACATATGGTTGTTTATCCAATGCATCAATTAAATAGTCTTTGATAATTGCACTTGAGAATATTAGCTGTTTTAAATATCTTGTTATAGGACCAGTAGCACAAGTTAAAGTGTAAAACTCTTCTTTAGTCAAATGTATTTTTATATTATATTTAGTTAAATCTCTAAATCGAACTAGTTGTTGACCACGTTGTTTAACAATATCGATTTCAATATTTGATTCCAACAAACCTAGTTTTGTTTTTCTTCCAAATGTATTGTTACTCAGATAACATTCCAAAAGATGTATATGTTTCATAAAAGATTCCCAAGAAGTTTCAGTGAAGGTTACCATTTTAGATCCATGATTTAAAATAACAGTAGGAGAGTAATCCAATGATTTCATCACTCCAGCAGATACAGTCTTTGTCATACAAGAAGAAATAGGATAAAATATTCGAAGAAATACTTCCGTTAAGATGTTGGTGGAAATGTTATCTTCAATTTTTCTTTTCTTTGTTTCTTTTTCAACTTCCTCTTCTTCTGTCTTTTTATGTTTAAACTTGAGGAACTCATCCATTTCCTGTTCAACTTGTCTTTCTATATCCAAACTATTGTCAGCCATAAAAGGTGTAGTTTCTTCATTAGCAGTTGATGTAGTAGAACTCATCTTGCGGACGATGTTACCCATACGACAATCAAAGATGAAATGAATTTCCAGCTCTTTTTTCTCGCTTTTATACTCGCAGATGACCTAGATATTGTTGATTTTTTGTAAAAACCTTACAAATTGTGCAGATGTTGTATTAATCCTTCTTAAAGTACATTCTTCACGATTCCTGTTAGCGGTGTGTAAGTAACTATTTTGTCATGTAGAATTAAACAGTATGCTGAAGTTCCATCTGGTATTTTATCTTCAAATTCCATTTCAACTTTTATATCTACACTTGAAGATTTTACAGATTCATTTTGTTTTGAACAATCGATTACAACAATTGGAGCTTTTGAATAAAATTGTTCTGGTGATAAAAGTGGTGTATTCGTCTTACCATAATATGATGATTGAAATCTTGCATACATGTCATATAGAATGGAATAACGTTTCTTGTCAAATGAAACATTTAAACTGTCATATGGAAAGAACTGAGAGTTTAAAAAAACTTTGCAATTCTTTATCTTGCAATGGTCAAATTGACCAGCGTGCGCGGTTATAACATCTTTTCGTTTAGTCTGAAAACCGACTATTATGTACCTTGCCCGTTCTAAATAAGTAGAGGTTTTAACAGTCCATGTTTGTCTTTCTGTTTGAGGCAATATGGGGTATTCATGAAATTCCCAACTCCTAAATGGTATTACAATATCACGGTCAGATTTTAATTTTTTCAATAATATTACTCGATGTTCATCTGCCAATCTGACATGAGGTACTCTCCATACAACTTTATCCAATTGAAGTTGCCATTCCAAATCGGCATCTTTAGTTCCACTTGGCGCTTGTATTACATCCTTATTTGTTGAAGATCTGAGCAGTACCAGTTCTTGCTTTACATTTATTATTATTCTCTTGTAATCTTCTGCGAATCCCAAAAGCAATCGTAAAGGTACATTAAAATCAAAGTAACCTTTTGAATTAGGAGTAATAGTGTCTTTATCAGGAGTCACCCATCCAGCCGAGATTAAAGAATTTTTTTCATTGGGTGTTATTGAAGTCAATCCTTTTAAAGTTGTTGATATACCAACTTTTTTTGTTGAATCAATTGTTACTCCAGATATCTCATATCTAATTTCATCAAACAGATATGCCATAGGGTTATTTATAAAAGGAACAGTTGAACCAGACTTTCCATCCAATGTTGTTACTCTTCCTTCGATATATAAATAACTTTCACATGGTAATGTGTAGATATCTTGTTGTTGAATGGGAATTCTTATTTCATCATTATTATTTAATTTTGATGAAGTGTAAGGGTTGTGAGTGTGATATTCCTTCTCCCATAGGGTTTCGTCGAATGTCGGTCCTTGCGCTATATCCAGTATATCCATGGTTGGCAAGTTTTAGTCGGATCTTTTGTAGGAAGCGTATGTTGTCCGGTGTTAACTCGTCGAATGTTGAGGAGCTACTGAGCTCCCGACTCTTCCGTTGTGGTTTAAATGATAATCCCATGTTGACTTTATGTTGCCGCTCTGATATGTAACCGTATAGTTATTGTTTCTCCTCTAAAATCAACACTAATACCGTCTTGATCCAATATGTTCAGTACGATGTCTGAAATGAAACTGGTGTTTAACGGTAGGTATATCAGGTTTTGTGGCTTCTCAACTATTTTAAAACCAGGAGCTACTGTCGGGTAAAATGTGTGTAATATATGTTGATTTACTCCATCTCTATATGATCCGTGTATAATATTACACGTTACATCAATACTGTTCACCTTTAATATTGTTACTGTTGTATCGCCAGTATAATCATTTCCAGGAGCTAAAATTCCTTTCTTCTTTGAAAATCCGAGCAAATTGCCGATTGAGTGGTCTAAGCTAAAATCTATATAATACTTTGAAGTTATTTCTGCTTTTAATGTATTATTATTACCTTTTATAGAAATATTTTCTTCTCCAAGTTTCTTTTGTAATACTTGGTTTATATCGTCTATTTCATATGCTCCTGTAGATAATGGAATTATTTTTAATTGTGAATAATTTCCTTTTTCATCTTTACTCTCATAATAATGTAGTAAATTATTTTTTCCTTCTGTAACATTGGGAATTGAATTGTATGTAGTCAAATCCAATAATGCTGCTTCCCATAGTTTATCCGTAGATAAACGTAACGCTGGGAAAAGTGTACTTTTCAATGTTGACGAATTTCCACTCAGCGATACTGTATACGATGACATCTTAAAGCTGACTGACGCTCTTCGCTAGGAACTCTAAACATAAATGTCCGCATATTTCCGTATTGCTAGGTTGCTCTCTTTTGTAGTTGTAGAATATATTCTTGGAGTCCCGAAAATAATGTTGAAGTTCTTTTGGTGGCGGTAAATTTCCAAAACTATCAAAGTAGTAAACATTTTCTCCAAGTTTTTTATAACATACCCAATGAGTACCTGGTCCATAATTAGAGTCTAAATTTACTATTCCAGTTTCATTTTTCCACACTCTATTTGGTAATGTATCTTTCATAAAAACTCCTCTGAAGAATGGTATTCTTAAACATTTCACATATTTTGACAATTGATAGTTTGTTAATGCTTCATTTGGAATTATCAATTTATTTTTCTTATTTAATACACACGGTACGGTCTTAAGTAAAGACCCGATCCGTTTTTTACCATTGACCATATGGATGTTTTCTTGACTTTCCTTTTAGGGTTAGTGCGATGTCTTCTTTTGATGTTCCCACCTCTTTTTGCAGCTTCTTTTTTACTAGGTTTTTTCCCGCGTCGTCTGCCACCACCAAACTTAGCTTTCGTCTTCATGGCTGTTGTCACTGCCCAAGCTGCTGCTTTTTCCGCAATACTGGCGTCACTTGATTTAACCCTTTGCCAAGCTTTTTCCGCTAGCGCTCTATCCGCTATTGATCTATTTGTTGAATCTGCAAACTTGGAATACGCTATATCGTGTTCTTTGCAAGCTTGATCTAATTTATTAATTCCAGGATCTCCTCTTGCTAAACGTTTTGCCAACTTAGTTCCGGGTCCACAATATTGATAGCCTCCGGGCAGATGAAATTCGTATGGTAAAGCGTCTATTGCTCGATTTAGAACAGCACCAACAGGAATCCGTCTGAGCAGGGAAAACGCAGCTGATGTTATACCACGTCCTTTCTTAACGCTGTCTTGACGACGACTGAGCGGTGCGGTCTTCATTATGTCGTCTTATATAACCAGCGTGTTTACTCCACGAGCTGCTTTACATAAATGGATAACTCGTGCACAATGTTTTATATTTAAATATTTAATTATTCAAATTAATTATATACTGATTTATGATTCTATTTTTAATCCAAGCTTCTCGTTCATCGGGTTGAATCATCACATGACTCGTTGTACTAGCTATATGATTGTGGGTATCGATAAGTAAATTGCCCACTATTCTTATTAAACAATCTAAAGTTACAGCATCTTTCGGATGTTGAGGATCATGTAACTGCATAATACGTTTATCATTACACGTGTAAGCGGTCGAATCACTTTTCGATGTTGTTATGACTTGTCCAATAGTAGCAGCATCATTTAAATCTTCTCCTGGTAAAATATTAATTATTTTCTTCATCTTTGCATCATATTTGGTCCCAAAGTGTTTATCCCAAGTTATTGTTTGTTTCATTGTAACACAATCATTTGCTTCGTAACCAGGATAAATATCTTTTATTCTTCTATTACGACCATTGTATGTACCTAATGTACCACCAGTAGCAATTAATGTTTGCACCATTAGAGGTACATCTGTATCTTTTATACCAAATCTTCCATTTGTTATTGTTTTACGTCCTGCATCCCATTCATCATTATTTCCTTGCATTAAATCAAACTTTTTATTTCCATGTATAAATGTATCTCCTCGCTTTAGCACGGCATCTTCATGTTTTACAAAATTCGATGTTCCCCTTTTTAATTCTTTAGATAATTGTTCCATAGTAACAGCGTCTTTTGGTTGAGAACCGAATTTTACATTTGACAATGCTTTTCCATGACAATCTATTTCATCAGCATCTTGTAAAATACAGTTGTCCTTGATGTATTTCAGGTTTACAGCATCACCGTCTTCCTTTGGGTATCCAATGTCATTTATAATAAACTTATAAAAAGAAAATCCTCGTTGAGTCTTTTCCGGTATTATAGAATGTAAATATTCTTTATTAACTGAATCTTTATCATTTTTTGGATTTGCCACATTGGTTATCCTATGATTTCCAGCATCATATGTTTGTCCATCTTTTAAATTGTTACCCCACTGCAATTTTAAAGTGTTGGAAAGTTCAGATGATAAATACTCTTTAGTAATTGCATCAGAACTGTCAGTTGGTTTACCAACATTAATTATTCTATGTGATTTAACATCGTAAGTATTCTTGTTTAATTTTAATGATGTTGAAGTTGCTTCTTTTACTGTTTTTAAATTTGCTCCATCAGTATCTTCTTCTGGGTCTTTAACAAATTTTAAACGTTTGTTACTCATATCATAGTCACCTTCAGGTGTTTGTGGCAATCCACTTCTTTTTCTGTTTTCTCCTCCTTGTACTCCTAGCCCGGAGTACCGTCCGAACTTGTCGACACTCATGATTGAACTGATCCACTGTATACTCACAGCTCTCTTATATATCCATAATGATTTATACAACTATTCCACGATTTCGAAGTTCGTCAACTAAAGCCACCCATTCATTATTTAAACCTGTATGACCAGCTTCCATGGCTTCATGTAATAGTCTCATTCTATCGACCAATTTGTTTATATCATTATAGTAAATCACATTTGTATTATATAGGTTTTTCATTAAACCTTTACCAGACGTAGAAGATTCTCCTTTTTTCTTTTTACCATATTCATCCATAAGTGATAAGTCCATAAGTGATAAAGATTTCCTCTTTAGCGGTTTCTTCAAAGCAGGCGCAGTTCGTAATGTTGGTAGTTTTCTCAGGGGAAACAATCTTTTTATTACAACTGAATATTTAGTTGCGCGTGTTCTATTTATCATTGAATCTTTGGAGTAATTCTTCTTATGAGCATTAGTATTTTGCAAAATTTCTTTAAAAGTATTTAAATCTTGTAGTGTATATTTTATAGGTATATTTTTAAAAATCAGTTCAAATAATCCTTTTGTTCCTTTATATTTATGCTCACCAATAACAATGTCATCATCTTCAGTCAAATATACTTTTGAATCTCCTATTTTTAATTCATTTCCATCAATTCTCGCTCCATATACATGTGACTTGTGTAGTTTTGGGTTAGCTTTTATTTCATGTAACATCTTCATGATATACTTTCTTCCAAGAGGTCCTTGTTGCAATATATCACTACTTAATTTTGTTAGATTTGGAATTGATTGTTCTGCTTCAGGTATATGTTGTTCTTCTTCTTCTTCTTTTTGAACATTTATTTCTGGTTCTTCTTGTCTTGTTTCTTCTCCTTTTTGAGAAACTTCACTATCACTTGTGTAAGAATCATCATCTTCTTCCTTTTTTAAAGTCTTTACTTCAAATTTAGAAACAGGTAGTAAAACATCTCCTTCAAAATGAGGTTTACCAATTGTTTCTGTTATCTGTTTTAAAGGTTCTGTAATAGGCTTAAATGTAGTCTCCAGAAATTCTTCTCTTTCATTCAAACCCATTCTTAATGCTCGATTTTTAAGTCTAATCGAGTCACTCAGTGATTTTATTTCTTTTAATAGTTTTTCTTGGTTCACCATGTTTACGCAGCGAGGTCCAATCTATTACTAAACGTATCATCAATCGTTCAATGAATTAATACAAATTTATCCAATCCTATACGATATCTTCCATTTTTTATAGCTTCTTCTTTCATAATAACAAGAAATCCATATTTTTCAGCCCATGCTTTGCCACACATTTCTTTAAATTTATCAAATGACATGTCTGCATTCACATGATCATAATATATGTGCTTTAAATTTGTTTCATCTTGCTTAAAGATAATTAGTAGATTTGCATTATCTCTTATTAGTTGTTTTGGAATTTTACTGTAAGTTTGACCAATATAAATGCTATCAATATTGTAATGTCTTCCCATGGCAAAATAACTTCTAATAGTGTCGTGATTTTCACAAGATACATCATCAAATATAAATATAGAAAATGGTTTAGCCTCGTTTGGCTCCATTATAGTTTCACTAGCATTAAACTTGTAAAAATTAACTTCAGGCACACTTGCGAGTACCTTATCCAATAATTGGTATTTGGGTTGTTGCAAAGATTTGGAAAAGATATAAATGTTGTTGAAACGTAATCCCTTAGGATTTGTTATTAAATTAAAAACCACATTTGTCTTTCCACAATTTGATGGTCCAGTTATTAAACATCTTATTGTGTTTGGCAGTAATTCACCATGTTTTCCATGATTTAACTTGTCGTTGTCAACTGTTAACTCATCAATATTATCAATAAAAAATCGATCCTTTTGCTGCACAATCTCCATCTTGTGTAAAGGTTAAACATGTAATGACTTCATAAATTGCTACACTAAGTCTTTTGTAGGGATCCAAGAGTCTTCACTTTTATCAAATCCCAACCAACGTACTTTCACCTTATCCTTTTTTCTTTGTAAAATTTTTTCAACAAGATATACATCGCCAACTGATGATTTTAGCAATTCATGTCCGTAGAATCCACCTTCAAGCAATTCACCCTTGTTGTCCTTTAAAATGTAGGTTTCAGGTATTGTTGGTTGCACTTTATAGATTGTAAATACTTCATTAGTCCAGTTTGGCAGATACCTTTTGCTAAATACTCCTTTGTACTTACTTATACGAACTTTATCATCAACTTTAAATGTTTTGGGCTGCATTTTTTCACGTTTAGGAGTAGTATTATTTTTAATACGTTTTAATACCATTTTAGCATTGGCACTATTTACTTCATTAGGCTTCATACCAATGGTTCGATGATACTTATTGTTATATTCTTTTATAAGTTGTGGTAATATATCATACCAAATATATGATCCTCGTTTGGAAAATGTTTTATACATTGCTCCTTTTAACGTTCTGTTAAATCTTTCTATTATTGAAGCTTTAACTTCAGAATTTGTAGAATAATGATTTATTTTATACTTCTTCATTAAAGCTGCAAAGTCTTTGTTAAAATATTCTTTTCCATCATCAGTTTGTAGATGTTTGATGTTGAAATTATTTCTTAGTATAGCCATTTCCATAGCTTTTGTAACACTTTTACCAGTCTTGTCCTTTAGCGGTAAAGCATCAGCCACTTTAGTAAAACAGTCTATAATCGCTAAAATGTATTTGAATCCTTTATTTAATTTACTATGTGGTATCATTTCAATAAGATCGGCTTGGAAAAGATCATTCATTCCTTTTATAATTGTATTTCTTCTAGGAAATTTTCTTCTTGCCGGCTTATGAAGTTCATTTACAATCTTGTTCCTTAAATCTTCCATCTTCAGTTGTGTCTTCTACACCGCTTGTAAAAATACTGATCTCTAAAATGGTTTATCCTCTTTTATATGGTTAGATTATAGGTCAAGGCCATATTACATTGGTGTAAAAAAGAGGGAACATGACATTGAGCTTGTCATGTCCCCTCTTCTTTACGGAAAGGAAGAAGGTAAAGGACGAAGAATAGGTTTATTGGTCGATAGGGTATAAGGAGTAATGTCCAAATGGTAAAGTTTTTATATTATCTTCCAGGATGTACCTCTTATCATCCTTACAACTCAAAGCCCATTTGGTTTGCTTTACACTGAAGAGACGATGGTTGAAGCTTCTTATGGTGTTAAATGTTGCTGTTGTCTCAACATTTTCAAATAAGCATCTCTTGTATTCTTCAAACTGTACATTCTTCTTCAGGTATGAGGTTTTTATACCTTTGGCCTTCTTCACGATTTCATGTTCTCTTTTTTCATTTTTGTACAATTTAAATGAATACAATTTAGACATTAAAGCAACAACCTCTTCCATTGGCACGCTATTTGTTTCGTCTTTGAACTTTCCCAATACCTTTTTATTTTTACCATTGTCGTAGTTGGGATGGTCTTGTGGATAATCAGAAAAGTCAAAGTCGTTATTGTAGATAAAACAGCGTAGGTCTTCATACATATCTTCAGTTCTTATCCAATAAATAAAAGCATCCGTATCCATGTATACAATGCCGATGTTTTCTCTTCCATAAAATTTAACCATCTTGTTGTAATGGAAGTCATACATGTGGGTCTTTGAAATATCTAGAATAGACATCCCCACATATAAAGGACGATCCATTGTAATTGAAATTTTGTTCATGGAAACAGCTACAAGATTTTCGTTGATTATTATGGATGATCCGAAGTTAGGTTTTTGTACCAGCTTTTGTAGTTTCACCGGATCACTAACTAGTTTCACATTCTTATGCTTTCTTTTGTTTTCCAGTGTCTTGCCAAATATCGCATTATTCATCAATTTAAAAAAGTCCTTTTGAAAATTAGATGTAGCTGCAGTTCTTCTTTTTGTGTTGTTGTCAATGTATGACTTTAACCAACAGGATTGAGAAAATTGTAAAGCTCTATTAATTTTTGTTATTCTTAATCCTAATTCTAGGGCTTGTTGTATTACCCAATAATGAGCAACATATCTTGATTTGTTGGTTAAAGTCATCATTAATTTAGGCCATCTACCGGTTGGTGATATTTCTGTCTTGGCCAGTAGAGGTAAATCATAATGGTGGTCATGCAAATGTTCAGGGTACTCAATATCTACATCCAAAATATAACCAGTATCTCCATGTTTTGCTATATCCATGATGTTTCCAATAGAATCAGGATCTACCCATTTAAATTCCCCAAACGGGAGAGGATTCGACATGGCCCATCCATAAAGGTTATTTGCATCAAAATAACCTAAATATGTACTTGGTTTTGTTGCATCAAAATTGGGCAAACATTTGTTATTTGCCTTTACATGTCGTGTTACGCTTTGAGTTAGCCCCCCTCGAACACCTGATTCCAACATCAGCACCATGTCTATATCTGTAAGAAGTTGGAGTTTACATTTTGTTTCCTTTAACATTGCTTGCCAAGCTAGTCCAGGTGATGTACAAGAATGCAGAGGGTCTAATCCATATGCCTTAAAACATGTATTTCTAAACTCTTCCATTATATCACAAAGTAAAGTTACATCTAGTTTTACATAAAAGTCTGAATATTCTCCAAGTGTTTTAAATCCTAATTCATTCCATACTCTACACGCATGTTCATAATCTTCATGGGATATATCTGTGTCATATAGTTTACTTTTGAATTCTTCTTTTGGTGGAAGGGATGTTTCATTAAATCTTTCTAAGCTATCTATATAATCATACGGGAAAACACCTTTGCGAAGAACTAAATTAACCTTGTCATTACTTACAATCTTCTTGGTTTCTATTAAATCTTCTGTTCTCAGGTTTTCAGAAAGCTTCATTAAACTAGATGGCATAAAACGGTAAGAGTCTAAAAACCGAAGCTTTATATTTCCAACTTTTTTAGTAAAACTTATGAACTTCTCCGTGGTTTCAGCTATGACATCAATTTCTCCATTATCTCTTCCTAATTCCGGAATGATAAAATGCGCATCATAACCACTAAGGTTATGTAATATTACAGGTATATTTGCAGGGATCTTGTAGTTGATATTACAGCTGTTACATGCAGCACCTCTATAATACCCTGTCAGATGGTCATGATCATGAACCTTGTGATTTTCCACAGTAAATTCATTTCTACATAAATAACAATAAGTCGCATTTTCATGTTGAATCTCTTCTTCTTCATCCAAAGGTATCATCGGTATAATATCACTGTACAATCTTTCAACACTTTCCGCTATTATATACAACTGATCAAGGAATATTTTAGAAGCATTAACACCACGATAGACAATAGGTTTTAAAGTTAAATTAAATCTATTTAAATGTTCTTCAGAAAGAGTAGATTTAACCATTAAACAAAAACTGTTTGGATCATGTATCTGATACTTAACACTTTTCCTTGCTACATCGCCATCATTATTTTCAATAGGCACAAGTGTAGATTCAAAATCAGCATAAACAACAATAGGAATCCGGTATTGATGGGAGATTTTCTCGAATTTTAACTCTGCCTTACTTGAACACGGTAAGATAATTTTTGCTTCATAGTTGTTGTTACATAGTTTTTTATGCTCTTGTAACCATTCCTTTCCTCCTCTTCTTTCTTGTTGAAAATTAAAACATCGTTTACAAATTATCGTCTTATGTTCAGCTTTAAACAATTGATTATTAACAAGAGTTTCAAATTTTTTAATCCATACATAGTGGGAAACATCACCTTTTGTAAGTAGTAATAAGTCTGTATGATCTGGGAGTTCATTCTTCACCACACGCAATGGGTACACTTTATTCGAACTGTCCAAACCAAAAACATTAACAGATGTTCCAGGGTTTTGTTTTTCGAACTTTGGGATGTCCTTCAAAGCCACTGGGTAAGTCAATCCTTGGAAATTATATTTATATCTGTGTGTTTCATATTCTTCACTGGGTCTAACCGCATGGTGAGGTGGTACAAACTTTGCCGTCATTGCATATCTAAAACATTCCATATCTTCATTTTGAACATTTATACATGATTTGGTGTCTGAAATTTTCTTTGGGAGCGGAATATAACTGCTACCCCTTAATCCATAGCCGTGTTTATGAACTCTAACATCCATACCCTCAATACTAACCAAACTCCAACCAGATCCTCTTCCTTCATGTTCTTGAATTTTTGTTAATATTTCTTCCAAACAATCTTCAACTATTGAATTAATATCTGAACCTGCCATGATGGTCTGGTTTTTTGTCATGAATCCTCTTGGCGACATTTCTCCTTCTACATTAGTAAACATAGCATTTAATAATATGCCAAATTTAATAAAGTTTAGTCTTCTTAATTCTTCTGTGAGTGTTTTACTTACAATTGTTCTTACTTCTTTAAAAAACTGATCCAATTCCAAATTTTCATTTTGAATTTTGTGGTGCATTACTACTCTACCTTCTAAAGCAAATACTTTTAAACTCGGTATTTCACTAGATGGTCCTGCTAATGGTTCTTCTTCTTGTTGTTCTTCTTCATATAGTTTTAAATCTTCATATTCTGTTTCTGTTACATCTTCATTATTATTATGGAATAATTCTTTATGTATTTCTAGTAGAATATTATCATGAAAAGTTTCTGAGCAAATTTCACATTGATGCATCTTGTGTTCTTCTTGTTGTTCTTCTTGTTGTTCTTCTCCATATAGTTTTAAATCTTCATATTCGGTTTCTGTTACATCTTCATTATTATTATGGAATAACTCTTTATGTATTTCTAGTAGAATATTATCATGAAAAGTTTCTAAGCAAATTTCACATTGATGCATCGTGTTGATGTTTACTCTTTGAAATTTAGCATGGAAATGAAATGCTTCTCTCTTCTATTCCCTTTATATAATGCTTCCCCCACCACATTTGTAAGGTTTTTTTGTTAGTGAAATGTTAGAATTAGTAGTTTAACACTAAAGCTGAAAAGTAATGATTAAAGCCTATATTTTCTTCCAATTGCAAATACTCCACATATGCCTCCGCCCACAGCCATAACAGATCTATGTTTCTCCAATATACACCAAAGGTGTGTCTATCATCTACCAAAATTGGAGATCCTATGTTTACTAATCTTCCATTTTCTATCCATGTCACAACTTCAATTAAAAACCTTCCTATAATATCCATTGGTAAATTCGGATCCACAAATATTCTTGTTACAACATTTTCACTTAACAAAGGCACTTCAATTTCTTCATCGTTTTCTTCATCCACCTCCAATACTTCTTCAACTTTTGTACATTTGTTATAAAATATTGAAGCATCTTGGGGAGACATGTTCACTCTAGCTATTATAGGTAAAGAATGTTCTCAACACAAACCACACCACTCTTATATCGACATGTCATTGAGTGGGGGGGGGGGGCTCGTCAAGTTCAAGTTCAAGGTCAAGGTCACCAAGGCCAAGTTCACTGTTGGGGGGGGGGGGGGCTCGTCAAGTTCAAGTTCAAGGTCAAGGTCACCAAGGCCAAGTTCACTGTTGGGGGGGGGGGGGGGCTCGTCAAGTTCAAGTTCAAGGTCAAGGTCACCAAGGCCAAGTTCACTGTCGGGGGGGGGGGGGTTATTAACCTAATTGAGGTCAAGGTCACCAAAAAATGATAATGTACCAAAGTGATGGGGACGGCCGGAGCCATCCCCACCACTCTGTTTGCCTAACACTTCCCCAAATCCCAACCCACTATAGTTACGTCTTGCAAGGGATCCCAATTTTTGGCCCGCACGCACGTGGCGATCCAGTTTGGTGAGCTGTGATACGGGCGGTTCAGTCTCGGGCCCGAAGGCACTGGGCTTGACCATCCAATTATAATAGGGAGTCTGGAACAATTAATGCAAGACGCAACTCTAACCTCCCACCCTTAATCTAAACCCACCCAAATATAATTATTTCCTAACAAAAAATTAAAAATTTTAAAAAATAAAAATATGCGCTGCCTATGGCACAACACGCATGTCCCACCCATATTTAATGAAGTTCAACAGAACTTCTATAATTTAAATTTAAATTTAATCTACCCTCCTAACAGCTAGCTGTGAAAGGTTATTAGTACACACACACACATACAATAATTATACCAAAACTCAACATCAAAAACACATTTTCCAAACATCAACAATACCATAACACCTTAATGCTAACATCGCAATGCGCAAATTAAAGCTTAAAATTAGCACAACTTAAAACTAAAAATAACATTTTGCACACACACTCACACACAACAAGTATTAATATTAAAACCCTAACAGCAAGAGTAACTCAAATATATATCGGCCGCTTATATATTTGAGGTACCCTTTGAGTTCGGAACAACCATCGCGTCCGACAAATTGTTCCGAACTAACTCAGCGATAGTCGCCAAAAAGGTTCTCGGCTCACAAAGTGGTGGGGCGGCTCACAAAGTGGTGGGGAGCGATAGGAGTTTAAGGGGATAGAACGTCCAACGTCAGTGGAAATTTCCAATGATCTATTCGTCACATGTAGGTCGCCGCTAATGCAGGTGGAGCGTTGTACCTTGCAATTAACGTTAGGCAACACCTGGTTTAATCCGCCGTTGAGCTTCACTGAGGCTTTCCCCATCGCGTAACACCATAATTGTTGCCTGTTATTATCTGAGTAATGGCAGAAAATTATCTGTCCTCTTTTGCCGCTTAACAATAGTTATTAAACTATTGGCAACATCAAAGCTAAATTGGTGTTATATAAATGTAACCACTATCAACCTAATTCATTTTGATGAGTTAAAGTGCCGGTGGGGGGGGGGGGGGTTCAACATAATTACTATCTATGCTTATATAAGCCGCAACGCGGTCGCGCGTCTGCCATTCACTCCCCAGGTACCGCAGCTGAAACAACTAATCTGTAAGTCTCTACCACCTAGTAATGTTACATATGCTTTGTTTTAACTTACACCTGTTAAGCTTGCTATTTTTTATGTAATTTATTTTTTCAACTATTTCTTAACATATAAAAAATACACTTTTTATTTTATATATAATATATCAAATAATCTCGCGTTACTATTTTTATTTTAGTTTATACTTATTATATAAGTTAACCCCTACAGAATAATTAACTAACTTCTGCTGCTAGACTAAACTACTTAGACTATAAACAGTTAACACCCATATATTAATATATAATTATTATACTGCAAGTTTTACCTGTACAAATGCTAGATGTAATTGCGATTAATCGTCTACGACACAGTTCTTAAACCCTTATAAAATAATTAATTAACTTCTACCACTAGCGGTAATTTTTAAAAATTTTACAAAAATTTATTAACTATTTTTCCCCCTACTAGAACCTTTCGCTACGCTGCCGCCCCGACAAAGAACTGAAATCTCCAAAGTTCTTCCCTTTTATCTCATTCTCTTAGGGGAGGGGGTTAGGGGGGTTCACACAACCCTATATAAGCGGCATCGTTACCTCGCGCGTGCTCCATTATAATGGCGATAGGGCAACAGTAAACATCTATCCGTAAGTCTCTAAGACTATCAAACATTTTTTAACTTACTCTTGTTACTCTAACATATGTTTGCGCTTATTATGCTAATTACTCTCTATATATTCAGACACACTCGCGGGCACCAATCATATACTCGCTGAATTTTGGAGAGTACACATCTCCCCTTTGAATATTATTATGGATTCGCACACTTTACATTTAAAACTTTTGCGTACAAAACACATTTTACAGAAACAATCTAACTCCACAATTTCAAAACCGCGTACTACATTGAGTAAGCTTAAAAAATACTTCAGTTTTCACCCGTTGTACTTTGTAAAATCTAACCTTTGTAATACTTGTTCTACTGATCCTATTTTACACTCTGTCTTAACTGAAATGCTGAAATATCACGATTTCAATCTTGTTACACCTATTGACGATCCTATCCAATTATTCTTATTCACTATATTACCAGGTTTATATGATCATTCTTCCTCAGACACATGTCTTGTTCTGCTCTATCAACTCGCACTGTAACCACCTAGGACCTCTCCTTTTTTGCAATTATGGACACACAGCAGGATTCACCCATACAAGCACTGACTCCCATCCCATACAGAGTAATAAGATAACTATTACTGCTACAAATGATGACAAAGCAATTTTCCAATCACTGATGAGTTTTTATTAAATAAATATATTTTTAAAAACCCCCTCTGGATGACCTTGACCCACTTCCAAAACCCACCCATCACTGTCAAAAAACCCCAGCCGCTGCAACCCCTACAACAGTTACAACCGCCTGACCTTGACCTGGGCCAGGACCGGCCAAACCCCACTACTCGGGCTCTCAAAGATATATTATCTTACAGAACGGCAATTGGTCTGATTCATTAATTTTTACTGCTGTTGTACAGTAATAACAAACTAGAGATCGCCTCTTGATCGAAATTCGACCAAAATTTCAGTTGATCTGGGCCCTTTTAAACTTCTTGATGATTACAATATTTTATAACGGAAACATCTAATCTTTCTGTTTTTAAATAGCATTTGTTATTTCAATAACGATTCAATCAATTTCCTTCTCCCATAATATTAACACTAAAACTTAGAAAGCCTGCGGGGCGTAGCCCCGTGGGCCGATAATTAAAATGCCATTGTGCTCATCTACAGGGCCCTACCTTTCTAACGGTATGCGCGGATTTCTCCTACGATACTCACAAGCTGAGAAAAAAGGAAAAGAAACATGCTTACATATTAATATATAGATGATAGAAGAAGAGGTGTTTCAGTTATGAAATACTGTTTCAACTATACGTTATTGAATGCAGATGAAATGAATTTTTGGTCGAATTTCTATCGGTGGACAATCTTTATAGTAGCATACAGGCCAATATTTTTTTCGAATCATTTTTGTTCGCTTTAGGCATAAACACTCATTCATGCCACTTAGTGCACGAACACGCACATAGAGAGCGACGCGACGCGATTCATTCAATCCCATTCGTCGCGTCGCTCTCTGTGTGTTCGTGCACGTATACATTTAAAGATAAAATTCAGATAGTTTATGAACGATGGTGTTTAATACAATTACTAAAATCTTACCGAGGTGTACACTTTAATTACCTGTTCAGTTGCCACAAGTTCCTCCGTTTGGCAAGCTTCCTCCGAAGCTCCCCCCCGCATCCCCCTGGGTGGTGAGGGGGGGGGGTTGCTTGGTGATGACCAACCAGCAGCTCATGGTTGTCGAAGCCCCTGTGGGCTTCTCAGCTTCAGCTACTGTGGTCATAAGGCTTCCTAACACGGGGCCACAAGTTTTACATTTGAATCACATGTATAGAGTCAAACAAGTCCAGCCTTCGGGTATTTTGTTACCAGTTAATTAAAAATACTAAATACAAATAATACTGCATTGTTTACGTTATCTTTTATATTGAATCCAAATACCTTCAATCAACTATAAAACAGGTAATACAAATAATAACTAACTTAATGCTTTTAGAAATAGGCATTAATGTATTTATTTCCTTGTGGTTTTATTGTTAACTTTTTTGCCCTATGATAAATTCCATTGTGTTTAATATTTTGCATCCATATTTACCAATACTTTGCTCTTGTTAGTGCGATCCATCAAGTCAGCAAATTTAAAACTACGTGATTTGAAATAGTTTTTAATTTCTTCTTGTTTCTATAACCTAGAGGAATTCCACGCCCAACCAGGCAGCCACCGCTTCACCCAACCTAACCTTTGAAAAACCTGACCAACAACCTGGTAACAACCTGACCCCACCAACCCACCTGGGATCTCAGACTCCTGAGATACCTGACACCTCCAGAGCCATTCGACACTTCTGTGCAAAACGGATGGACTGGTATAACGGAGAATAGAATATGTATGTAAACTTCTAATATAACCGCCGCAGAAATTCTTCTGAAGGTTATGGTAGATGTAAGAGCAAAAAAAAAAAAAAACAAAAAAAAAAAACAAAAACAAAAAAAAAAAAACAAAAACAAAAGGAAGTATAACAAGGAAATCTCTTTAAAATTATGATCGTACATAACGTTGTGTTGGAAAATAATGACCAATCATGATACAACGACAAACAAAACAAGGAAGTAACTTTAATGATCGAGGAAATTGAGAGGAAAAGTGTTGTGGGTTTGGTTGCTGAGTATAATTTACTACTGTATAAATGGAAGTATAATGTTAGCCTACAGGTTAGCCCATTTCTTTTTTACGGGAATGAATGTTTTCGATATGTTGTGGGAAAATTTTTCAGTAAATCTGACCAAAAAAACCTCCATTTTACAAACGGCCGCAGAGAGTAATTTTGAATTACCGATTTGCACTACCATATTTACCATGTAATATTAATAATAACAAAAATTGATTTCTTAAAACCCTATGTGCCTTGGTATATAATTTACTTCCATCTTTATAATTGATATTTTTTGTTCATGCCTTTACTCCTTTAAAACTAAAAGTACAAGTGGAAATAATATTCCTAAATATATCCTTGACGATAAATATTCTGCATGCTGAAGAGAGGATTTAAAAATAATATGTAACAAAATGTCATAGTTGGTTACAACAAAATGTTCGTCTTTATTTGTTATCAAAAATATCATCAGAATTTTTCTTCGTCACCCATAAGAACTAAATTGGCCAGAATTTAAAAAGATGTATGGACTTTTGAACAAACGTGGATTGGATGGAAATTCTGCAAATCTAGGCCCACACAGCATTTCCTCTAATTTGACATGTAGGCCTGAATCGGCATATGTTCTGATGTAGTTCCTATGAGAAACTAAAGAGCGTTTGAACCGCTCATTATGTAGGGTTCCCATAGTTATAACAAAAACATTTGCTTCATGATACTAAACTAAAGGATGGTTTCCGAAGGATGTTTTCTTGTGAGAACTGTAAATTAAACAGTGGATTATGGTCACAGCTTGTTTTGGTAGAGTACCAGGTTAACCGAGCCTTGCTCGTTGGTTTTAATTCAGTTTTGATATAGTGTCATGGTAATAAAGCTATTAAATTTCCACCAACAACCAACTATACCTCTTCACAGTTAACAGCTGTTTCAAAAAGTCTCCTTAACATTACTCTTCCTTTATTTTGTACACCTTTCGTTGTTATTTCGTTACCAAAATAGCAACCCGTATAAGACCAATGTTAAAAATTACGATTTTAAAACTTAAATTTAGACCAAATTCGATTTTTCCTGGGATTGAGGCGGTTTCTAAACTTATTTTTGGGCCAAAATACTCTTAAATGCAAAGTTTAAGAAAAATCTAACCGCTAGATTTCTTGATCGTAGAACACACATCCCTCCAGACATTGCTCGTATTATAGTATAGGATTCACTTACGATTAAAGCGTATATTATAGCTCTTCGAAAATAGCAATTTTCTTTCATATATTTCTTGTTTAAAAATAAAAAATAGTATTATTCAATACATATATTTATCAAGCCCGACCCCTCCACCCCTATCTTGCCTCGCTGTGTTAGGGGCACGTTTCCGGTCCTTCCCCAATCCTGCCTTTGTCGACATTTTGGCGGCAAACCCTGCCGCTCGCAATCAATAAACAGATGACCCTGGCAGGGCAGCCCCTCCTCTCTGGCCGACCAATCAGAGGGCAGATGAGCGCTCAAGGCCACGGCTTGCGGGATGCAGGCCTACCACTACAGCCACCGCTCAACACCGCTGCCTTCTCGACATAACCTCTCATGCTCTCGTCCCTTGGCATACCTACATACTGTAATCAATGTTTTGTTTATCATTGTTTTGTGTAGATCAATCGTGTTAGTGTGTTTTAAGTTGTAGTCATATAGAAATATAATTCGGAGTGTGTTTAATCGGTACGAAAAAAGTAGATAGCATCGGAAATTGAAGATTTGTGATGGGAATTGGATGACAATAACGGGAGATAGATCTTTACCAACTTTGATTCATTCATAAAGCTTTCTACATTGTGTCAATTTAGTATGAAATATCTAAATCAGAATCTTGAATACACGGCGATTAAAAATATCGTATGTCCATATCGACTACAGACTCGATACTACAGGAAGAATAACTAAGCAACTTTAGACAATGTAATCCCTTTTAACCGTATCTCACAAAAGATAACAAATAAAATTTTTAAATATGGCAATATTTCCATTTTGAACGGAAGTTTTCGAGGTAGAATTACCGATGGAAATATCGAATACTACACCGTATATCGCGATTCGCGATTCACTGCTTTTCGATACGATAGGCACGCAAATCTGTGGTACAATCGTGTCATGCGTGTGCAAGGCATATTGATCTATGGCGGGGGCGGAGGGCCGCGTGAATAAAGGATGAGGACCGGAAAAAACGACGAGGGAAAATACACTCGACGAAAACTAATTGCAGAAGGGCAGAACGTAACGAACGCGGGAGTGAAGAAATAAAGCCCGAAATAAAAGGTTTGACTTTAGTCTAGAAAGTCTTGGTCTTTTAAACATTTGGCACATGTGGAAAATTAAATTAAACATCACAAACAAAAGTAATTTAAGTAATGTAATATATAAAAATGAGATAATTGTTTATTTTGGATTTATTATGATACAGTTTGAAATTTTTGTTTCCTTTTCAAACACATTACGTTTTTAAACTGACTGGTGGCACCTAGATGTATTATACTAGATGAGTCTTTTTGATATCAGAGATGATGAAAACTGTAGCATATAGGCCTCTATTGTGTTATTAGGAGCAAAAATGGAAATATTGAAATGTTATAAGTACAATACAAAAGATTGCTCAGTTCATTATTAATAATTATATTTAGTAAATATTTCTCACAAACAATAAAATAAAACCGGTCCAAGTCTAGAGCCTTGAGGAACAGTAGTGGCAATTTGTAGGTTCTGGGACGTGACGTCATCACGATGACGTCAGCGTGAGTCACGATGACGTCACTGATGACGTCATCAAGGCCATGACGTCATGGTGACGTCATTACCGCTGACGTCATCATGATGACGTCACTGACGTTAATTAGGTCAAGGTCATGCAAGAGTAGAAAAAAATAATTTTTTTTGCACTTTCGCAATTCCTCAAAGTACGGCGAGAAATTGAAATTTCTCGAGGAATCACAAAAGTGCAAAAAAAAAATATTTTTTTCCATTCCCCCAGTGATCAGACTCTCGACCTAATATATCCGCCAGAGGTCATTGACCTTACCCCAGAACCTACAATTAAAAAAAATAAATAATTTTTATTTCCACTTACCCACTGGAGAAACCTGAAGCCCAACTGGAAACAAAATTGCGAACAGCCGATGGTGGTGGTGTCATCACTGCGCGGGAGCCGGACGCCGACTGACCGGACAGCACCGTGCCGTCCGGGTACCAGGCCGCGTGGTGGGGGTAAAGCGGTCAGATGTGAAAAAATAAAAAATATATTTTTTTTTCCAACGACTCATTCGAGTTTGTCATTTTGCTGCGCCTCCGTTACCCGGAGTGGAAATATTTGTTAAAAAAAATATTTTTTTATTAATTCTTAAGTGACCTTGACACTTAGTCTGGAATGGGAGTCACCAACGTTATTTTACTGGCAAAAGTTAGCTCGTCTAAAAGTTTTTGAAACATTTTATCATCCATAGTGATGTTAGTGTCCTTTGAGTAAAATGTTGGATTATTCCTAAAGCAGCGTTTCATTTTTGTTAAAGTGGAAGTCTTGGACACCCTAACAGAATTATTTTGCTTGGCCAGCAAAAATTTTACTCTTAATAATTTTTCCCGCAAAGTTTCAGCCATAGCTGTGTCTCACAGTAAGGTTTGTATAAAACTGAAACACTCAGTTAATTGTAGCACCTTAGCTGGAAGTAGTGGTGGAACAGGGCTGTAGTGGTGGTGGTAAAGCGGTCTGGTGTTGCTATGTCTGGAAACAGTTTGCTGCGAACTGCCCAAGTATTAACACGTACTGTGTGGAAAAATAACAGCGTGAATTGTACAAAAAATTAAGTCCAAGAAATATTTATTGTAAGACTAATAAAGAGGTATATCTAAAAAAGAAAAAATAATTTTGTACAAGATGGGCATGGTTCAGTTTTGCAGCTAAGTCCAAAACCCACCAGTGTAGAATAAAATTTAATCATGAGAGTAAAATATTTAAAAACATTTGCGAAAATATTAGTAGACTTGTAGAGCTAATTAAAAATTAATTTTGTAGCAAACAGGTAGAGATATATTTTGCTAAGTCATATAATAAGAGAGAATGATGTAAAAAAAATTAAAATTATACTCACAGAAAGTCCGGTAGCGTTGAGTTGCAGCGTATACCTTGTGTCGAGGAAGACGGCCGGCGAGTAACTGACTTGTATCGAGAGAGAGCCAAGACGGCAGACATGGGTTGGTTACATAAGTGTTACGAAATCCGCAAGCGACACTGGAGACAAAATTTAATTTTGTTCCCAACCAACACTGACTGTAGGCCGCGCTGTCAGTGGCATTGGCTGACTATCCATTGTGGCACTTTACCGCTGTCACGTATTGTATAATGAGATCCGGCTAGTTATGTATTCAGGCGTAGCTCTTGGGGATTGTCCAATGCCGCAAACAAGTACGTGTCGAGGTCCGTACGTGCCGAGGTCCGGCTGTTTACGTAACAAGGTCCGGTTCCCCCACTCCTGGCCGGCCCACCTTGGCCCTTTCCGCCTAACCATCGTCGCAGTTGTCTTCGAACAGTCCAGCTGGTTGTTCGGAGCGCTGTCCTATAGGATTTGCAATGTAATGTTGGCGCCGCATTATATTGGGAATTCTTTTCTAGTCTAAGGCATGGCATGTGTAGTGTTAGGAAATAATTTTATTTTGTGCTTGCTGCTTGGTGTTGGTTGTGATTTAGTAAAAGTGTTGTGCAGTGAAAAATATTTGTGTGTGCTAATGTTTCCACAGGTTGGTGTTAGTCTAAGTCTTGTGTTTAGAAAAATATTTCTTTGTATTAACCTTCCACAGGTTGTCCCCAAAATTAGTTTTTATAAATTTTGTGGCTTCCTTAGCCTATGTAAATAGTTATACTGTTAGGTTTGAGGCTTAGAAGCCTCCGTAAAATTAAATTTTTTTCGAGGCTTAGCATGCCTCAAGAATTATTTTTTACCGACAATAGTATGACACTTTACGAGCCTCGGGGTTGGCCCCTTGGTATTAACCGATAGGCCTTGTGCCATCGGCGCTGCTGGACCTCATCACTCGTCACTGGCAACATACGGGTGGTTGGCATCCTTCAGCACAAAGTGTCGGCCCTGACACTGACCGGTACGTTAGGCTTTATGTCAGTGCTTTGCATTAGATTTTATGTCAGTGTACTGGTTAAGATGGGGCCCAGGTCATGATTAGCATGACCTTATGATTCCCGTTAGGGGAACCAAAATTATTTAGCATGTTTCCCTTGTGGAAACTCAAAATTAAGTAAAAATTATTTATTTTTTGTAACATCAATCCTCCTATGTTTAAGTTTTGTGTTGTAAAATATTTCTTGGTACTAATCTCCCACAGGTTGTCCCTAAGATAAATATTTTTTTTTAAATTCGTATCTTGGAGGATTAGCCTCCGTAAATTGGCAGTTAAAGTGTTAGGTTTGAGGCTTAGAAGCCTCCATAAAATAATTTCTTTTTGAGGCTTAGCATGCCTCAATAATTATTTTTTAACAACAGCAGTATGGCGCTTAACGAGCCTGGGGGTAGGCCCCTGGGGATCGACCCCTAGGCCGCCCGTGCCAGGGACGCTGCTGGGCCTCATCACTCGTCACTGGCAACATACGGGTGGTTGGCACCCTTCAGCACGAAGCGCCGGGTCCTAACACTGTCCGGTACGTTAGGCTTTATGTCAGTTTATCGGTTAAGATGGGGCCCAGGTCATGATTAGCATGACCTTATGATTCCCGTTAGGGGAACCAAAATTATTGTAGCATGTTTCCCTTATGGAAACTCAAAATTAAGTAAAATTATTTTTTATTTTTCACCTCCCCCTAAGTTGTGAGACCAACTAAGTTGACCGCCGGCGGTCTTAGGCCTCGGGGGAATTTCTTTTTAATTCTTGGATGACCTTGACCTACATTTGTGTGTGAATAAAAAATAAAATTTTTTTGTTTCACATGTAATCTCAGTCAGCCAACACTTGGCGGATTTTTGCCAGAGTCCTGAGAGCTCGCAGGACTTAGAGCGATATGCGTAGAAGTGTTGGTTGTCTGAGCTGTGATAAAAAAATTTTATTTTATGTTCACACATAAGTAAGGGTAGCAGCCATCCAAGAGTTAAAGTCCTAGGGGTAGGTGACCCCCCCCGGGGGAGGGTCCGACCGGTCGAGCCCCCCCCTTCCCCCCCGGGGGGAGGGGTCCGACCGATCGAGCCCCCCCCCCCGGGGGTGGAGGTGGCACTTTGGTAATTTTCCATTGGCACATGTGCCCGGTTTGCCCCCACCACATAGCGTTCTAGGTTAATCCTTTGCCGTCCCGAGCTGCTTCATTCTGCTTTCAGACTTGCAGCCTGCTAGCCGACTCTACACCGCTCTCGTGACCATGGGTGTTCGCATCAAGAATTATCCAACTGCCTCGCCTGCTGTGACCTCCACTCCAATGCCGACCACTTCGCCTGCTGTCACCTCCGCTCCAATGCCGAACGCCTCGTCCCCTTTCAATGCCGATTCTTGTTGTTTCGCAGATTCCACTGCCGCCAGCCACAACCGCTTCGCCACAAAAAATTATTGTGGACCTGAGACCCGGCGCTTCCTCTACCATCACTGCCAGCACTACTCTGCGCACAATTTTGACCACGGTGACAGCTATGTGTACTGTGACAACACCAACAGTCACAACCGTGGCAAGTGGAAGTAGTGTGGATCCCGGCCTGGTAACCATAAATTTGGACTCGGACGAGGAAATTTTCGAGAAGCCGAAGGAACGGAGGTCACCTTCCAAGCCGTCTACTCCTATAAAAAATTATTTTTCCACCTTTTATCCTATCTCTCCCGTCCATAGCCCTTCCAAACCCGAACAAAATTTAACTTCTTTCCCTTCCACTTCCAATGACCTTCAAGTGGAGCAACCTACAAACAATAAAGTAAGTAAAATTAATTCTGGTCTGAAAAAAACAGTAAAGAAGGCAGCGGGATCGAAACGCCAATGTAATCATGTTTGGATAACTGGAGCGAAAATAAATCAAAAATGCACCAGGTGGGCTGTGAGCGGCGAGGAGTTATGCCGCTATCACTTCGACCGCAAAACAGCATCCATGCGGAGCACTCTTGATTCATGTTCGCTTAATATTGCCCCTAAGAAAACCACACAGATTCCTAAGGTACGTTATCAAAGACTCTATGCTGGTCAAAAATATTTCTTTCGAGCACACGTTTGTGTGAAACCTCACATTTTTTTGATGAGGCATAAAGACCAGAACGTTCATGTAAAGGTTGCTAAAAAATATATTGTTCCTAGATTTATGACCAACAGAGGGTACTTGATACGTGTGAAAGTTTTAAACAAGCTCAGGACTGTGTGGCGTTTGCAGGAGTAATGCAATCAGTAAGTGTGTTTGTTTAATTTTCTAAATTTTGTTTTCCAAACATTTCCTTTTTCCAAATTAAATTTTATTAAATTTTGTTTTCCAAATTATTTCTTCACCCTCTTGAAATAAGGGAGGGGGGTATTATATAAATGAGCTATTAAAAAAAATAGTTCATTTATATAATATCTTAACCTGGGGATAATGTTTTTTTCTTTGAAAAAAATATTATTCAGACACGTCCCAAACCAGTGTCCTGGATGGTGAAGAAAAGTTATAAAAAATTATTTTTTTTATTAAACTGATGTTTAGTTTTAAGGTAAACCAGTCAATGATCATGTGACAACAGGTTTCCCCCACCATTACTGAGCTCCTATACCCACTCACTGAGCTCATTCTGCTTTGAACGTTTCATCTTGGCAGACGTAATGTGCAGTACCAATCCGTTTGTTGGAGACCTGGAATTGCAGCGTTTACCATCGGGGCATGTATATGCTCCGATGCTGGTGGATTATAAAAATTATTGTTCACCTGAACAACAGGTGTCCCCTGAACCTGGATCTTCTAATGATGGTGAACAACACAGTATTTTGAGGAGTGAGTTGCTCAAGGGTGAATCGGACAGAAATTTAAAAAGTAAATATTTGAAACGGTTGGCGGATCAAAAGCGTAACTATAAGGAGCGAGCGGCAATGTTCCGTTTTCAGTTGTTAGTGCCTAAAATCAGCAAACGTTCCAGCAAGCTCGACACCCTGACAGCCGCTTCTGATTACATCTGCCTGTTGGAATCAAAAATTAAATTTCTTGAAAGACAAATCCAAAATAAAAATAATAATTCTGAACGTCTAGTGATTGGAAGTCCTGAGCAGGTTGATGATGGTAATGAACAAATTTTAGGAATGTAAGTGATAAAATTATTTATTTTGTGTGAATTGGACTTGGACACGGACTAGCTGTTTGGTAAGCGGAAAAACAGAGCGGGGGATAGAGCACTCTGTGATACTGGAATAACATATCACTTAGTGCTCTATCCCCCAATCACAGGGTAATTTTATTTGACCTTGACCCACTAAAAAAGTGGTGGGGGTAAGTTTAACCAAGCGTTGGGTTTTGAGGAGGTTGTTCAGTCTCAGTTTAGCGTAACCAGGAGACGCACACTTCGAGATGACTCCTTCCAGTCTTCAACAATTGTGTTTGGTAAAAATTTCTGATGAAACTGAATTGTTCAGTTATGTGGTGCATCAGTCTGGTGCACCACCAAAAATTAAAATTTTAGTTAAGGAGTTTGATTTTGAAAGAAATGGTTACACCAGTTATTTTGCGTATGTTTTTAGAAATGAAAATCTTAAGTTTTGCAAAGACTGTGGTTTTTTGGCGTGTCAGGACATGACGGAATTTGTGGAAAGCGGTGGCTACATGGTGATGACTGGAATTTCTAACATAAAAAGGAATGAAATTCCGCAAGAAAGGTGTGATATTTGTGCGGCTTATCTACATGATTGGCACACGTATAGCAGAAACCAGGTGGAGCCAAAAAGGAGTTTATTATTTTGTTGGCCAGGGGTAGTGCCTAGGTTTTAGGTTTACAACAAAATTTTACTCATGGTATTAAATGTATGACCTTGAAAAGTGGTGGGGGTAAGTTAATGTAGGTAGTGGAAAGCATCCGTTGGATTTATTCTTTGCAGAGCACTTCAGCCAGCATCATCATGGTGAGCCATTGTGTGGAGTTTGTTCTGTTGGAGGAGGACCTGGTGGAGATAGTGGAGCTGATTGAAGACACAACCAGGAAAGGAACAATAGAAAATGTAAGATGTGAACCTCAGGACGAGAGGTCACAACAAATTGTACAAAAATTTATTTCCACTCAGTTAACTGACAAAACTACAAACTTTGAGTTTGTAAAATATTTATTTGATAACAAAGTAAATGCAAAAATGGCAATATTTTTTAAGAAATGAAAAACTTTTTAGTTTTAGTTATACGACCTGGACTTGGATTAGGACTATGATATTATGGTTAACGGATAACATGGTGGTGGGGATAGTTTTTGTGGATATAATAGGGTTGTGAACAGCAAAGGTGAACATTCAATCACGATGCCTCCGAGGGACAACACCGTAGCAGCCCACAAGAAAATTTTACTTATTTTGCCAGAAATTCCAATAGAACAAGTTAACCAGGAGGAAGAAGAAGAAGAAGATGTAATGGAAGAAGAATTATCCGAAGAGGAAGAGATGGAAGCAGGTGAAAATAATTTTGCAAACACTGATGGTAACAGCATTGACTTGTATGCTGATGAAACATTGGAATCATTCGAAGAAGAGGACAATAAGGAAAACATCACTCCTCAAATAAGAGCAGTATTGGACAAAATGTCGTTGTGCAGGAGACTTGTGATGTGTAGCAGAAGATTATTTTTTGACTGTAGTGACGAGGAGGACAGTAGTGATGAATATTCACCTTTGTAAAAAAAATATTATTTAGCATTTAAAACCCCCAAAAAAATATAAAATGTTAAAAAGGAAAAAAAATAGAGCGGGGGATAGAGCAGCAGATGCTCTATCCTCCGCTCAAAATAATAATGTCCGATGACCTTGACCTACTTTTGTGAATTAATTGTGGTGGGGGAGAGCATTAGTGGTGGGGGAAACGTCATATATACGGGTAGTCAAGCCTCAGTCTCATTTGGTAAGAAAGAGGGAACGCTGGATCGGAGATGATGGTAAGATTGACTTTATAGCAAATACTTTAGCACTGCAATATGTTAACAGGTTGCTAATGGTTAGGAAATATTTTTATTTTTATACTTGCTGGTTTGTTTAATCTTAAAACTTTAAATATATTTTCTTTTGGTCAAATGCTTTTGCCATACTTCCTACACGCTAACACTCATATAAAGTACAGGATTAAGCTGATCTCTCGGGGAAATACTATGTAGCCACCTCACATTGGTTGTCCGACTCGCATAGTATTGGTGATTTATACAACATAAAATTTTTTTCAATATGTTATATATCACCAATTGTTATTCGAGTCAGATAACCAATGTTAGGTGTCACATAAGTATTTCCCCGCGAGATCAGTCTTAATTCTGTACATTTTTTTTTGAGTTTTGGCGTGTGGTAAGTGTGCCAAAAGCATTTGCTCAAACAAATATATTTAAAAGTTTTAATTTTAAACAAGCTGGATAGTAAAAAATAAAAAATATTTAACTTTTGAACCTGTTTACATATTATTGAAAGTATTTGTTAGAAAGTCGATCTTACTACCACCTCTTATCCAGTGTTCCCTCTTTTTTACCATATCAAAGGTGGCCTTGACCTATATATTAGTACTAAATGAAAATTTTATGTAGAATTTATTACATTTTGTTCTGCGCATGCGCAGAAGGGGTTTTCCCAAGATCACCCCCCACCACCCGTTATAAAAGCAGGTGGGCTAACCCAGCCTCTCATTATTGGATGAACCTTCGTGGAGTAAACATCCAAACGCTCTTGTGGTAAAAATGCTTCTTTGCCATATTTGTGGGGAATTTTTCCCTGATGAAAATATTTTGCAAATCCATCTGGAATTGCATAAAGAAGAGGACAATGTGCAAGTAAGTGAAGACGATTTGGACTCTATTGAAAAATTTTTATCAGAACATCACAGAAGACTGGACGATTGGGAAAGCGAGCTGCAGTTGCTGCAAAGGAGGAGGCCAACCGTCATTCAGTTTGGAGGCGCCGGACCATCAGGACTTGGAAGGAGACCTACAGAGGACATGGACACCGACACGGACACAGACTCTGACACGGACATGGACACCGACACGGACACGGACATGGAACAAGAAGAAGGAATGAACCAGATACGTATAACAGCTTTCCCCGGACATATGGTAACCCATCACAAAATAAGTATTGTACAGCTTGATCTTGAAAATTTTTTAACTGAAGCAAAATTATTGATTGGACAAACTTTGCAACAAGAATTGGCAAGATTAAATTTTTTAAAATTTGGTTTAGTTTTAGATGCGTTATTTAGTAATACGGATGGTGAAACAACAGTGAGGGGGTTTATAACGAAAAACCGTACTTTGATGTTTGCTTCTGATGTAAATAAAATTGTTGAGGAATGTTTGGAAGAACTCTTAACAAAACTGCAGGAACATGAAATGAGAGGTTCAGGATGGATGCTTACATCTGTAGAGGGTTTAGATTTAAGAGTACATAAGCATGGTTACGGTATGAGGGGTAGTAGCTACATCCCTCTACCAAAAAAGATTGAAGAAATCAAATCTTGTATAAATGTGCAAAATGAAGACACGGAATGTTTCAGATATGCAATGCTATGTAAATATATTTTGCCAGAGCAGCGCCCTTGTAGAGTAAGTAGACATTATGTAAATGTAAATAATAGATATAATTTTCAAGGTCTATCATACCCTGTAAAAATTTCTGATATTTCTAAGTTTGAAAAAAACAATCCTGGTGTAAGTGTAAATATTTTTGCTCTTGATGATTCTAATAATGTTTACCCTATACGAGTGACAAAAAATGAAAATAGGAATCATACAGACTTATTATTGATAAGTAAAGGTGAAATTTCACACTATGTGTATATAAAGAATTTTAACAAACTTGTAGGACGTCAACTGACTAAAAATGAACTAAGGATGACCATTTGTAAGCGATGCTTTTGTTTTGTGTCAAAAGATGTAAGGAGAGGAGGCGCGGAATGGCTACAAGAACACCGAAGACTCTGTAATGAAAATTTTGAATGTAAAATTAGTTTACCCGCACGTACTCGATCAATTGTAAAATTTCAAAATGTTAACCATCAATATAGAGTACCATTTGTAATTTATGCAGACTTTGAGTCCACACTGGTACCTCAAGAACATCCAGATGGGGAAATTACCAGTAGGACTAAATATCAGCTGCATAAACCAAACAGTTTTTGTCTCTTAGTAAAATCCTCACTTTCTGAAGACCACTTACAAAATTTTGGTTTAAGTTCAACCCTAATTTTCTACAGAGGTGAGGATCCTGCTAAACATTTTGTAGATAACTTGTATTATATAGCTGGTAAGGTTGAAGAAGTGTACAGTAATATTATTCCAATGTTACCTCTAGATGAAGAGGAGGAAATCCAATATATCAATGCCACTAATTGTTACTTGTGTAAAAAAGAATTCACTCTTGACAACCATAAAGTCCATGACCATGATCACCTTACTGGTTATTACAGAGGGCCTGCTTGTAATGCGTGTAATATTAATTATAAACTTCCGAAATTCATTCCAGTTGTATTGCATAACCTTAGTGGTTATGATTCACATTTTATTATTCCGGAATTAGGCAGAGATAATAAAAAAATTGATGTTTTGGCCAACACTTTAGAAAATTATATTAGTTTTTCCAAGACTGTTGGCAAAATTAAGCTTCGATTCGTGGACTCTTATGGATTCATGCCATCCAGCCTCAGCAAACTTACAAGTAATTTAAGACGACAGGATTTAAAAGAAACAAGAAAAATTGTGCCAGAAGATAAAATGGACTTGGTGCTAAGGAAAGGAGTGTTTCCTTATGATTATATTACAGGAATGGAAAAATTTCAAGAAACAAGACTACCACCTATCGAAGCATTTAAAAGTAAATTAACCGATACAGAAATTTCAATTGAAGATTATAATCATGCTTGGAAAGTCTGGAATGAATTAGGAATGAATACCTTGGGCGATTATTCTGACTTTTATGTAAAACTAGATGTAACATTATTATGTGATGTGATGGAACAATTTAGGAACACCTGTTTCTCCGCTTACGGACTGGACCCCCTTCATTCGTTTACATCTCCCGGCTTAGCATGGCAGGCCATGCTAAAATCCACCGAGTGCAAGTTGGAGCTGTTAACCGACATCGATATGGTTTTGATGATTGAATCGGGTGTACGCGGTGGATTGACCCAGGCCGTTACAAGACATGTAAAAGCTAATAATAAATTTCTACCAAACTATGATGAAACTAAAGATTCAATTTTTCTTGGATATTTTGATGCCAATAATTTATATGGTTGGGCGATGTCCAAACCCCTTCCGTATGGCGACTTCCAGTGGGTAGATCCGGACAGCATCGGTGACATCATGCAGATCCCACAAGATGGACCGACCGGCTACATTTTGGACTGCGACTTTGAGTATCCAGAACACCTACACGACCACCACTACGATCTGCCTTTACTAGCCAGGACTGAAGTTTCACCGACTGGAAGATGGCCTAAGCTGATGATGACTTTGGAAAATAAAAACCGATATGTAGCACATTATTTTGTTGTTCAGCAAGCCCTGAAATTAGGATTGATTATTACCAAAATTCATAGAGTTTTAAAATTTTCACAATCTTGTTTTTTAAAACCTTACATAGATTCTAACACAGCAAGAAGAGCCGTAGCAACATCAGCTTTTGAAAAAGATTTTTATAAACTGATGAACAACGCAATTTTTGGAAAAACATTGGAAAACAAGAGAAAACACAAAATTGTAAAATTAGTAACAAACCCGAGACAAATGGAAAAACTTGTACAGAAACCGAATTTTGGAACAAGTATGATAATCAATGAAAACTTGGTAGCGGTTAGCATGAAGAAAACAAAAATATTAATGGATAGACCGTTGTATATAGGAATGTCAATATTAGATATAAGTAAAACACATATGTACGACTTTCACTACAACAAAATGGTACAACATTATGGTAGAGAAAATATTGGAATAGCCTACATGGACACGGACGCACTAATTTATTGGATCAAGACGCAAGATATGTATGAAGATCTTCGGACGTTCATACACAAAAATGATTTTGATTTTTCCGACTACCCAAGAAATCACCCGAACTTCAATGAAGAAAATAAAAAGGTACTAGGAAAATTTAAAGATGAGTGCAATGGATCGATTATGGATGAAATTGTAGCACTGATGTCAAAATTGTACTCCTTTAATGTGTACAAAGGTGAAGAACAAGAAACAGCAACTACAAAAAAGGCAAAAGGAGTTAAAACCAATTACTTGAAGAAACACATTAATTTTAATCACTACAAAGAATGTTTATTTGAAGACAAAACGTTGACTGCGAAATTTAACACCATCAGAAGCGAGAAACATCAAGTTTTCAGTGTCACAGAAGTTAAAAAAGCACTAACAGCAAATGATGACAAAAGATATGTTATGGACAATAAAATTGACACTCTTCCTTTTGGCCACTACTCTCTCAACCCTATCGACAACTAACCTATTCTTCGTCCCTCTTCGTCCTTCTTCGACCTGAATTCCTTTTCCTTCCGTAAAAAAATGGGGAACACGGCAAGTCCAACGCCGTGTTCCCCATTTTTTTACATCAATTTGAATGACCTTGACCCAGTTAAATATGGGTATAATGTAATAATAAATTTATTTTTACTTCATCCATGAATGAGGAAGGATAAAATTATGGATTTGAAACAAAAAATTGTTCATGAACTTCATAAACCGGCTAGGAGAAAATTTCCCCGAAGAAATACTGTTATAAAAGGAATGAATGATCTATATCAAGCTGATTTAATCGAAATGATTCCTTATAGTAAACAAAATAAAGGATTTAAATATATATTGACTATTATCAATTGTTTTACAAAAATGGCAGATGCTTTACCGCTAAAAGATAAAACCGGCAAGAGTGTAACAAAAGCCATGGAAACTGCGATACAGAGAGACAAAAATACCATAAAACATTTACAAACCGATGATGGTAAAGAATATTTCAATAAAGAATTTTCAAATTTAATGAAAAAACACGACATAAACCATTATTCGACTAATTCAGAGGTAAAAGCATCAATAATTGAAAGATTTAACAGAACTTTAAAAGGTGCGATGTACAAGATGTTTTCAAACAGAGGATCGCACGTATGGATTGATATGTTACCAAAACTAATAAAAGATTACAATAACAAGTTCCATAGAACAATTGGTATGAAACCGAACCAAGTTACTAGCAAAAATGAAAAACTAGTATTAAAACGTATAAAAATGAATACTAAACCAAAAGTTGAAAAACTAAAGCCTAAAGTGTTTAATGTTGGTGATAAAGTGCGAATAAGCAAATACAAAGGTGTATTCAGTAAAAGATATCTGCCTAATTGGACAAATGAGGTTTTTACTGTATTTAAGGTACAACCTACAGTGCCGGAAACTTACATTTTAAAAGATAATAAAGGACAATTGCTCGAAGGAGGGTTTTATGGACATGAAATGTTAAAATCCACAGTAGGTGATGTATATCTCGTTGAAAAGGTGTTACAACGGAAAAAAGATAAAGTTAAAGTGCGATGGTTAGGATTTAATAAGAGTGAAGATTCTTGGATACCTAAAAAGGATCTTATATAATGATGGAGCATCATTTTAGGTTGAACCTTTACAAAGGATGGAGATAATACCGCAAAAGGATAGTTTTCCTATTAATAATATTGATGAACTCACGGTGGACAATTCGGAATTAAACAGTGGCAAACATGGTGTTTTGTTACCAAACACGGTGCGTTGTCTTGTAACCGGTCCATCCAATTGTGGTAAAACAAATGTAGTATTCAATTTGATTACAAACCCAAAAGGATTGCGTTTCAATAACTTGTATGTCTTTTCCAAATCATTACAACAACCCAAATACCAATTATTAGAAAAAATATTTAATAATGTGCCAGAAGTGAAATATTACAAGTTTGATGCAAGTGAAAGCGTGATGCAACCGCATGAAGCTAAACCATTTTCAGTTTTTATATTTGATGATGTATCCTGTGAAAACCAAAACACTATCAGGAGTTATTTTGCTATGGGGCGACATAACAATATAGATAGCATTTACATAGGCCAGACTTATAGTAAAATACCAAAACAACTGATAAGAGACAACGCAAATGTGTTAATTGTATTCAAACAGGATGAAACTAACTTAAAACACATATATTACGATCATGTCAATGCGGATATGTCATGTGAACGGTTTAAAGACATATGTGGTAAGGCTTGGGCTGAAAATTATGGATTTTTGACAATTATGAAGGAACAACCACTAAATAACGGCCGATACAGGATAGGTTTCGATAAATTTATATTAATTCACTAACCACTATATTACACAATCATTCTTGTACAGCACGTCTTGCTACAAACATGGTTAACCAAGAAAAGTTAGTAAAGGAAATTAAATCACTTAGTGATTCTATTCGGGCTAAAAACAGAGCGTTAAAGTTAGGTATCAGCGAAAGGGAGAAATTTCTCGAATCTACTTTTAAACCTATTACAGAGCCTTTGAAACAATTGAACAAAAAATTGACTAAACCTTCTTTTCAAGGTGATATTATTGCTCCGATAACAGAATATGAAAGTGAAAGTGTAATATCAGAAGATATTAGCCATGAGGACCCGGAAGCCTCCATATTTAGTGATACAACGGCAGAAAGAGAAGATGTATATGCTGGTAGTGAAGAAGAAGTGGTATCTATAGCGAGTGAAGAAGAAAAAACAGAAGGAGAACCATCAAACATAAGCTTATTGGGTGAAAATATTCATACGAAAGGACCTTTAGGAAGAAAATACTTGTTAAAACTGTTAATTGGAACTAATTCTACTAAAAAATACCACAGTTATGGAGCAAGAATGTCCAAAGAAGGTGTAATGATTGGTAATAGCAAATTAGATGTCGATGAACATGATAATTTTCACGTAGGTGATCAAATATATAAAGGGACGAGGGGGTTATTTGAATTATTGTTTGAAAATAAACCTTTACATGCATTGGTAAAAGATGATGATTTGGAAGTGTATAGCAAAATTTTGGAACAAACTAATGCATATAGAAGAAATTATTTACCTAATGCTCCAGTATTTCGAAATAAATCTGTAAAATATAGAGAATTTGTTTCCAAAATAATACCGATTATAAGAAGAAGACCTATAAAAAGAAGATTTGTAGCATCCACTTTAGACATAAGTTCCCCAGAACCGAGGAAAAGAAGCAAATCAGTCACCGGTAAAGGATTGATGAAGAAACTATACAATACAAACGTAATTTATTACAATAATATCAATAAATTGGTGGATAGAATGAAACTAATACATGAAGCCAAAGAAGCGGGTCATACTGGATTGGAAAACGAATGGGTGGCTTTAGTGGATGAACTTAGAAACCGCGGGGTAATCTCATAAAAATGCGTTACCCCCTAAAATGCTATTCAGTTGCACCATGAGTGTCGACAAGTTCGGACGGTATTCCTCGGATGGATTATATTACGCGAATAACTTAAAAAGAGGTGCTGGTTTACCACAAACACCTGAAGGAGATTATGATATTAGTAATAAAAGGTTAAAAAACATAAAAGATCCCACGGACGAAAACGATGCAGTAAATTTAAAAATAGTAAAGGAAAAGCTATCACCAACATTAAGACTACACAATAACACATATGATGCAGAAAATCATAGAATTATCAACGTTGGTAAACCAAATGAAAACGGTGATGCAATAAACAAAGGTTATTTGTCATCTGAATTAAAAAATACGTTAAAATTCTATGGAAAACGTATAGTGCTAACAATAAACGTATATCCAACGTAGATGACCCTAAAGATGAAAAAGACAGCGTGAATAGACGCTATTTACATTCCTTGATACCTGAAAAGACAAAAGATGGATTTTCTTTTTATAAATTTGTTATTAATGATATAGGTTATCCAAAAACTGAAAACGATGCTGTAAATCTAAAATATATTAAAGATCATTGTATCATACGTGATGTAGGGGTTATAGATTGTTTTAATAATTGTTTAGCAAATGTTAAAGATGGTTCGGCACCATCAGATGGTAAAACAGTGGGTCAAATGATGGAAACCTTAAAACAAGAAACAACCTCTTTTGTAAAACAAAATCAAGTAGTATCGAAGCAAGGGGATGAATTCATTCAAGGTAATGAAAAATTTAATTTATTAACATACAAAAATAATGCTTGGGATTGCATGGATAAAAAGTTATCAAATGTGTCATGGGGTCATGAGGATCATGATGCAGCTGCTTTATCACAAACCGTACATTTAGATCCAAATTTACACTTTGCAGTTTTTACATGTAATGATAACAATATTACAAACTTGAGAGCAGGAAGACACCCAAATGATGCTGCAACTGTAGGACAGACCATCACAACATCATTAAAGGATAGTAAAGTGTATACTTGTAATAATAAACGTATAACAGAGCTTAGAGACCCTGAACATGTAGATGATGCCGTCACTGTTAATTTTCTTGTAAAAGTTTTAGGTAATGCGATATTTGATTTACACAATCATTTCACACCGGAAGTTCTTCGAGGAGGACCAGGTCATAAAATTTGGGATGAAGCCGCGAGAGGTGGTTGGATTAAACGGGAAATTTTTAAAAAATACTTTATTCACCCTAATACACAACAGTTTAGATCATCAGATTGGGGTGATATTGATATTTAATTAAATAACACCATAAATTACATCATTTATGTGCAACCTGTCATAGAGGTAACACATAGGTTACGCTTTTCGAATATAAAAGACAAACATGACGTTTTATTACACCAGTCCATATCGAGACACTATACGGAAAGGAGGCGGTATCACGTCCACAGCGGTTTCTCTGTTAAGTAAAGCTTTAAATCGAATTCCAGTAGGATCTGTTGTAAATAGAGCAATAGACGCTTTACCATACGAATTTCACATACCGGGAGGTTATCAGTATTGCGGACCAGGAACTAAATTGAAAAAACGACTGGAAAGAGGCGATCCAGGCATAAATAAGTTAGATCAGGCTTGTAAAGAACACGATATAGCATATTCCACATTTAGCGATACAAAAAATAGATCAATAGCTGATAAAAAGCTCGCGGATATAGCTTGGCAACGAGTAAAGTCTAGTGACGCTAGTATTGCAGAAAAAGCAGCAGCTTTAGCGGTAACAGCAGGTATGAAGGCTAAAACAGCAGTAGGAGGTGGAAAAAGGAGGAGAAGAGTGAAAAGGAGATCGGCAAAGACAAAACATGGAGGGAATATTAGAAGAAAACGACGTTCCACCAGAAAGGGTAGCAAAAAACCAACAGTATGGTCAATGGTAAAAAACGGGGCAGGTCTATACCTAAGACCATATCGTGTATATTAAATAAAAGAAATCAATTAGTAATACCACATAAAGCGTTAACAAATATCGAATTATTTAAATACATTTCATGTTTAAAAATACCATTTTTTCGCGGTGTCTTTATGAAAGATGCTTTACCAGTTAAAATGTGGAAAAACGAAACCGGTATTGTAAATTTAGACAATTCTGAAGGTCCTGGCACTCATTGGGTTTGTTATAAGAAATTAGGTGATAATATATATTACTTTGATAGTTTTGGCAATTTACCACCACCTAAAGAACTTGAGCATTACTTTAAATCTGCTAAAAACATATATTACAACTATAAAAGAGAACAACCTGATAACACTTTAATATGCGGCCATTTATGTTTGAAATTCCTAGCTAAAAGTATCAGTCACAATTGAGATGTCTTCCTATACGGTATCATTAACAGGAAAATCGTCCACTTTAAGAAGTATCCTTTTTCCAGCGTTAAGCTTGCAAAAAGGAAGGTTTTGGGAGGCGGCACTGTTGGATTTTACAACTTACAACTCTATTCCCAATGTTACAGAAGATAAAAATAACTTATTGCATTATTATAAAGGAAAAGATGCGAGTGGGAAGTTTACAGACTTAGAAGTTTGCAGTTTACCCACAGGTTCTTATGAAATTGATCATATTAATGAATTTTTGCAAAATAAAATGGGAAAAGACAATATAACATTAAAAGGTAATAACAATACTATGAAAGCTGAAATTAACTCCAAATATTATATAGATTTTACTCAGGAACACTCAATCGGTGAATTGTTAGGATTTCCCAAAGATGGGCCAATTTTAGAACCAAATCAAGCACATTCCGGTAAACAAACTGTAACTATACTAAAAGTTAATAGTATAGATATAACTTGTAACATTATACAGGGAGCTTACAGAGATGGAGCAAATACTCATATAATACATACTTTTTACCCGAGTGTACCTCCAGGATTTAAAATTGTTGAAAAGCCACAAAACCTAGTATATCTGCCGTTGAACACCACTTTCATTTCAGACATCGTGTTGAACGTATTGGATCAAGACGGTAACTTGATAGATTTCCGAGAAGAGCCAATTACAGTTAGATTACATTTAAAATCGACACTTTAATACAAAAATCATGGGTTTATCATTTAAAAGTGGACAACCTACGGGGAATCGCATTAGTAGCTCTTCAGCTGTGGAGGAGTTAACACGCGAGAACATTCGTTTCTTAGAAAAGATTGGTTTAAAATTAACCGATTATGGATATACTGGATATAGCGCAGGGTCCGACATTCGACGAAACCCTATGGGAAAAAGAATATCACACCCACAACCCTTACACTTCATCAAAATTGAACAATAATGACGAAATTCGTATTCCTATACAACATCAAGACATTTATACACTACCATGTGAAAGTTACTTGTATATCGAAGGAAAAGTAACAAAAAAGGACAATAGTGTAGGTACAAAAGTTCCATTTATAAATAACGCGATGGCTTTCCTGTTTGATGAAATCAGATATGAAATATCAGGTGTTACAGTAGATTCCACTAAAAAAGTAGGTATTGCAACAACTTTAAAAGGATTAACATCTATATCACCTAATGATACTAATTTATTAAAACCCGCCGGATGGGTTGAACCTACAATTGATACAATCAGTCCAAATTCAAAGGGAATATTTGATTTCTACATTCCATTACGTTTATTGCTCGGTTTTGCTGAAGATTACAGAAAAATAATATTAAATGTTAAACAAGAATTGGTTTTATTAAGATCTTCAAACGATAAAGATATTATTAAAGCTGCGGATGGTACAATTGATGCGACTTTAGAATGGAAATTAACTTTGGACAAAATCGTATGGAGAGTTCCACATGTTAAATTAGCTGACGAGCATAGGATGCTGCTATTAAGAAAATTAAAAGCCGATCGTGATATTGTAATTCCATTTAGAAGTTGGGAATTCCATGAACATCCCAGTTTACCTACTACAGATCGACACACTTGGACTGTTAAAACATCAAATTATGTGGAACGGGCCAGATATATTATATTTGGTTTACAAACGGCTAGAAGAGACGATATTACTAAACATGCGGGCCAATTTGATCATTGTGACTTGAAAAATATTAAAGTTTATTTAAATTCACAGTTTTTCCCATACGACAATTTAAATGTATCGTTTGCAGATAAAAAATTCAGTATACTATACGATATGTATGCGAGATTTCAAAATTCATATTACGGTAAAACAAATACGCCTTTGCTTTCACCAGAAAAATATTTAGATAACTACCCAATAGTAGTAATCGATTGTTCTAAACAAAATGAATCGGTAAAGTCATCAAGTGTGGATATAAAAATAGAAATGGAATTTGCCAAAGCCATACCAGCAAATACTACCGCATATTGTTTAATTTTACACGATAAAATTGTCACTTACACACCTTTGACAGGAATTGTTAAAAATGTTTTATAAAACTCGTTTTTGTAAAATTTCAATCACGGGCGCGATTATAAAAGGGGAGCGCGCAGGTCGCTCCTGATCAGTTTGTTGCCTGACATCGTATGGGTAGCATCATCTTCAATATGGCTTCTACAAGTGGTACAACCGAATGCGATATAGAAAAAGAAATTTCAGAATTTTTGGACATTAATGGACAGGAACACGGTGCAGATCAAGAAGAAGAAGAAAAAGGTAAAAAGAAAAAATATTTGTCCAAGAGGAAAAGAAATGTGGAAGAAAATATTTCACCAAATATTTTGATGGAAGTATTTTTAAGAATTTTTTATCCAATCTCTTCAAGTTTGGATAAAAGTGTTTTAATTGGAGTAATGAAATCAACCGACTATTCACCTACAGTAATTTTAACTCACGGAACAAAAATGATTTTGTTTACGGCCAATGCTTGGGAATCTTTTATGAAACACCTCCATTTATTGGAATGTTACTTTAATAGCAACATGTTTGGCAGAAAAACAAAAGTAGGACTATTGGATTCAGACTTGGAAATTGATATTATTAAACACCGAGGTGAACATCAAATGAGATTCAGAGATACAACCAAACATGACATAAAAATTCAACTTAACAGAGAAGAATTTTTTATTTTGACATGTGCAACGGAACCCATAACAAGATATTTAAGACAACTAGTATTTTCCAGTTCAATTATTAAAGATTATTTAACAGACACTTTGGACAAACAACCGGACGCACCAATTTTGTATGGACCTGTGGACACTTCAATATTCAACAGAATTCCTCATGAAGTTCAAATGTGGAGACAATTGGAACAATATGTGCAAGAAAAAAATAATTTTGTAAAATCGGATGAAGAAACACATTTCAGTGATGAAAAGGATCAAAGTGATGAGAATGACTACAACAAGAATGACCAGATGGAAAGTTAAATAAAATTTTAAATTTTTTCACAACATTTTACACTTGAATTGGCAAATTTTTAATAAAAAATAAACTTTTGTGGGTGTAGGCCTACCGGGGATGGTGCCCACGTTAAATATACACCAACGCGCCTTCAACTGTACGGCCTGGCATAAATACATGCCTACCGTGGTGTGGAAAACAGTTGACCTTCTGACACCGTGATGAATAGACGGGTGACCTTTCAAATGGACATGGAAGAAGAAATCAAGTCCAAACCGGGTATTATTGAATTTCAAGCATTTCGTGGTAACGATGATCGGTTTATAATTAAAGAACTTGTATTTTACGATATAGATAAAAATATTCCTTACACATTTTTATTCAAACCACCATGCTCTTTTTCTTCACTAACCACCAAAGCCGCAACAACAAACCAATGGACTTGGAAATATTTTCATCACATCGATTGGTATGACGGTTTTACCAGTTATTCAGACTTGTATCATATAATGCATCAATTTTCAAATAAATTTACTAATATTTACACAAAGGGACTTGAAAAGAAAAGATGGATAGAACAATTTACATCAAATCCAGTCAAAGACGTGCAAATTGATAAAAATTTTAAATTTATTTCTGAAAACGTTTGTATTTGCACACAAAGCATAGAACATGAAAGGGGCAGACACTGTGCATTAAAAAACGCTTTAAAACTAGCCACTTACCTGCAAGATGGAGAAATTGGTGGTGGTGGTGGGGGTAACGTCGATTATAAAAGCGAGGAGCAGACCGAGACTTGGCACGAGTATTACTCGAGACTCCGAGACGACAACATCTCAGAGCTAGAAGACAGCGAGGACCTCTAGAACAACCATGGCTTCCAACCAGTTTCTGCAGTCTTTGGTGGAACAATTCAACGCCCACTCCAAGTCTACAATTTTGCCGGTAAAAAAATGTTCAGAGCTGAAAGATGAAAAACATTACATCATACATGCTATGAAAAAGATGGAAACTACTGTCGGCGAGGCAATCTGCTGCAGCTTGAGCGAAGCACCATATACACCGGGAGATGAAGCAAAATTTCAAATTTATTTGCCAAAAAGATTCGTCCATCTGCTACAAAACGAAGACCTGTGCTCCATTCAACCGGGATGCCTCTACTTGGTGTCCCACGGATCCAGCGGCAGCAACTCCACCGAGCTGACCATCCACATGGCCGAGAAGCAGCAGTGTTAAATAAAATTTAAATTTTTCTTGTATCTGTTTGTATTCATTATATAATTGTTGTCATGTAATCTTGTTTGTACTGTATTAAATAAACATTACAAAAAAAATATAAAAAAACAAAAAAAAATAAAAAAAAAAACAAAAAAGGCAATATATCAATATGTGAAATAAATAAAAAAAATTTTCACATATTGATATATTGCCTTTTTTTAAAAGCTCTGGGGTGACCTTGACCTTTGACCTTTGCATAAATTAAACAAAATAAAAATATTTTTCAAACAGCAATGTGTGTGTGTGTGTGTGTGTGTGTGTGTGTGTGTGTGTGTGTGTGTGTGTTTTCCCCCCACCATTTTGCCATTTTACCAGCATACAGACTGCAAAGAAGTCCAGTTTAATTGCAACTGTCAAACTATGAGCACCCTATTTGAGCTTTGTGTAAGAAAAATTATTGAAGATCAACAGCTATTTAGCCATACTTTACGTTCCAACGCTCCGCAGAAAATAAAAATTTTTATCAAACAGTACAAACTAGACAACAGAGGTTACAACACTTTTGGTTGGTACAAGTTTGATGATGGTACAAAATTTTGTCAAAATTGTGGAAGGGCTGCTGTATCTAACCCAGCACAATTCCTACAAGATGATGGATGTTTACAATTAGGCCATGTAGCTCCAGTTATGAGTTACGAAACACCCAAAGAACTTTGCACAATTTGTTCAATCAATATGTTTAGTTGGAAAAAATTTAACCACCTCCCATCAGACAGCATATAAAATCCTTCCCCCACTACTATTTCATACTACCTTCAAACAACCATGCTAATATTCATTCCGCCTTTGGACATCACACGGAAAACATCAAGATGGCTCTCACTGTAAAATGCGCCAATTATGAAGAAGTATTTGTAAGAAATCTGCAAGAATTAAACGAAATTGTTGAAGAATTTAAATCACTAATCGAACAGGGATACCGACTAAATATGCAAATATTTGCATGCAACACAAAATGCACCCATGGCTTCAGGGATGACGAGCCGCCAAGGTCACCATCATCATCAACTTCCTCGGCCTACTCCTCCAGATCGTCCATGAAGACTCAAGCCAGTCCAAACTTGGAATATTTCTCCTGACTAATATTTATATTTTGTATCCTTACTTTACTTCAATATGCATATTATTGTATTGTAATAAAAGAATAAAAAAGAAATAAAAAAACCTATCTTGCTACAGTTTTGTAGCAAGATAGGATTTTTTTAAACACAAATTGGATGACCTTGAACAGGTTCTAACATGTACAGGTGTAAACATAACCACAAATTTAAACATTTTTTTATTTCCTATTGGTAACCTTGAAACTTCCCCCACCATTTTTCCTCTTGGAGACCTGAGAAACAACACCAATGTGTTTCATTACATCTTGATCTTTCAAGCTGCAAACATGGATGTCCCACCACCAATATATGAGGCTGATGTAGCAGGAGGACAGAGAAGGAGATGCCAGCATTTGGATCTAGTGGAGTTGATGGAAAGGAGAATTGAAGAAAGGCAGATCAGGAAGGATACCATCCTAACACAAAAAATTTTAAAATTGGATCTTGTCATGCTTCTGGCCTTACTCATTGCAGTCTTCGTCTACTTGGTCTACGCAGTCATATACTGTCTAAGGTGCACGGAGTGTGCTGACAAGGGAGCCAACTTGCCAGTTTTCAATGCTACTCTTTAAATTAAATTTTCTTTTTTAAAACTTCAAATGGTTGACCTTGAACATGTCTCAACCTGTCTGGTTGTATCATGAAACAGAAAAAATTTTCCTCTAAGCAACCCAACCCCCACCACCACCACCACGATTCCAAAAGAGCAATCCTACATGCAAGTCTGACTTCATTTCCAACTCAGCTACGCTAGCGGTTACACGGTACAATGAAGTGGGAATTACTTGTTGACAACCTTGAACACCTCAAAGAAATTTATCAAAAACTGCACATGTTATTGCTTCAAAATCCAGGAATGAAAATTAAAATGGATTTAGAATACGATTGTCCAGCCATCGACAGTATGGATATACCTGAAGGGGTGGTCCACAATACAGAAGAAGAAGAAACTTGTTGCTGTGAAAGTAGCACTTCAACAACAACAAGCACAAGTCCATCCAGCGCATATGAGGATGAAGGCGGATTTTTGTAAATAAAAATTTAAATTTTTTTTTTAAACTTCAAATGGTTGACCTTGAACAGGTTTCAACATGTTGAAGAATGTGGATAAAAAATAAAAAAATTTTTCTTCAATCTGATCACTTAACCCCCACCACATAACTGGGTACCTAGGATGTACGGAGCGACTTGGTCAGTCGCTATTCAACTCTTGCAGTGTGCACATCACACTTTTTCCGCTCAATTTACATAACTGGAGTTCTAAATGAAATATTTAGCTAAAACTTACATATTTCACAAGTTTTAAGCCAAACTAAAAATCGCAAAATTTTTTTTTTTTTTAATTTTCATATGGTTCAAAATTTTACAAGTCCCAAGCTCACCTAAGAAAAAAATAATATTTTTTTTTTCATAATGTTTCCAACAAGGACAAACTCGAACGACTTGTTAGAAAAAAAATAATTTTTTTATTTTTTCGCATCTGACCACTTTACCCCCACCACGCGGCCTGGTACCCGGACGGCACGGTTCTGTCCGGTCAGTCGGCGTCCGGCTCCCGCGCGGTGATGACACCACCACCACCACCACCATCGGCTGTTCGCAATTTTGTTTCCAGTTGGGCTTCGGATTTCTCCAGTGGGTAAGTGGAAATAAAAATTATTTATTTTTTTTAATTGTAGGTTCTGGGGTAAGGTCAATGACCTCTGGCGGATATATTAGGTCGAGAGTCTGATCACTGGGGGAATGGAAAAAAATATTTTTTTTGCACTTTTGTGATTCCTCGAGAAATTTCAATTTCTCGCCGTACTTTGAGGAATCGCGAAAGTGCAAAAAAAATTATTTTTTTCTACTCTTGCATGACCTTGACCTAATTAACGTCAGTGACGTCAGCGGTAATGACGTCACCATGACGTCATAGGTATGACGTCATATGTCGTCACTATGACGTCATGGCCTTGATGACGTCATCAGTGACGTCATCGTGACTCACGCTGACGTCATCGTGATGACGTCACGTCCCAGAACCTACAAATTGCCACTACTAGGAACACCACCTATAACAACATTTGCTGGATGCAAATACTGTATTTTACTTTGACTGGCCTTAATTAAATTTATGTTTCAGTAATACAGAACAGAAATAGAATAATTACGGTAGTATGTAGTAGATCCGCGTATAAAAAATATGCCTATATAGGCTATACGCATGATCATGAGTTATTGTTTGAAACAAAGAATCAATGTGGCCGTTTCATTTTGAAATGCGTGGAACAAACTTCAAAAATCAATAAGAAAACCAAGATGCGTGCTTAAAATAATTCAACCATGTGGCTAAATCGCTGGTGGAGCCCATAGAAGGAAATCAGCGACTTTCTACAGGTTTACATAACCTCCCAAGTGGCCTTTCTCTTTGGCGCGGTCACGCTGGAGTAGCATTCCTCCGTACTCTGTGTCGTGGCTGACTGATAGGATCATTCCTCTATGGCGCGAGGATTGCCGATATAATCCTGTTTGAGACTCTTGTCCAAGTGTGGAATTAACTCGGAGAATTTCCTGTTGAGAGGCCGGCTTAGGGAATGAAAGTGTTGGCTGAAGTTGCTGGAGACCATGTCACGCCAGTAAATTTATGTTTAAAACAGTTCGTATTCTGAGTAGAAACAGTCGGTAATGATTAGAATTTCGTAACTCATTTTTTCCTTGAGTCAACAGACTGCATTGGACTCAACACTCACTCAATTGGATTTTAATATAGCTTAACTTTTAATATGCATATAGGTTTGGCTATTCAGATTTTCATCTTCTATTTCCACAACACACATTACAGCAACGTTTTTATCCTAATAACGCTGGCAGCTAGAGGTTAGGTTTGCTGGTAGATTGCAACGTGATGTGGATGAGGCAGGAAACCCCCCTCCCCCTCCCCCTCACCTCCCCCCACCACGACTCACAACAGCAAATTACACAACACACGCACACCCGCTTCCAGGAATCAAATAATGGCCGAATCAATTCCCCGCGCAACTTAGGCTATACTTTGCATAATGTAATGAAACACCGCGCAATCGCGAGGGCCGCAGGGCAGCACAAATATAATAATGGTTGAGGCTCGGACGAATAAATTCCAGATACTAGTTTGGAATTTGTTGGTGTAGGCCTAATTGGTTTATCGGGGATTGAGGAGTGAATGATAAGTAGCCAACTTGCAGTGGTCAACTTAAGAAATGTCACATTTAAATTTCCAAGGATTCTAATGAATCATGACAAAAAATATCAAAACATGAAAATTTAGCCTACGAGATTGCTATATCCAATTTCCAAGGGGGTTACAAATACACTTTTATTAATTAATTTGTACTTTATAACCATCTGTAAAAGACGCCGATTACCGGGGGAACCGAGCATATGCTATAGGTGCTATAAGCTGGAAGACTTCATTCGTTTGTTCTCGTGACGAAGTTCCAGTCAGCTGGAAGAGCCCACTGCGGCTGTTATGGGGCTTTGCCCTCTTCAGCCTTTAGCCTACTGAAGACTTCATTGTAAAACTTGGAGGAAAAAGTCGATCGCTCCTCAACGTCGAGCTCGTTCGCTTCACTCACTCGCCAGGGCGAAGGACGGAAACCATACTTTCCCCTGTCATGAGATTATTTCCAATTTATTCATCGTGGCCGAAAACCCCACAGAGAAAAATGTTTGTCCGTACAAACAGTGATTGTCCTAGGCCGGTTCCTACGTGGGCGACAGATGCGACGCGACGAGAGCGACAGAAGCGACGCCAGCGACAAGCTTGCATCGCCATAATGTTATACATTGTAAATTTCTGTCGCTCCTGTCGCCCACTAAGAACGCTCCAATGCTTATACATTTGTTTGAAATTTTGTCGCTCTCGTCGCGTCGCATCTGTCGCCCACGTAGGAACCGGCCTTCGGGTATAAGATTTTAACTTTTTAGCACGAATAACGTAGCCTAATAAAGGCATTATCGTTCATAGCCATGGTAACATTTTTTTAATCATGTAAAATCTTCACTATGTGTAGAATTTATTGGTTGCAAATTTATTGTTTGATGAAAATGGTCTTTTTATAATACGTGCGTATTTCTTTGAAAGAATTTTGAATGTAGAAACCTCGCCAAACACTCGAATGTGATGGATGCTTCATTCCGAATATGGCAAATCCCTGATGTGCAAATGCTGAATTGTTAAACCAAAACCGAACCAAGCAACGGCCATAGTAAGATTTCAGGTGCGAATTTCATGAAGAAACCTAAAACACGGTATCTATATCTGTTGTTTACTATAACTAGTTGTAAAAGACGGTAAACTTTTAACTCTGAACTATGTAAAAAGCGATGTTCGTAGCCAATGAGCGTATAGCAATTTTTGACAGCGAGCATTTGAAAATCATGGGGGTATATTGAAATAGAAATGCAAGTTTGTACTGATTAAATAGAAATACAAAAACAGAGTTAATATGTTTGTGCTTGAAGCAATCATAACAGAACTTGTATGGTTGCCTCAAGAAAAAAACAGTTTTATTGACAAAATGCAAGACTGATTTTGGTAATTTCAGAACAAAATGTAGAAGACAAGCTGTTTTCTGGTAGAACAGCCAGTAGCATTATCTTGAAGTATGCTGATTATAATAAGTTTTCACTCTAGACTGCTATGCGTAACCATCTGTGCCTAAAAGGAATCCAACTGGAGTTATGAGTAGCATAGTTTGACGCGTATGTTACTATGCATAGAGAATGTAATCAATAGAATATTTTGCTTTGAAACCCCGCAATTACTCTTATGACACCCGGCATTTTTCAACCCGAAAACCTTGAGCAAACACTCAGTCCGCCTGATGGTTCTCCGAAGTGTTCCCTCTTCTCTCTCCCGCGCTGCGTCGTCGTGGTCGGGCCTGGTGCCGCTGCGCAGTTCCAACAATGGCGCGCCACATCTCCCAGTTCCAAACTGGTTTTTTGGCGTCTCAGGAATTCGCATCACGGCCTCGCCCTCCGCCAAATTAACGGCGTTGTTCGTCGTCTCTGGCGGCAGCAATGGCGACCATTTCCGGCGTCGTATCGCAGCACTGCTTCCGGTGATAGCGTGCGTAGGTCACGGTACACATATAAATATGTATACTTATGGCGGCGAAGTGATTTTGATATGTATAGACTAGTTATATGCATTTTGTATACCATATTTGCACTAAAATCGATGAAAATATGAACCGTTCTAAATTAATTGACTCTGGTCATGCAACTTAGGCCTAGGCCTACTATAAAAGGGGACTTTCATAAAAGAATATATTAACATTCCAAAGACTTGTTTCATTAGCACGATACGTGTTGTTTGCTATCAGCAATGAAAACAAAAGTCTACAACCCTCAAAAATATATTTACACTTAATACTGCAAAGAATACAGAACGTATAAATATATGAAAAGATAGAAAATGGCAATCGATTTCGACCGGACCCACCGATCATCATCAAGCCCTAAGACTCTCTAAAGAAGAGAGAATGCTCTAAAAAGGGCATTCTCTCTTAAAGCCTGATGATGATTGGTGTGAACGGTCGTAACCGATGGCCATTTCCATCTTTTCATACCTTCTGCATTCTTTGCTGTGTAAGTGTAAATGTATTTTTGAGTGTTGCAGACGTTTGCTTTTAATTTCTTATAAATAAAAGGAAAAATTGTGGCTAATTTATTTTTTTTACGCGCTAATCTAAACTAGCGGTTTCCTTTACTAGGTCTACTATCTAGATGCAACCCAATTTATAATTATTCCTAACACAAACAGTTTCGTCCTCAGTAACGACAACATCCCGTGTGTTATAGTTGTGTTATCTGTTGTCAGCGCAGATGTGGTATTCGTATCACTGGGTTTCTGATTTCACACGCGCGGGCTGTGGCGGGCCTGTTACGCAAGAGGCCTATATGGCATGGTCTCCTGCCCCCGGGGGGGGGGGGGGGGGTTTCGCAACACGCGGTCTGCGCTGGGCCGACGTATTTCGAGCCCCCAGACCCCCAGCCGCTCCGAGCAGAACTATTTTTGCGTCGCACACTCACCCGACGGTTTTACACTCGGGGCTGTAGGTGCAACACTTAGTCCAGGCTCTGAACAGGTTGAGCATGCACAAAAGTCTAACAAAATTTGACTTTTGATTATTGTTGGGAACATTTAGTAGATGTAAAAAACCGATGTTGCCACATTTTCAGAGTGGGCACAACACGGGGGACGCCCCCTAGAGGAAGTCTTAGAGGGAACTGTATTGGCCCATGTCATGTTATATATCATTTTAAAGGTCTTTGAATGTAGATTCAAATGCCACAAACCCGACCTCTAAAGGTATAATATAACGCGAGTTATTGCGTTTTGAAATTTCGGTAAAATCCTTTCATGCATAATTTGACTACCTGCCATTTCTGGCTCAGACGTTCATTTGAGGTCGAGTTGGTGACATTGTTTTCAAATGTATTTAATTTTTTTCTATCTCCTCTTTATAAATATCCTGAAAATTAATTCAAATGTTTTATTTTAAGTCTTCATTTGCCGTCTTCAATTGCTGTCCGAAATATTATGATTACATTATGATTTTCAGTCTGATATGGGACAACCCATGAAATCTTTTACGAAATATTTAACTTGAGTTTTAGGATCATGTTCAACAGAAAGCAATGCCGCAAAGCCGACCTTAAATGAACGTTCTAGTCAGAAATGGCAGGCAGTCAAACTTTGCATAAAAAGCATTTTTCCGAAATTTCAAAACGCAATAACTCGCGTTATATTTGACCTTTAGAGATCGGGTTTGTGGCATTTGAATCTACATTCAAAGACCTTTAAAATGATATATAACATGACGTAGGCCAATACGGTTCCCTCTACGACTTCCTCTAGGGGGCGTCCCCCGTGTTGTGCCCACTCTGGAAATGTGGCAACATCGGTTTTTTACATCTACTAAATGTTCCCAACAATAATCAAAAGTCAAATTTCGTTAGACTTTTGTGAATGCTCAACCTGTTCAGAGCCTGGACTAACTGGGCTATTTGGCGGTCTCTCGAGGTCGAACGTGAGTAGTGATGGCGGAGCGAGGGGAGAAAATATAATGAAAACTTAATTAGAAGGGAGTATTTTGTGTAATAATCACGGAGTATTTTGTGTTTCTATCGACCTTTTTATGATTTCCCATTTTTTAAAATCACCAAATAAAAAAGGAAACTTGAAAGTTGAAGTTTAACAAAAATTAACATAAGTTAAATAAACAAAGTTTTGGTAGAGTATAAACCTAAAAATTGCTGATTTATTTTCTTTAAAGATTTGTCAAAACCTGTGGTTACTACGCAACGGTTGTCTTCTTTCTTTTCAACATTGGTAGGCCTAATGGCGAAATTTCTTCAAAAATATCATTTCACTAAGAATAATTGATTTCAGGCAAGGAACTCCACAACAACTGAATCCAGTGTTTCTCACCTACCAAAATAACGGATTAGAAATTGAAATTAAGAAACCAGTCATGAACAAAGGCATACCCATTTCTGTAAAACAAACCTTAAATGACGTTTAAACTTTAAAGAGCTATCTTACACTTAAATCAAACTTGCATTAGGTCATTTGAAAACGCATATCTCTAATTACCAAATATGTGTAACATTTGCCACCTACAGTAATTATGACATCAAGGTAATTGGGGATATCACCGTCTGTCGGTTACGCTTCGTCGAGTCAGCTTCTCACACCATTAGATGCAATAAGGGCAGTGTCGTGGTATCAAGCTAACAACCAACTACCTCACTCTACTCGCCTGTCCTGATACTGACTCCTGGGGTACGACGCTTCATCGAGTCAGCTTCTCACGCCATTAGATGCAATAAGGGCAGGGTCGTGGTATCAAGCTAACATCCAACTACCTCACTCTACTCTCCTGTCCTGATACTGACTCCTGGGGTACGACGCTTCGTCGAGTCAGCTTATCACGCCATTAGATGCAATAAGGGCAGGGTCGTGGTATCAAACTAACAACCAACTACCCTCTACCTCACTCTACTCGCCTGTCCTGATACTGACTCCTGGGGTACGACGCTTCGTCGAGTCAGCTTATCACGCCATTAGATGCAATAAGGGCAGGGTCGTGGTATCAAACTAACAACCAACTACCCTCTACCTCACTCTGCTCGCATGTCCTGATACTGACTCCTGGGGTACGACGCTTCGTCGAGTCAGCTTATCACGCCATTAGATGCAATAAGGGTAGGGTCGTGGTATCAAGCTAACAACCAACTGCCTCACTCTGCTCGCATGTCCTGATACTGACTCCTGGGGTACAACACTTCGTCGAGTCAGCTTCTCACGCCATTAGATGCAATAAGGGCAGGGTCGTGGTATATCAAGCTAACAACCAACTACCTCACTCTACTCGCATGTCCTGATACTGACTCCTGGGGTACAACACTTCGTCGAGTCAGCTTCTCACGCCATTAGATGCAATAAGGGCAGGGTCGTGGTATCAAGCTAACAACCAACTACCTCACTCTACTCGCATGTCCTGATACTGACTCCTGGGGTACAACACTTCGTCGAGTCAGCTTCTCACGCCATTAGATGCAATAAGGGCAGTGTCGTGGTATCAAGCTAACAACCAACTACCTCACTCTACTCGCCTGTCCTGATACTGACTCCTGGGGTACGACGCTTCATCGAGTCAGCTTCTCACGCCATTAGATGCAATAAGGGCAGGGTCGTGGTATCAAGCTAACATCCAACTACCTCACTCTACTCGCCTGTCCTGATACTGACTCCTGGGGTACGACGCTTCGTCGAGTCAGCTTATCACGCCATTAGATGCAATAAGGGCAGGGTCGTGGTATCAAACTAACAACCAACTACCCTCTACCTCACTCTGCTCGCATGTCCTGATACTGACTCCTGGGGTACGACGCTTCGTCGAGTCAGCTTATCACGCCATTAGATGCAATAAGGGTAGGGTCGTGGTATCAAGCTAACAACCAACTGCCTCACTCTGCTCGCATGTCCTGATACTGACTCCTGGGGTACAACACTTCGTCGAGTCAGCTTCTCACGCCATTAGATGCAATAAGGGCAGGGTCGTGGTATCAAGCTAACAACCAACTACCTCACTCTACTCGCATGTCCTGATACTGACTCCTGGGGTACAACACTTCGTCGAGTCAGCTTCTCACGCCATTAGATGCAATAAGGGCAGGGTCGTGGTATCAAGCTAACAACCAACTACCTCACTCTACTCGCATGTCCTGATACTGACTCCTGGGGTACAACACTTCGTCGAGTCAGCTTCTCACGCCATTAGATGCAATAAGGGCAGGATCGTGGTATCAAGCTAACAACCAACTACCTCACTCTACTCGCCTTTCCTGATACTGACTCCTGGGGTACGACGCTTCGTCGAGTCAGCTTCTCACGTCATTAGATGCAATAAGGGCAGGGTCGTGGTATCAAGCTAACAACCAACTACCTCACTCTACTCGCCTGTCCTGATACTGACTCCTGGGGTACGACGCTTCGTTGAGTTAGCTTCTCACGTCATTAGATGCAATAAGGGCAGGGTCGTGGTATCAAGCTAACAACCAACTACCTCACTCTACTCGCCTGTCCTGATACTGACTCCTGGGGTACGACGCTTCGTTGAGTTAGCTTCTCACGTCATTAGATGCAATAAGGGCAGGGTCGTGGTATCAAGCTAACAACCAACTACCTCACTCTACTCGCCTGTCCTGATACTGACTCCTGGGGTACGACGCTTCGTCGAGTCAGCATCTCACGCCATTAGATGTAATAAGGGCAGGGTCGTGGTATCAAGCTAACAACCAACTACCTCACTCTACTCGCCTGTCCTGATACTGACTCCTGGGGTACGAAACTTCGTTGAGTCAGCTTCTCACGTCATTAGATGCAATAAGGGCAGGGTCGTGGTATCAAGCTAACAACCAACTACCTCACTCTACTTGCCTGTCCTGATACTGACTCCTGGGGTACGACGCTTCGTCAAGTCAGCTTCTCACGCCATTAGATGCAATAAGGGCAGGGTCGTGGTATCAAGCTAACAACCAACTACCTCACTCTACTCGCCTGTCCTGATACTGACTCCTGGGGTACGACGCTTCGTCGAGTCAGCTTCTCACGTCATTAGATGCAATAAGGGCAGGGTCGTGGTATCAAGCTAACAACCAACTACCTCACTCTACTCGCCTATGTCCTGATACTGACTCCTGGGGTACGACGCTTCGTTGAGTCAGCTTCTCACGCCATTAGATGCAATAAGGGCAGGGTCGTGGTATCAAGCTAACAACCAACTACCTCACTCTACTCGCCTGTCCTGATACTGACTCCTGGGGTACGACACTTCGTCGAGTCAGCTTCTCACGCCATTAGATGCAATAAGGGCAGGGTCGTGGTATCAAGCTAACAACCAACTACCTCACTCTACTCGCCTGTCCTGATACTGACTCCTGGGGTACGACGCTTCGTCGAGTCAGCTTCTCACGCCATTACATGCAGTAAGGGCAGGGTCGTGGTATCAAGCTAACAACCAACTACCTCACTCTACTCGCCTGTCCTGATAATGACTCCTGGGGTACGACGCTACGTCGAGTCAGCTTCTCACGCCATTAGATGCAATAAGGGCAGGGTCGTGGTATCAAGATAACAACCAACTACCTCACTCTACTCGCCTGTCCTGATACTGACTCCTGGGGTACGACGCTTTGTCGAGTCAGCTTCTCACGCCATTTAGATGCAATAAGGGCAGGGTCGTGTTATCAAGATAACAACCAAATACCTCACTCTACTCGCCTGTCCTGATACTGACTCCTGGGGTACGACGCTTTGTCAAGTCAGCTTCTCACGCCATTAGATGCAATAAGGGCAGAGTCGTGGTATCAAGCTAACAACCAACTACCTCACTCTACTCGCCTGTCCTGATACTGACTCCTGGGGTACGACGCTTTGTCGAGTCAGCTTCTTACGCCATTAGATGCAATAAGGGCAGGGTCGTGGTATCAAGCTAACAACCAACTACCTCACTCTACTCGCCTGTCCTGATACTGACTCCTGGGGTACGACGCTTCGTCAAGTCAGCTTCTCACGCCATTAGATGCAATAAGGGCAGGGTCGTGGTATCAAGCTAACAACCAACTACCTCACTCTACTCGCCTGTCCTGATACTGACTCCTGGGGTACGACACGAACCCACGCACAATAGACTGAATAATCTCAATATGAAGGATTGGTTTATGACATGCTGATGTAACTGATTCTTATTGAAGAAACGTGATGATAGCCTCTCTGCGGAAGGTAATATTTTATCCAAGCAACTCACGCAGTCACGTAAACATCATAAACAATCGTAAGCGTGTTTGCTGAAGTTTTACTAATTTTGCATATATTAACGAAAAATTGTAAAAATAAATTTAATATTGGTTGACTCCATGATTCACCACGGACGTTGATGTACCTTGAAAAACTGTTTGAACTTGAAAAATCTATGTTTGTAATTAGTATTAGATTAGGCATCAACTGCGGCAGGAAATTTTTAATTCAAAGTTGTCGCTAGGCACGGTGAGCAATAAAAAGGATGTGTTTGAACATTTTGACTTAATTAATTGTGTGCCAGTAATCCCTACAACTCGTCTACGTTCAGTAATACGCTCTACAACTTTCATGTTCGATGTTTTCACTATTTTTTGGGTGACAAAAACTACGGACAAAATTCTATTGGAAAAAGTTTAAACCTTCCAAAACAAATATACCTACAAGTTATTAAGTTTCCGCATTGCAATTGACCCCTGTTGTAGGCAATTTCGCTAATAATACTACAATATATTATTCAGCAATATTTTGAACATTGTCGGATTTGTGAACTCTTATCAGAAGCTTGCAATTCCCAACCCTGTCGCAATGACACCCTAGTAGACCTCGGCATTGCAGCGTTGCCAGTTGGAACGCCAGACCCTTGGCGTGAGGTCCGCCATTTTGCGTCGAGGGGTGGAGCGCTGGTTATCTCACCCTCGCCCGCCTACCACAAAACATCAGAGCATTCTAATCGCTCCATCACATCGCCTCCATTTTGACCCATAAAATTATGCTAACCCTCGTAAAAAATTTAATTCGTACTTTCCTCAAGCAATTTCTCCACGCACCTGCTATGCTAATTCACTACCGTTATCCTCTGGAAATATAATTATCCGTGACGTGCAGATGGTCGGAGCGGTAAAGACAATTTATGACAGTGAGATACGAGAAGCCAGGTGTACGGTGCGGTGTAGGGTCACCGGCCTAGCTGCCGCTAGACCTGCACCTAGAGCCACTCTCTCCTACTCTGGCATTTGGAGGTGAAAGTGGAGAAACTGTCGACCTCTTGCCTCTTGCCTCACCATGTCGTTCCGTCACCGTTCCCAGCGCCGGCCAGCACCAGCGGTGGCGAAACACGGGGTGGAGGTGGAGATGGCCCGTTGGGAAACGCACCAATCGCAATCACGTTAAAACATTCTTATAAGAGTCATCTTCACCTATGATCCACTAGCCCATTGTTGCGCAGTCGGCAATGTTAACCATAGGGGAGACCGGGGATGGTTGTCACACTTTTTAGATTGTTAATTTTTACAAAGTTATTCGTAAGCTTAGTTTATCAAAAATATATTTATCATTTGAAATAAACTTTCCTTTACACTATATATTTTTTTCAAATTGAAATCTATACGACAGATATTTATAAAAAATGTTTAAAAAGAGCATTGCAAGTGTGTCAACCAGCCCCTAGGGCGGGGAATGTTGTCACAACGTATGGGGTTGGTTGTCCCTAGTATTTCTTATGGATAAAAAAAAGAACATGTACAAATTATTGATATGGGTAAAATCAAACAAAACATTCAAAAGTAACAATATTTTAATAGAAAAATGATACTTAAAATAAATTACAGTAAATTCAAGTAGTTTTGAAAACGTAAAACTTAACTGCAAATTAACTGTTTGATTAACATGTGACAACCAACCCCTTACTCTATGTGACAACTTGCCCCGTGCAGCCATTTTTTTACAAACATCGATGTATACCGAAAACTGGTAATCGTTTGTTTTGGTAAGAAATCAGATTTAATACCTCACAATATGCCTAATGTTATAAAATGGAGCTTTTGTTCATAACTCATCAGATAAGAATGGTGAAAAATAATTAAGTGTCTTAAGAAAATTTACTCGCCAGGAGTAAAATCAGAAAAAACCCCAAAATTCATTGGAAAGTACAGATATTCACCCACTCTCTAGAACAATTATCTCTATACTAAAGGAAGAAACAGCACTCGTAAAACTAGTGCAAAAGATAGTTGGTGGCAGAAGTTATAAGCTTTGTGACAACCAACCCGTGTGACTTTCAGCCCCGGTCTCCCCTACGGCTTTTAATGCAAAACATGGTATTTGATTCCCCTGTTTCTTACGCCGTTTTTCAACCGATTTTCTTTAAACTTGGTAAGTGTTTAGTTGAATAGTTATACTATTGTCGCTCATACCTCGGAATCTTGAAAATTTAACAAATATTACTAAGGAAAATCGAGTTACTTTGCGATGCCTCAAAGAATAATATTTGTTAAATTTTCAAAATTCCGAGGTAGGCTATAAGTGACATAGTATAACCATTCAACTACACACTTACCAAGTTTAAAGAAAATCGGTTTAAAAATGGCGTCCGAAACAGGGGAATGCAATACTATGTTTTGCATTAAAAGCCGTATGGTTAACATTGCCGACTGCGCAACAATGGGCTGCTGGCTCAGGGGTGAAGATGACTCTTAAGAGGGCTGGAAGTCCATACCGATTCAACATTTTCGCTATAAAAGGTTGCTAAATGAGAAACACAATAACCCTTTAATTTAGAGTAAAAAGTTGTTATTTATGCCTCAAAATAAAGGGTCCCTTTAAAATGATGTATCATATAACGTAGGCCAATGAAGTTTTTCCCAAGACTTCCTTTAGGGGCGTCCCTAGTGGAGGTCGTCAGATCAACTGCATTGACCTACGTCATATGATACACCATTTTAAATGGCTTTGCGTTCTGAGCAATTTGCCACAAACCCGACCTCAAAAGGTCGAGTGGATCAGGAGTTATTGCATTTTTGTTTTAGCAATATGATTTTAATAAAAAGTTTGATCGCCTACTGTTTTTGACTCGGTCATCCTTTTGAAGTCGGGTTTGCGGCATTGTTCTCAATTCTCAGAGACCTTTAATTTGATGTACATATTGACCTATGCTTACATTTAACATTTTCTTCTTACTCCTTGTGGACCGTCCCTCCTTGGAGGTCCAAGGACACTATGTACTTTAGGAAGTAGACTTAGTCACTCAAAATTAATATGCAAAGTTTTAGTTTTGTTACTTAAATACTTTAAAAAAATATTAAATCGTTTCCAGACTTTTTTTATCATGTATAATGCGGGCGATAGGCCTTATCGGTGGTTACGAATCGCATATCGATCGTGGTTCTTATAAAAATTCGACTTCTGTTAAAACTTTTGATTTTTAAATTAGGAACCCAGCTTTGTGTTAGAGAAAACTCAGACATTTCTATATATGACTTTCAACTCAGTTTAGATTTTCGCGTTCTGCAACCATTAGACTATAGTGCGATCATGAGGAAAGATAGTGTAGTTTTTTTTATTTGTTTGCAATTTTGCCCGTTACGTTTTTTTCATTCGGCTAATGGACTAACCAACTAAAAACAGGACGGATTTTTAAAATTGAAGTGTTAAATTTTTCACCTACAGCCCAATGAAATATTCTATAACTCCTGAACTGTGTTTCCACAAAGAAATTCAGTACAGTAGGCCTATTTCGGAAGTTAAAAATAAACTGTGTCAAGAATTTAACTGTTAATAGACTATAATACGTATATTGAATTTGTATCCACTTTCTCTTTAATGTTTTTGTTACCGTATGAAAATTAAAATATGTAGTGAGAAATGAGCTTGGCTTAGGTATATAATTTAATGTGAAGGAGGTTGTGCGGCAAAACTGGCGTTTCATCCCTTACTCCTATTTTAATTAGCTATTTTAACAATTAATTTTTATACGTTACCATATAAAAATGTGTTCGGTTTTACTTCTGGTCCTTTAAAAAGTCGATTTGCTATTGCAATTTTGGACGACATATAATCTATATTAAATATTGAAAATAAAACAATAGAACATGTATTACCAAGGCTACACTTTTAATACATAAAAAAACGTAAATATGAGAACGTTGTGGATTTTTCATCGTGAACAATGTCTATGAACGAGTTTGAATTATTAACTGGGGCTTATTATCATGCAGCTTGACAAATTACTAAATTTGACGCTTATTCCGTGTCATAGGAAATTTGCAATATTGTCTATGACTGTGTAATGGCTAACCACCCTTTAACCCTAATGTGCTTTACCCAAACTACATATGATATACAGTAGGCCTATACATACAGCTCACTTCAAGTCACAACTGTTTTTGTTAAAATTTTAACTGTTTTTTTTTTTTTTTTTTTGAATTTTTGGGAGGGGGGCAACTGCCTTCTTTGCCATTACATTAGAATCCCGCAAATTAAGAAATCGATAACTAGCAAAAGCCTGCCAGAGCAGCGCAAAAGTGCACTATGGGTTTAAACATGGTTTCAAGGCGCTATGCGCCATAGCATCGGCCAGGTTGGTTATATTTTTGTAACAAAAAGACATTCGACAGTTTTTAAAACAAATTAAGTCCAAGCTTATGCAAACACAAAATACTGCGCTGCACCTTTGCATGCATTTTTGCAGGTGTTTTGCCGTAGTGTACATTAAAAATTTTAGAGTAGGCCTACAAATAGTTTTGATTTTCTTTAAGTTTGTTTTCACATGAGGTTTATGTTTTTATGTAGACTATGAAATAAATTAATGTTTTTATAGGATTAATGTTAACTGGTCGTACCTTTTCTTATGTTTACTCCTTTCCCGTTAACCCCAGGACTGGGGAAAACTGTTCTAATGTGGGATTTCCACAAACCCACACGATTGGAAATGAAAATATGCAAACGTAATACATATTTAGGATAAATTTTATTGTTAATCACATTCATAACTGCTTTTTACATGATTTTATAATATTTAGTTTAGTTTTGGTGTTTAATTATGTCACACCAATACCATTTGTACATTGTTGTTCTGTTATAAAATAGTAAATAATCGGACAAAATGTTTTTAAAGTGGCCCTTGTAATTCAATTTTTTACTTTGGTTATACTTTTCTTAAGTTCTTCACCATTTGGTGGGTTCTCATACGCCGTACTCCTTACAGGACTCCAAAGAAAGTTATCCCAAGAGCTTGAATTCCGGAGAGCTCGTCAAGTTAATTTCTCATGCAACTTTTTTCGGCTATGGACTAATGTAAAAGGAAAACGAACCCTCATTCATCTACAGATCTAAGTTCTTTCATTCTTTACTCTATAGGGAGACGTAAAAAATATGTAAAAAACATTAGAAACCTACCAAATATTGAAGAACTTGAAACGAGTAATAAATTGTAACAAGCAGAATAACAAGAGTCATTAGAAAAAAGATAAGGATCCGACCTGCAACTGTGGCCTTATCATCGAAATCCTGCTATGCAATGCATCAGTTTTGACTATATACAAGTAAACTATAGTGTATCTTATAGTAGTTCATATGGTGTTAGAAGGTGTCATACGGTCTTCAACATTATATATTGAGACTATACAGGTAGCAATATATGTTACCTCAATCGTGAAGACCGCAGTATCGCTTTGTTTGCTTGTTCCTTGATGTTCTCCTGTGAGTTTGAAACCCCGGTTCCACCAGGTAGGCTACACCTTTCTGTTGAAGTTTGATTATAAAAGCTTAAAACTTGTCTGGAATTTCAAGTGCCAATTTATATAAATGATAAAAGTTAGTATAAACTGCCATCAATGTGTTCTGAAGTGTAATATTTGTGTTGCCATGAAAACGTAATTGTAAATTAGTAAGCCGCCTTGTATTGCGGGGTCAGGGCCGCCCACGGGGGGGACTAATGGCGCAAGTTGCGCCATTGAAAGAAAATTTGGGGGGGAATGAGATTTTTGGGGGGGAATTGAAAAAAGGTTTTTTTAAATGTTAAAAGTACTAATTTGCAGTAGTTAAACAATGAATCTTATGAACATGTCAATACAAATTAGGAGAGTCTTTGTCTGTCCTGTTGTTCTGGATCAAAACACGTAGGCCTAATGTTAGCCCCCCAATCTTGACGATTATATTGCGGAATTGTCGGCTAGGTAATCCGTACCCCTCCCCATTGTTGACCGTTTCTCTCAATCACTTAAAGTTTCGTCTTTTCTTAGTGGTCTAGTGTCTTTATTTCATTTAACTTATTTTATTTTCAACGGCAAGCAGCCGATTACAAAAATATGTCTTTGTACATGTTCGATCAGTAGGCCTATATTCCGCCGTTTCCGCGGTTCCGCGTCTCTGGCGACCACTTTTTTGTCAAAGAATCGTCATTAAGAGAACTGATATTACAAACGGCTCGGCGAGAGTATAGACCTATATCATCTCTGAGTAACGCAATGGGCAAAATCGACACTGGGAAATCCTAAACAACGAAGCCTCTAAGGCCACAACGGTGTTCATGACGGTCGTCGAATGAATGAACTTATGATTATTTCTAGCTTACAAATTTTTTACGATAGCATGCATGGTGAGGTGCAGTGAACTTATAAACACAAACTTAAAATCAAGCCTTAAATCTAACAAAAAAACGTTAATTAACTACTTTTAAAATCTTAGTTGTTACTAAACCAAATGTTTACAGTTTGAGAGAAACTTTAGGTTTCTAAGTTTCATAATTAGTCTCAAAGTGTCATTATAATAGCCTAAGTTATTATTTTATATAATTTAATTTTGATTACTTGATAAAAAACAAGCTAGCTAGCCAGCAAGTGAATGTACCGTACTCCAAACTGTTTTTCAGTATGATGTTTTATTGCACTAAACACGTAGGCCTATATGCTGAAAAAATAGATGTCGTAAACCAATGATGAAACTTAAATTCATGCCATAAAAGAACATAGGCCTACTTATGTTCAGAAGGTAAGAACAAGCAAATACACGGTACATACAATACTAGGCCTACAAGCCCAATATATCTATTATTTTTCAATCTGTCTGTCTATATGTAGGCATATGCATTTTTAATGAACCACTTATAAATTTTTTCGATTCGTGCTACGGAATTAAAACTTGGCACAACTGCTACATATTTCAATACCTGTATTCGGTTGTTTGTTGTACATAAGCCAGCTATTTTTTAAGTTTTTTGAACTGTGATCTTAAAAAATATATAAATTGCAAGCAGACTATTTACTGAACATTAGGTAAAAATTTCACGTTTTTAAGTTTTACTGTTTTTGAGTTCTGCTCGCTTAAAGTCCACCATGTCACTTAATTGTGGCGAACGCCGCGGTCTTGACACCAGTTAAGTTACTATACCACAATTAATTACTCAACTACACGTTACACACACTATTTGCAGAGTGATTAGCTGTGTGTGTTATTTTAACTGTAAATAACTTTTGTAAGTATTTCTGATCTATTTATCAATAACAAACATAATCTATCCGCTGCAGCGAGCTCTAAACTTGGCTGAGTAAGTGTAGCTGGCTTGATGTCGAGGCCGTGAACGAAAGATGCATTTGCCGCGATCATCGATGGCGTGTTGCTGACTTTAAGCAAGCAGAACTCGAAAACCGTAAAACTTAGAAACGTGAAATTCTCACACAATGTTCAGTAAATAGTATTCTTTCAAATGATGCGTTTTTATGACCTTAATTCAAAAAAACCCTAAAGATAAATAGTGGCTTATATAACAAACAAGTCCCCTACTTTCAGACAAATTTTGACATTTCGAACTTTTACTGTTCCAAAATGGCCGTAATTTAAAATTTTAAGAGCTAAAAATCCCCAGAACTATAAAAAATAAAATTAACAATTTAAATTCAGGTTGAAATAATAAAACGTCTTCCAACACTACTCGATATATTTACACTTATACTGTAAATGTTTACAGACGGTAAATATACATAAAAGATCTTATAATGGCGATCGATTTCGACCAGTCACACCGGTCATCATCAGGCCCAATCAGAGACTTAAAAAACATATCATATTCCATACAAACATATTCCCCACTGTTTTCATGCCAGTCTCTGATTGGGCCTGATGATGACCGGTGTGACTGGTCGAAATCGATCGCCATTATAAGATCTTTTATGTATATTTACCGTCTGTATACATTTACAGTATAAGTGTAAATATATCGAGTAGTGTTGGAAGACGTTTTATTATTTCAACCTGAATATCATTACCAGCACGTATAATGCTTATCAAGAAGTTATTCAATTTAAATTATATAACAAAAATAACAAGATTGTAACTATCAAACAAAAAAGACGTAGAATAATTGACTTTTTTTACAAAAAATGTTTGTTGAGGAAATGTGCGTGAATTCATGGGTAAAAATCCCCTACATTATCTCAATTTTTTTAAATATGCAACTTAAGCTTATATGCTTAGCTAAAATAAATACAGTATTTTCAAACAGGTTTCCACTTTGGGAGGGGGGCGGTATATGTTTTTGGGGGGGAATGCGCCATCACCTTTGGGGGGGATGGGCACCCCTGTGCGGGGTCAATTAAAAATCAATATTAAGCTTGTTTCCAGGAAATAACATTTCTTGGACTAGCTTTTGTTTTCATGTTCTTTTGCATGTAATTTCACAAAATAACTTTCGTATTGCAGGAACGATATTGAATGATTAAGGTAGCCTATACAATAACAACAATAAATAAATAAAACAACTACAATAGTAACAAAGAAAATACCCCCAAATAATCATGTAAAGGGAAGACTAGTGGTCTATTACAAACGTGTCTTGATGGTACAGGAATTCTCCGGCAGTTTTTACTACAAACAGTAGTAGGCCTGCTATTTTTGGAACGAAACTTAATTCCAGTGACTAACTAAATTCAGAAAAGTTTTTTATACAATTAAAGAAAACTTAAAACCTTGCATATTAGATTGTCGTTATGGACATGGACACTGATACAGTGCAGTGTGTATGCTATACCTTTGGTTTAGAGGCAATTTAAAAGTACTTAGGCCTACTTTCCATTTTCACAAAACTGTACCGTACTTCCATTCTAATGTGGATCACACATTTATTAAAATGGAGTGTTCAAATTAGTCATTATCGAATGTATTGCATTAATATTAAAACTAATAACTGAACGACACATAGGAATTTATATTGTTATGTTATTAATTTTTAATGATATTTAAAAACCATTATAAAACGTTTCCTTAACTATCGGGCAAGTAGTCATTGATAATATCAAACAGGTTTGCAATGAGTGTTTAATGTTGCAGAAAGAATGGCGCATTGAAACAATTTTGTACAATGGAAGAATAAAAAAATTATTTGCTAAGTTAAGTTGGTTTTTATAGTTCTAGCTTTTAGTAAGCAAAATTCCTAATCCGTTCTTTCAAATTATCGTCTATGATGGTAGACATCGTTATTTGTACAGTATTTTTTTGTATCGTGACCCCTTAAATTCTGTAATATGTTTTAAAAATTTATTAACCTCTCTTTGGTATTTTTTTAAAAACGTAGTTTGCTTTTATTACGAACTTTTTTATTGTCTACATAACTTGTTTACAATACTATTGTCACTTTTACCCCCTTTGGTAATCTTAAATAGGACTTTATTTTAACTGTTTTAAATTAGTTATTTTATCGGTTTTAACATTTTTTTTTTACTTTCTTAGTTTTAACATGTTTGAACATAGTTCTTGAATAATTAGGCACAGAATCTATATTTGGAAAGTTGAGCTAAAATGTAAAAAAAAAAAAAAAAAAAAAAAAAAAACTACAACAGTACTACAGTATTAGATATAGCGAAAGTAGGGAAACAAAATTCTTAGCAACTGATGTAGCACTTAGTTACGGAAGTTGTAGGTCTACACACATGTTAATAAAATGCAATTAAAATAATAAAAATACAATATAAATAAATTTAAAATTAATTTAAAATGGAATAAAAATTCATTTTAATGCAATTAAAATTTATTAAAATTGCATTTCATTGGGCGAAAATTCTTATATTTTAAATGCAAATTGCATTTATAAAAATACAATTGAAACGTAATTACTTTCATTTTTAGAAATTCAATTATTACTGTTTTACTGATGGGATTTTTTGTCATCTGAACTAACTGTATTTATTATATTAATTAATACATCAGCCATGTTGATGTTCATTATTTGGCTATTTTCCTACTCTTCTGATCTGAAAATTTGCAGGTTGCAATGTTGCATGTTGAAGTGTTGAAAGTTGAACTTAAAAATTAACTTATCTCTGGGACATTAAAGTGATAATAGGTCTGACAATGATAATAAAAATGTATCATTATTATAATATAATCTAAAGAACATTTTTGCTATGCGTCAAAAATAACACTATGCCTACTTCCACACAATTTTTTCTCTATTCATACACTAAAAAAGAAAATAGCCTAATTTTTGCATTGGAACTCACAGTAAATTTTATTTTTCATTGTCATTGATTTACATGTATTAACACCACATATAAATTAAATAAAAATTTCTTGTTTTAATAAGTAGATTCCACTTCTACTAAAATTAAGAGTTCTTTACGACACAAAAATGGCAAAATAAATTAAACATATGGGAAGGGTATGAAATAATGAATGTCATTGTTATATTTAAACATGTAATTGTGTAGTGCCTTATCTCTGTGAGCGGAGACGCTGACAGCAGCAGCGCTAGGCAGGTGCAAGGCAGATGTAACACTTGGCACGCCGCGTGTGAACACAGCCTGGCGTTGATTCTGAGTCGGTTATCCATTTACTTACCTGAGTGTCGAATTTCTTCACCTCTTCCTCAATTTTAGTTAAAATTTTACCTTGGCAAAGTACAGGGTGTCTATAAAAAAACCTTTACAACTTTACCATCCTCCCATCCTCTTTCCACGAGTTTTCTAAAAACACCACATAAAAGAGTGGCTCAAAAAGTCAATAGCAGTTTAATCAGATGATTGGTTTATAATGTTGCTTGGTAAACAATAAAAAATAATTTGTGAGTCCCACAAGAATCGCAATGGATGTTCGTATTAAAGCGCAGTGTAAGGAGTGGTTTATTGAAACCAAGCCCTAATTGTTGGTCTTGAAGGAGGACTCCTATTGTTTCTTGTCTGAAATTTCCGTTGAACAACAACATCATACTTGGTTTCCACACACTGCCCTTTAATACGAACATCCATTGCGATTTTTATAGGAGTCGCAAATTATTTTTTATTGTTCACCAAGCAACAATATCAGCAGATAAAACTGTTACTAATTAAAACTTTTTGAGCCACTCTTCCAGGTGGTGTTTTTAGAAAACTTGTATGTTACATGGAATGAGGATGGGAGGATGGTAAAGTTGTAAAGGTTTTTTTATGGACACCCTGTATAGTAGTATTTTAAGCAAAGTTGGTATATAATTGACTAATTGATTAAAGTAGTTATTGTGGAAGTAGGCTAAAATTCAATTGCTTTCGGCTTGTGATTTTTTGTACGGAAAATTAAGAGGAAAGTAACACACGTTTAATTTTTAAGTAATCTTTTTAATAATTGAAAAATACATACTACAGTATGTAAAAATACGTACCTCTTTACAAACACTACTCCTACATAAAATTTGATGCTAAATAAAATTACTTGTTAAACAGATATTATAACAGAAAATTACTTTGCATACACTTTACCTATATTTTTTATTCTTGTATTTCCTCCTTTTACAATCATCAAAAACTGACATGACAAATATCCTAGATGAATTTCAGATTTGAATTTTTGATAATGTATTTTAACAATAGGCCTATTGACCACATTGATGTATAAAACATTTTTTTAAACACAGTATACACAACACCGTAATTAACACTTTAATTTTACTTTAAGATCTTGTGTGCCGTCAATCTAATGCCTCCTTCAAACTTTTTCTCGAATGTTTTAAAAATTCGTTTTAAAATGTTTTCATCGTTTAAAAATTGTTTAACATAGTTATCGTTCACTATCGTTTTTATCGTTTAAAATGTTCACTAATAATGTTTTAAACATTAATAGTGACTAGTGGCAGTGACTCATAGGCCTTCTTAATTCTGTCAAACCATGAGTCAGTCAATTGTCACTTCCTCCTTCATCTGGTGACTTGATTAAGAGGGCGTTGGAGTGCCGCCATGTTGGATTTATTTCCCATAAGAGCAATGCTAAACTTGTCCCCGGCATTTGTCATATAATTTCTTTATTTTTTGTCCGATTGGTTCAGAATAAATAGCGTTTGAATCACAATTAAATTCCCCCTTCCTTTTGCGAGATCGATTCTTTGTAAATAATTTATAAAATTCTGTATAAAATGTTTTAAAAGAAGTAAAAACTTGCTTTGTTATTTCAAGTTAGTAAAAAACACTAATATTTATATAAAAAATTCCTATCGCAAACCAAATCCGCCTTGATGTGCCCTTTATTTAGAGCTATAAAATATTATTTTCTGATAATAAATAAAAGAGTTATTTGACATCCCGTTTAACATTGCTCTTATGGGGGAAAGGCGGAATTTGGATTGACTCCAACGCCCTCTTAAGAGGTCGTTTTAGATCGGCCATGTTGGATTTACTTCTCGCTGAATTACTAAAGAATTTGTCCCCTTATTGATTATCAGAGGCTTTGATTTTGATTTAACTGTGATTACATGTTAATAAAATGTACCATTACGTTTGTTTGAATATAGTACAAGATTTTATTTTGTCATGTAAAGGTGTATAAAAATCTTTTTAGTATTTTTACTTCCTAAAAACCATACATATCATAAAATATGTTTTCTGAAAACCCCAGGGTCCCCTTTATTTTTTGACATAATACCTTTATTTGGAGCTGAAACCCATCATTTCTGATCCAAAATGAAGGATATGACGGATATTGTTTACCTGTACTTGGTCTTATGGAGTTCAAAATCTAAACAAAAGAATTAGTAACATGATGAAATTGGCTGTTAACCAAACCATAAGAATCTAGGCCTACGAGTTACAGAGTCAACATTAGAATATAGATTTAACAAACATATAGGTTGCAGCACCCGTAGGCAGTCTAGGCCTATAAAAGACAAGTGAGATGAGCGAACGAGATCATCTTTAATAGAAATAAGCCTGTTGGCACTTGGCATTTTAGCACTCTGTCTTTACTGATATAGGCCCTAACTATGAAGAATTGTTTTAATTTACCAAGCAAATGCTCGGCTCCCAGGTAATTGATGTTAAACAAACAAACGTATTAAACTTTTACCTTAGACTTTGTAGCTTTGTTCTAACTAAGCCACAGTCGCTTTGTCTCACCAAAATATTACGATATTGTTTTAAGAAATCCCAAGTGTTTTAGAGTAGGCCTAACTACTACAATATCCTATACTCTAATACGAATAAGGTACATTTGTTTGTATGTATATATGTATGCACACTGATCCCAAAAACAGCTCTGACGATTTCCCCCAAACTTAGCAAATAGCTATGGAATAAAAATAATATATTTACAGATCTCTTTCATGAGAAAAATCTTATTTCGTTATAATCTTTAATTGAAGTTCTAAAACTTTTAACATTGATCTTATTGAGTTATAAATAATAAAATAATAATAATAACTAGTATACGTGTTGCTCGCAATCGAGCAATTTATTATAATACAATACAAATGTTACTTTTAGCTCTAAATCAATGACAATAGAATATTGTGAGTATCTGTAATCATGAAAGCAACACGTATTTACAGCTGATTAATAACAGATGTCTAAAATGCTTTATTCAATCCCAATGTTATCTCTAAATCAATGACGTCCGACTAATCCAATTTTGTGAACCTCCTTAACCACCAAAACTACACTTATTTACAGCTGAATATTAACAGATGTTTCAACTGCTTTATTCAGTCCCACTGTTATTTAAATAGGAAATTTTGAGAATTCAATGGTGGATAGCGCCTTTATTTTCAGTCCGATACTCATCAGTTTTTGGCGGAAACAACTACAGACCAAGCCCTATCCAACGACACCAAAAACTTGAAAATCGGTTGAAAATTGTAGGAGTAGTTCTGAACACAAAAAACCCCTTAGCGTATTAAATAAGTATAGATAATAAAAACAGCTGTCTCAACTGTCAAAAGTACAGACCATACGTGTTCCAGTATACCTAAACACGTGGTTTTGCATTGTAGACAGATGTTACTGATGCCAGTTACTTGCTAGATCTACTGAATAATTAAAAACGATTAATTGACCTTTTTAAAATCGTAATTACTCGTAGTTATGAACGTTTTTATAAATCAAAACGAAGTAAATGGGTAAGAAAGTAAACAATTTCCAGAATTACAATTGAATTTAAAAACAAAAGAATTTGTATAGTTGGGAGATGACTAGTTGGCTAGTGGAGGGGAAGATGCCCCCACCACTATCAGCTGTTACATAGCATTGAAATAAAAGAACACATTTAAAATTAACCAATAGGAGAGCTAGAAATCACTGAGGTGGGGGTAACCTCCCCTCAATCCCTTTTCCCTAGCTGGCCAACAAGTCATCTCCCAACAGTAGCTAACAATGATGAAATCAGCTGTTAAATATAGAAGTAGATCACATGTATTACAAATTCAACATGTGGTTCAACAAATATAGGCCTTCCGTATACCAGAGTGTAGCACCCGTAGACTATAAGACCAGTCTAAAGAACCAGTGAGCGGAGCGAATAACCTCCTCTTAAATAATAGAACAATTCTATTTAAATTTGGCATTTTAGCGCACTGACTTTCACTAATATTAGCCTACTACGAAGAATTGTTTAGGTTTACTGAGCAAATGCTCGGCCCCCAGATACAAATGTTATTATAAAGAAAAGATATAGCCTACTGTGTGATGGTTATTGCTAATGCCTTCGGCTTCCTGATCAGTTTTGAAATAAAATTGTATTGTTACATGTAGTTCAACAAATTCATAAAGGGACCTGAATGGCAGCAATAGCTTGGTTGATCGCTAAAAAAAGACACGGTTATGAATTTTGCAATAAACTAACAATCATTTTACATTTGGGATTCGCAACCAGTTCCATACAGTCTGATACAGTACGGTTGCCTGGGTTCAAATTGACGCTTTTACAATTAATTGGTTGGTTAGGTTACGTATAAACAGAGATTCAACTGGATTTCAGTTCAAAGCAAAAACTCGTTCTAACATGTTAATGTTAAAATTCCAAGTTTCAAATGTTTACCAGACTATACAAATGTTAAGTTTTTCTTATTGTTTAAGTAATTTTATTTCAATCAAACTAAAATAAAACCCTGTAACGTTGTAACATTGTAAGTATGTTACATGTTTGTCTAGTATATTGTGTGAGCTTGATAGTTTATCAAATGTAGGCTACCGTGCAGTGTTAAGTTGTATTATTAGACTAATGTTTGTACATTATTGGTCACACATAAAGACAAAGCCAAAGCTTATACCATTCAGTCCCTTCAAATACTAACTTGCACAAAATTCTTAACACAAAGAAATAATCTAGGCCTATAAAGAGAAGAGTTTGAAAAATACATAAGACAAACTATGGATTACTTACAGTAAAGAGTTTACAATGCGCACTTATTGTTAAAGGGGGGAAATACACAATTTATACAGTTTTTTTTTTTCATTCCACCTTCCAGTAACAGTCATTTTCCGACGTTTTCCAACTTTCCGACAATGTCAAAAAAATTGAGTTTTTTCACCTTCCACGAAAAGTTTTGCCAATTTTTATGCCACATTTAGAGAGAACAAAAAATTGTGTATCAGAATAAGTAAGTACAGTTGTCCAAGTTAAGTCCTCTTAAAGCCTTGTAAAATATACTGTTCTAGAAAACAATATTTAGGCAAATCATAAAAGTGCACGATAACTTCCTTAAGAAAATATTATTCGTCAAGCTACACACTGTCAAATTATCAAAAAAAAAAAACTTCCCCATATCTTAAAAGGGTGTGAAAGGGCTCCTATCAGAACGTCATGCAATGCTTCACCTGTTCCCATTTTGTGACTTTATTTCGAGTCTCATAAAAGTGGGAGAGGTTTTGAATAAAAGATAACGACTTGGCTATTTGATTTTTTAAAATATATTTTTAATCCATATTAAGGTATAATTGGTTGAAAATTACAGTGGTATTTACAACGTTTTAAGAGGGCCAAATTGGGACAACTTGTAAGGCCTACCTATTTTTTCTAGTACGGGTACAAAATCTTGTGTAGGCTACTTTCAAAAAATTTCAAAAACCGTGGCAATAGTTTTAGTGAAAGGTGAGAAAAGCCATATTTTTATAAGCCATGTCAAGAGATAAAAAATATTAATAAAAAAAACTGTTACTAGAAGTTGGATTGAGATTTTAAATAACTGCCTAAATTGTGTACTTTTGTTATATTTTTAATGCGCAATAGCCCCTTAATTTTGTTGTCACTGACCACCAAACACCCAGTATAATAAATAAACATACATAAATACACATATAAACTAAACAATGACATTATTTTAATTACTGACTCATACCTATAAATTAACATAGCAAACTAGTAAATTAATTACTTTTTAACAAAACAGGAAAATAACTAATTTTAACCAGGTTTAAAACTGATAAAAGTAAGCTTTATTATATATACATTTCACTAATAAAATAAATAAGTAGTTCAGAAGAGTATTTTGAAGAAGCTGCTAGTTTCGGTGGGAAAATAGGAGAGAGAAAAAGACTGACTAGAGACAAAACACAAGCCAAAGCCTCATTCTCTCCCCGATACAACCCTTCACCGAGTTCTTGAGGTTCTTGAAGGTTTCTTGAGTTCATGTGCGCTCCTTCCTTTTTCAGCAATCAGATGGTTCTTGAAGTGGGCGATGGATTATTTGGTCCGAGAGACTTAGATCACGAACTTACTATAATAACATAGCCTACTTAATCATTACATTCTTACTGAAAATATTACATTTAAGGGTGAAAACACACTAGTTTGTTTCTTGGAATACGGTTTTTGACAATATACTTTTGCACGTTGAAGGTTTATAAACAGATTAACAAGCAGTCCATCACTGGTCATCAGACAGAAATAACTTTTGAAAACCTTAATATTCTTAGTTAATTTCCTAACTTTAATAGTTGTATTAATTTATTTATTCAGGTTGAAATAATAAAACGTCTTTATTAGGTTGAAATAATAAAACGACGTTTTATTATTTCAACCTGAATATCATTACCAGCACGTATAATGCTAATCAAGAAGTTATTAATTTATTTACTAACACGCATTAAAATGGTTTTGCAAACTACTTTGGATTAATATAACTCAAACAAACTGGTTATAAAATAGAAAATAAAGGCTTAAAAATTATTTTGTTGTGTATTTAAAACAAACAGTATACAAAAATTCATATCTGGTGTATTTGCGCAAAATGTAGTGCTACAAGTTGATTTAAGATTCAAACATTATATGATTGAAAATAACTATCAATTTGTTAAAAATTTAACAATGATATTTTATCGCAGTCGACAACTATTGACAAATTGAATTGAAAAGTAAAATATCATATTGCATTTTAGCAATATGGCCATATAATTTTTTATTCAGCTACCCCATTCAAACATGGTTTACTTAAAATATACTTTAATTTTTTAACTCAGTTCATTGAAACGGTTAGCCAATCTGTTTAGGACTCCACTTTCTTTGAATTGAAATTTGGAGGGAATAGTAAATTTACAAATTATTGCAGTAAACTAAATTACAAATACTGTATAGCATTTGACAGAAAGCTTCTTAATTCAATAACATAATAACTTGATGAGATAATCTTTCTATTCATTAATAACAAATTAACAAACTTAAAAATTCTAATACAATTTTACTATGTAAGCATTTACCACATCCCTTACTGTAGAGATAAAAATATTGTACGCAGTAACAAAAAAGTTCGTTGCAGTTCTAAAAGTTAGCTACATTTACATATAGTCTCACAATATAGATATATGTTCATGTGACTTGATTAAAAGTCTACATTAAGTACAGTAAAAGTATAAAATAAACCTTTTAACTCTTTTCATTAATTCTATCAAAATGATAGAGAGCATGCATATGTGCTTATGAAGAACACATCAATCTTTCAGAGGGCGGTTAAATAAAAATCACATACAGTATCATGACGTAGGGTAAAAATTTAATGTCAAACCTTGAATGAACAACTTCACAAGGATAGCCTGTCAGTATAGATTTTTGCAAATTTATTATTTTTAACCTTGTCAATATCAGTTTTTGAGTCTAAAAGTGTCATGTTTCTTATTCAGGTATCCCAGAACCTATTCATATTTAGCATAAGATTTGTTTAATCTTGTAGAAAAAACACGATGTTTGTTTTATAAATTAGCCTAAACCAATTAGTAATTGATAATAGCCCACTACACCATTTTATATAGCAATTAGCAACACTAATATTTTACTAACAAATTTGGCATTTTTTTTTTCGAATGGAGCCTCCATAAACTTGATATTTCTAGGTAGGGAAGACTTCTTCGAATGCAATGCAAAATAAAATAAATAAACTCTAAAAGATTGGACGGACACCTAAACTTAATTTCTGAAAGAAACAAAAGTCACAAGTCTATAAAAATATACTGTAACTAATTGTATAAGGTAAGCAATTAATCAAGCATAAGTTGAGCATTAACGACATTCAAATGTTCAGACTACGAAAAAAATCATCCGTACAAATCTGCAGTTCAGCCTGTGAGGAGGCTTTTGAGGACAAGTCTCATTGAAGCAGGTGAATAAAAACCAACTTATACTTAAAATTGACTAAGTGATTTTTGCTCATTTAAAAAGATTTAATTTATGCGAATCTTTGTCGTTTTTAACAAACTGCTTTGGTTTAATAGGAACAACAATAATAACAGTGAAATGTAATGAAGGAAAACAGTACAGTGAAAAACCTAGGAATACCTGGAATTAATAATGGGTTAAACTTTTAAGTTAGGCCTAGTTGTATTTTAATGAGAGCCACACATTTAATTTGGCGGGGAAAGGTGATGGCAGAGGTTAAAATGGATCGGTTTTATTTGTAATATCTGCAAATTTAATGCTGTGGCTAAAAATAGTCTTGAGAGGTGGGGATAAAACCTTAAAGATATTATTTTTGAGCTTGGGGTGAAGTCTTGAAGTAAGTGTGTAAGTTTAGTGGTAAAACTGAGCTGGTAAGAACATACCTTTACCTACATTTTTATATTTATTTTTATGTAAGTAATTTGCGGAAAATGTAGATTATAGGTAATGTTTTTAACCTAACCCGCGATAACGTGGTTTATTTGTTCACATTTGGTCAGATAACTGATTGGAGATGGCACTGTATTATCATAGGGGAAACCGAACTGCCTCTAGCTTTTACACTCGTTATAGTGCACTCAACTCACATAGAAGCACACGCCACTAGAGCTCGTTAGTTGCTAGACCACTGAGCAGGAATAGAAATATCGCTCGTTCCCGGAACTACGACAGTCGCATCTGGCGCTTGAGCGAGAAATCGGGTCAATCATCTCACTTTCACGTGTTTCATGTTTACAAAAACAGAGTATTAACTTAAACTCGATCACAAAATAGCATTAAATGTAGGTTATACCGCTACACGGCTGTCATGGTGGGAGGGGGGGGGGGGCAGGCCTGCGCAGTATTGCGACACTGCTGGGTGGGCGGGGCCAGTTGGCCTACATACCGCACTGTGTGCCAACTGGCAACCTCGCCCTAGCCCAGCACACTTTCTTATTCTGCCCCATCGACGGTTAAATTTACTACATTATTTCTAGGTTACACTGCAACACTCCTTAATTTGATCCCAAACACGTGGCGGAGGTTAAAATTACTTTGGAGAAACAAGGAGAGTTCCTTATCAGAATTATAGACTATAGATTGTGCTTGTGGTGATCGGTTGGCAACAGTAAATGTGTTGAGCCTCGACCTAAGAAAAATTGGGGTCAACATAATTATTGGGCTGTACATCTCTAAAACAATTTGTAGACCTAATAAAAGTTTCAACACATAATAATTTAGTGGATTCAGAGTAATTCGCATAAAAGATAATAATTATAATAATAATGATTCGCATGCAACACTAATGAAAATCAAAATTAAACTTACTGTAAGTTATCTTACATCACTCGTGAACCAACACATACTAAAATCCTAAATCACAATGATATCCCAAAATTATTTTAAGATGTTAGACCACAAATTTACTTTCCCAAACTCACCAGAACAGTCGGTAAAAACCGCGACTCGCAGAGCTCACTCACGGCCGTCCTGCGTGGCACACAGGGGAACGGGAAATGGCCAACGCGCTAATCAATGGCACGCACGCATCACGTGACCAAGCAAAAAACTACTTCTCCAAGCGAGATGGCGTCATCGCAGCGGCCGCCATTTTGATACTCCATTTCCTTGTACGCGTACACTCACTTCTGGCGAAACTGGCACAACGGTCCTTCTAGTTTGAATTTCTGGCTGCGCACCAACTGATGACGTAAGCTTGTTACGAGGAATTACTCAAGAGGAAAAGATTACGATAATATGTATCGAAACAAATTAAATAAGTAGGTGTTGTTTGTATCAATAAAAAACTTTAACGATATTTTTCACGCAATAAAAGTGGTGTTGAAATACGATATGTAGGCTCGATGAATCTTTTTTTTCTTAGAGACTCTCCATTTGTGAAGTTCGATTAATAATAAAAAAACTTAACCGCAAATTAAGTAGGCCTAGCCTACGGATGTAAAGAAATCCAGAGGTCCACTTAGAAAATACAAAACACCGTCGGCGCGTTTTCCTAGAAAAACACACAAACATTATGAACGTGTTATTTCATAAAAGGCGGTATACTCACGTACACTAGGCACCATAGGAGATCCAGTAACACTCACGTCTTGAGACACACAGGACTTAAGTTCACAGCATCACAAGCACATCACATCCACCGCGTCGGCGACCGAGACAGAAACAGAAGGTTCGCGAACGAAACCGCCGAGCCACTGGCGGGGCGGCGGGCGATGCGCGCGCACTCTGCTCTCCCATTGGCTCTCCACTCCGATTGGTCGGCCCGCCGTGACGTCACGAGTAGCCGCCGAGGCATTCCGAGGTAATCGGTTTTTGTGATTGCGAAGAAGTCGGTCGACGAACTGGACGATATTCCTCATGACTGCAGTGGAAGCGGCATTTCCACGTGGCGCTGGCCACGCCGACCTTGTGAAGAGTTCACTGGCCAGCGAACGATGACCCTCGGTGCACCAGCGGACAGCACCTGCAACAACCGACAAGCTGACTAAAGTCGCTGTGCAACTGGACTAACAGCGAAAATTGCATATCCTGGAACATCATTTATGGAGAGAAAACACTACGGGATCAGATTTGAGAACGTTAAGTTAGCAGAGTGCTGAGAAACCTTGTGCCACCTAGTTTAGTACAGTAGGCTAATTGAAATCATCTGGGTATATTTTATTTTTAGTGTGTCTACGCCAGTGGCATTTTTACTTTCTCCCCCTATACCATAGTATATGGAGAAAGTATTGTTTTCGTCAAAATTTTCGAATTTGAGTTGTTGGTGGATTTATCCATTTTGGTTCCCCCTGAGTCCAAAAAAGTGGTTTTCGGAGTGATGTCTGTGTGTGTGTGTGTGTGTGTGTGTCTGGATGTATACAGAGCTAGAGAATGCCCCAATGGTCCGATTTTGGTGAAATTTGGTACGTAGGTCCAAAACCACAATAATTCCAGGCGTTTTTTTTCATTTTTTAGAATTTTTGATTTTTAAGGGTAGTTTACCCCAAAAAACCCTCAAAAAACGTGAAAAATCCAAATTTTTCAAAAACGGCTCTAACGATTTTGATTAAACTTTTGTGGTTTATTAAGATTAAAATGCTGAATAAAATGACACTACCCGCATTTCCGAGAAAATGCGCGTTCAAAAGTTATAGAGTAAAAAGTGTTTCAAAAATCAATTTTTTGGATTTTCAAAAAAGCTGTTATTTTGAAATAAATTTTACTTATGACCATTAAATCAAGCTCAAAAAACTAAATAATCCAGTACTTTAAATTATTGCTCTATGTCAAGTGGTTGCGGAGAAAATTCAATTTTTCGTTTAGCGGTAAACGCAGTACGTTGTTAAAAGTAGGGTCAATCTCGTGCTGCTCAGCTGATAGCTATCTGATTGAGCCATCAAGACATTAATGTTTTGAGGCTTTTAACACCTTTTTTATATTGTTGGGAGAAAGTATGTGTCAGTTAACTGATACCGTTTATTTAACGTTTTGACGGGGAACGGTCCAAACCCTTGTTACTATCTAACATCGACCAGTTGTTAGAAAGCACCATTAATTAAAGCCCAATGACAAATGGCAACTGGGTCCGGAATCAAACCTTTAAAAAGCTACTAACTTTTCTCAGGATCGAACCGGCAACCTTTGGATTCAAAGACGAGCACTATAACCACTCAGCTACCCAGCCAGTAACATAAGGTATAGGCCCTACTTGTACAGTTACAACCCACTAAATGCCAAATGCCAATCAAAAACTACAACAAATTAAGAGGCATTTTTTAGTAGTTTCGCATAGTTAAATGAAAAAGTCTGTAAACACCCTGTAAATATATTAATGGATATATTTTTGGGAGGAATTACTCAAGAGGAAAATATTTCGATAATATGTATTGAAACAAATTAAATAAGTAGGTGTTGTTTGTAATAATAAAAAGCTCAAACAGCGAGTTTTATTATCCACACGGATAATTATAAATATGCAAAAAAAACTTTCTGTTCAAGATGCGCAACAAAGGATGTAATTGCAAATACAATTGATTGTAGCCTATTTTGTAAGATTATTTGAAATAATCGCGTTTTTAGCGAATTTCCCATAGGGAATAAGCTATTACCGTAGGTCTCATGGAAAGACCTAAGCCCGGGACCATGTTACTTTTTCGTTTTGAGGTGCCCAGAGACCAAAAATAATAGTCATTAAAATTTTTATATATATATGTATATATATATGTATATATATATGTATATATATATATATGTATGTGTCCCTAGACACGATAACTCTCGTAAAAATGGTCCGATCGACACCAAATTTGGTAGAGATGTGTAATCCTACGTTTATTCGGATGAGTTCGAAAACCAGACATATCGACCTACCGGAAGGGGTAGTTTTGGGGGGTTTTGTACCCCAAAAATGGGTTTTTTGCATTTTTCATATGTAAATTTTAAAAATTTTAAATTTTTATTTTGACCATTGGGTTTAGCTCAAAAAAACACACAATTTAGTATTTTGAAGCTTTGCTCTATCTCCATTGGTTACCGAGATATTACAAAGTCTAAAGACAGTACATTGTCTTTTGGGGCTCCAATGTTAATCTTATGGAGAATAAGGATGTGTTAATATTTCACTTATTAACCAATATTTTTGGATGAAACTTAGTATTTAGCTTCATTTGGTTGAGATTCATCCATTTACGGTAAAAAAAATCTTGGTTTTTGTACTTATCATGGCAGCAAACCTGCATACTCTTTTCCCATGTTAATCATATGGAGAATAGGCAAACTCTTTTATTTATGGACAGATATTGATGAAACTTACTATATGGCTTTATATGGTCGAAGTAAATTTTTTCTATGCTAAAAACCTACTTTTAGTGTCCCCCATGGCAGCATACCTGCATACTCTTTCCCTATATCTTAAGGAGAATAGACATTTATTTCCCTATTTATGAGCACGTGATGAAATTTTGTTTACAAGTTTAGCTGGTCAAAATTAATATTACTAATTTGGAAATTCGCTGAGTACGCAGGTCTGCTGCGACGGGGGGTATATATATATATATATATATATATATATATATATATATATATATAAACTATATAACTATATAACTTTTTTAATGAATCAAGAATCAAGAACGTTTATTCGTCATAAAACTATACAAATACATTGACAAATGGTCAGTTGGTTTCAACATACAACAGTGAAGCTTTACTGCATCAAGCTTTACTGAAAATGAAACTACAAACTGGGTCATTGACTGATATTTTAGGCCCAAGTGATTAGCCTAATTATTGTACCGTAGGCCTAATTCCAAAATTAGATGCACACGCGTTAGCAACAGATGTGATTGTATATCTTGGTTTCAAGATATGAAAGTAGAAACGTTTATGAAACGGCCAATAAATTCGTAAGATGATAGGCTTACTTGTTTGTTAGCCACTGTTTCTTTTTACGGTATTTTGAACTGCGGTCTTGGTCAAACAAAACACATAAATAGAAAGAATGCTATTTACTGAACATTGAGTGAAATAAAATGTTTCTAAGTTTTACGGTATTTGAGTTATGCTTGCTTAAAGTCAGCCATGTCATGTAATTAATAAAATGTATGTATGTTCCAGTGATCTATTTAAAATGATTGCATCACCATTAAAACATTTTCTGGACACATAATTAAGGCTCGAATACATTTTATTCGAGTAATTTCAAATTAGGCCTACTCAAAACTTGTAAGACTGATTTGTTAAATTAACAAAGTTCACCCAGCAGTTAGATACAGCAGATAAGGATACCGGTAACACCACAATTTGGGATGAATTATTCAAAAAAATATTCAACAACAACTTACGCTATTTTGAAACAAAAAAATTAGCCTTATCAGACCAACGCAGCTTCGGAAGGGTTGTAAACATTTTACCATCGTTTTCTTCAGGTAATTTTACATAAGAATGGATCAAAATTAATTAGTTTGAAATTACTTCAGAGTTCAGTATTTTATTATAATTTAACTAAACGTATGAGCCCGAGAGTGTACAGAACGCCTTCGGTTGTATTTGTTTGTAGCATTATTTTGGATTTGTCAATACGCTCATACGTTTCACTTAAATCCAATTACGATGTTCATTAAAATGCTTTTTAATCAGATTGTAAAAAAGGCAGGCGTGTTAGCTTAAAACAAATGGTTCTAACAATGACGCGGGTTTTAAAAACAAATAAAATTATACAGTCTGTTAGCTTACTGCGACGAAAAAGTAATTGGAAAATTTTGTAAGTACATATAATGTTGTTGAAAATCGATACAAAATGGTAATATGAAAGGGGATAAACATTTTCAATACGCGAAACCTAAAGGCCTACTGTATTACAGAGTTTGAATAAAAAAAAAAACGTTTTCATTGCTTTCTAGTCATTTTATTCTACCTCTAGATCTACACGAACAATATGTGTATAGGCTACTTTTCATAGAAAACATTTATATGATAACATAAAATAATGTAAATCATTCCATACTCAATCGTTTAAAAACATTTTGCATTGATTTGAGGTAGTGGTATTGCCACAGACGACTGTTAGACACTATGGTTAGGAGCCTAATTAGCAATAATTAATTACATCATAATTGCTTGATAATTATAGCATTGCCGTTAGTTAGAGTCTATTAATGTAATCCACAAATTAACAATTGTTTCAAAATATTCAGTGAATAATCAACCATGCTATGATTATTTTGATTGCTATTTTGCTATTATTATTTATTATTAGCTACATTTTGATCGAATTTTGACCAGTGAGTGATTTATTGTTGAAATTAAAAGATAAATTTATTTTTAAAATACGAATTAGTTTGACAATTTCACCACAAACCAAGAGACTTGTAAAGCAGAATGGTTTGGAGTATTTAGGTCGGTTGCGCCGGCAGGGCGAGGGTAGGCAATGTGAGAGCAGGACTCATTTTGCCTGATCGGCTCCTGAAGGCACTGTGACGGTGACGGACATTTCGATCGCTGTGCTTTGTTTGACTGCTGTAAATAATAGTGGTGACAATGACCAAGTCACCTGTCTTTTTCTAACTTCTTTGTCTTACCTGTTTTCCCAGGGTGGGATTAATGAAAAATAATACGATCAATTATAATTGTTGTTATTTTAGTTGTTTTTACGGTCAACGCTCTACTACCATTAATGTTTCATATATTTTACATATTTAGATTGGTATTGATTAAAACATCGTTGGTTATTTTCAAAACTCAGCTATTTATCGATTTTAATTAATTGAATAACCGTTATTCAATATTTTCAACTCTTTATTTCTTTAAATTACTCTCTGTATAATAAAGTTATATCATTATACGGGATATATGGGGTAAAAACCAAGTAACCTATACACTTATAAATCATTATTGTATACATGGTGTATACTATTTTTTGGAAATGAAATTCCAGGTTTTTTCCTGGTTTTTTCAAGGTTTTTCTGAAATTTTCCTGGTTTTCGCGCAATTTTGAGATTTTGTTCTTTGACCAATTTTAAGGCTAACACTTACAGGTTTTTCCACTACTTGAGACAAAATTTGTTTAAAAACTTTTCTTTCTCAATGTTAGTTGGACTAAAAATAGTTGTCATTTTCGATCTTTGAGTTTAGCCCTTAAGTACTCACATACTTTTTTCATGACAACTACTAACTCAGGGGTCCTTTGGACTCCCATTTATAAATATTTATGTTTTTAAGTAAAAATATTATTGTTAAGAAAATGGAACTTGACTCCATACATGTTTTTGGAAGTATTTAGTAAAAATACGTTTAAGCGGTAAATAAAGTGGTAAATACGTTAAATACGGTAAAGCGTATGTTTTTTTTAGTATTTGATTTTTTTTACTTCCTTATTTTTTTTTCAAGTTGTTCAAAAAAATTTCATATGTACTCATTTTCAAAATACAGTAAAACTAACATTATATCAAAAAATTTAAAATAAATAATAAAATATCAGGGTATAACTAATGATTTATCTTTTTAATTCAATAAGGGTTTTGTCCGTTACAAATCCCTTTTTCCCTTGACCAACTAAACCGATTTTAAAAATTAAGGTGTCATTTTAAAGTTTCACGATCTTAAGCTGTGAAGATGAAACACTAGTACTCGTTCGAGATCCCCTCGAGGTACCTCAATGCACCATTTATACACCATACACTGTGGCAATTGCCAGCAAATTACCTGGCCAAATCCAGGACGTTGACATTTGAAGGTACTAAGCAATACAAGAGTATATAAAAAAAATATTACTGCTAGAAAAAGAAAAATTTACGATCTCAGGGTCTGTGAACACCCAGCGTGAGGGCTTAAGGGTATGTGTGATGCCCATAGGCTTCAATTTTTTCCATGGTCTTAAATTTTTTTGATTAACCTTATGACATTTAAGCAAAATATTATTATAAAATAAAGTGATTATCATCTTGTAAATAATAAATTAAGAAATAGACAGTAGATAGTTATATAGGGCCTACTAATTTTGAACAACAAACTTTTATAAAGTCAATACTTAAGAGTGCAATGCCATCACTTCTAATGAATCGAGTGGGGTGGACATAAGTGTAGCATAAATGGTAGCTAGTGTCATCCATCAGCGTTTGTGGGCGTCTTCGGTCGAGTGATAGGTGCATCTTTCGTCGGCGGGTCGCGTGCGTTTCCGGTCCAGTGGTCACGAGCGTCTCGATCGGCGGTCGGGAGCATCTTGGTTGGCGGTCGCAAGCGTCTAAATCGACGGTGGCGAGCGTCTATGGTCAGCTGCCACGAGCGTCTAGATACTTTAGATACTTTATTTGAAACACCGACGCACTCTGTGGTGCGTATTTTAAGGTGAATATGACTGAAGGGGTGAGTGTGATGATTGTGATGGATCAGATGAGGTGTAGCTTTGTTACTGACAAATATCAGCTGTTTTATTTGTCAGGATCATTAATTAATAGCCCAATGACCAAAGGCAACTGGGTCCAGTATCGAACCATTAAAAAGCACTAACTTTTCTCAGGATCGAACCGGCTACCTTCAGATTCAAAGGCGAGCTCTTTAACCACTCAGCTACCCAGCCAGTTTAGGATAGGATAGTCGGGATAGGGATAGTCGATCCAGATAGGAGGTCGGGAGCATCTTGGTCGGCGATCGCGATCGTCTATATAGATTTACAGTCGCGAGTGTCCCGGTCGGCGGCCGAGAGCGTCTAGATCGGCAGTCGGGAGCACCTTGGTCGGCGGTCGAGAGCGTCTAAATCGACGGTCGCGAGCGTCTACGTCGGCGGCCGCGAGCCTCTAGATCGGCGGTCGCGAGCGTCTTTGGTCGGTGGGTGCGAGCGTCTCCGGTCGGCGGAAACGAGAGCCTAGATATGCGGTCGGGAGCTTCTTGGTCGGCGCAGGTCGCGAGTATGTAGATCGACAGTCGCGATCGTCTCCGGTCAGCGAAAACGAGCGTCTAGATCGGCGGTCGGGAACATCTTGGTCGGCGGTCGCAAGCATCTAGATCGACAGTCGCGATCGTATCCGGTCGGCGGCCACGAGCGTCTAAATCGGCGGTCGGTAGCATCTTGGACGGCGGTTGGGAGCGTCTCCGGTCGGCGGAAACGAGCGTCTAGACATGCAGTCGGGAGCTTCTTGGTCGGCGGTCGCGAGCCTCTCTGGTCTGCGTTCGGGCGTCTCCGATCGGCGGCCACGCGCTGATTAAAATTCCCGGATTACCACGAAATTCCTGGTTATTTCCCGTTTTTTTCCTGGTCTGTTTTAATTCCCGGCATTTTCCCGGTTTCCCGGTTTTTCCCGGTTGGTATACACCCTGTGTATAGTACACTGTTAAACCTTAAACACTGTATAACGTAGTAGTAACGTAAGTATGGGTTTGATCGAGAAAAAAATAAATAGGTATTATCAAAAAATACATTCAAAATTTCTTTTTCTATATTTTTAAATGATGTTTTGTTTGTTGTTATGTCATAAGACATATTTACGCAACACAGCATGTTAGAGAACAAAAGTACAGTGGGTCTCAAAATTAGCCCAACGTTGGTGACGACTCGGTCCAGAATAGACTATTGACTTTTTACCCAGTCAGTTTGAACAATAACCTTAAACCATACCAGAAAACAGCGTTTTTTTCACCAGAAACACACATATTTCTTTGGCCGACTGTTGGCAGACAGTCAGTTAACTAGCCTAGCTGAAGACACTTCCAGTTACAAGAGAAAACACCGGAGAGACAGTCGTCCCACAAAGTTTCCGGAGACAAGTCTCCAGGTTTGGACGGGGATACTATTCAAAAGTGAAGACAATCTGGTCCGTCAGATGGATCTAATTATAGACTATACACTTACCTAACGATGTTAAAAAAATAATATCCTATTCCCTATAGGGAAATTCACTAATAAATAGGGATGCTACATAGATAGTCCATGAAGAGTGTTGAGTGCGTGGTAGTTGCCATTTTAACCACAAATGCCCATGTATCTACTACGGTAGCCAGCAGTAATCTGTTTCCTGCACTTGTCTATGGGTTGGTTACCATGGAAAAAGGGATGTGTGGGTAAAATGGCGACTCCCTTGTATCTACGGTAGCCAGTCATCTGTTTACACTTGTCTATGGGTTGGTTACCATGGAAAAAGGGATGTGTGGGTAAAATGGCGACTCCCCTTGTATCTACGGTAGCCAGTCATCTGTTAACACTTGTCTATGGGTCGGTTACCATGGAAAAAGGGGTGTGTGGGTAAAATGGCGACTCCCCTTGTATCTACGGTAGCCAGTCATCTGTTTACACTTGTCTATGGGTCGGTTACCATGGAAAGAGGGATGTGTGGGTAAAATGGCGACTCCCCTTGTATCTACGGTAGCCAGTAATTTTTTTACACTTGTCTATGGGTTGGTTACCATGGAAAAAAGGGATGTGTGGATAAAATGGCGACTCCCCTTGTATCTACGGTAGCCAGTCATCTGTTTACACTTGTCTATGGGTTGGTTACCATGGAAAAAAGGGATGTGTGGGTAAAATGGCGACTCCCCTTGTATCTACGGTAGCCAGTAATTTTTTTACACTTGTCTATGGGTTGGTTACCATGGAAAAAAGGGATGTGTGGATAAAATGGCGACTCCCCTTGTATCTACGGTAGCCAGTCATCTGTTTACACTTGTCTATGGGTTGGTTACCATGGAAAAAGGGGTGTGTGGGTAAAATGGCGACTCCCCTTGTATCTACGGTAGCCAGTCATCTGTTTACACTTGTCTATGGGTCGGTTACCATGGAAAAAGGGGTGTGTGGGTAAAATGGCGACTCCCCTTGTATCTACGGTAGCCAGTCGTCTGTTTACACTTGTCTATGGGTTGGTTACCATGGAAAAAGGGATGTGTGGGTAAAATGACGACTCCCCTTGTATCTACGGTAGCCAGTCATCTGTTTACACTTGTCTATGGATTGGTTACCATGGAAAAAGGGATGTGTGGGTAAAATGGCGACTCCCCTTGTATCTACGGTAGCCAGTCATCTGTTTACACTTGTCTATGGGTCGGTTACCATGGAAAAAGGGGTGTGTGGGTAAAATGGCGACTCCCCTTGTATCTACGGTAGCCAGTCGTCTGTTTACACTTGTCTATGGGTTGGTTACCATGGAAAAAGGGATGTGTGGGTAAAATGGCGACTCCCCTTGTATCTACGGTAGCCAGTCATCTGTTTACACTTGTCTATGGGTCGGTTACCATGGAAAAAGGGATGTGTGGGTAAAATGGCGACTCCCCTTGTATCTACGGTAGCCAGTCATCTGTTTACACTTGTCTATGGGTCGGTTACCATGGAAAAAGGGATGTGTGGGTAAAATGGCGACTCCCCTTGTATCTACGGTAGCCAGTGATCTGTTTACACTTGTCTATGGGTCGGTTACCATGGAAAAAGGGATGTGTGGGTAAAATGGTGACTCCCCTTGTATCTACGGTAGCCAGTCATCTGTTTACACTTTTCTATGGGTTGGTTACCATGGAAAAAGGGATGTGTGGGTAAAATGGCGACTCCCCTTGTATCTACGGTAGCCAGTAATTTGTTTACACTTGTCTATGGGTCGGTTACCATGGAAAAAGGGATGTGTGGGTAAAATGGTGACTCCCCTTGTATCTACGGTAGCCAGTCATCTGTTTACACTTGTCTATGGGTTGGTTACCATGGAAAAAGGGATGTGTGGGTAAAATGGCGACTCCCCTTGTATCTACGGTAGCCAGTCATCTGTTTACACTTGTCTATAGGTTGGTTACCATGGAAAAAGGGATGTGTGGGTAAAATGGCGACTCCCCTTGTATCTACGGTAGCCAGTAATTTTTTTACACTTGTCTATGGGTCGGTTACCATGGAAAAAAGGGATGTGTGGGTAAAATGGCGACTCCCCTTGTATCTACGGTAGCCAGTAATTTTTTTACACTTGTCTATGGGTTGGTTACCATGGAAAAAAGGGATGTGTGGATAAAATGGCGACTCCCCTTGTATCTACGGTAGCCAGTCATCTGTTTACACTTGTCTATGGGTTGGTTACCATGGAAAAAAGGGATGTGTGGGTAAAATGGCGACTCCCCTTGTATCTACGGTAGCCAGTAATTTTTTTACACTTGTCTATGGGTTGGTTACCATGGAAAAAAGGGATGTGTGGATAAAATGGCGACTCCCCTTGTATCTACGGTAGCCAGTCATCTGTTTACACTTGTCTATGGGTTGGTTACCATGGAAAAGGGGATGTGTGGGTAAAATGGCGACTCCCCTTGTATCTACGGTAGCCAGTCATCTGTCTACACTTGTCTATGGGTTGGTTACCATGGAAAAAGGGATGTGTGGGTAAAATGGTGACTCCCCTTGTATCTACGGTAGAAAGTCATCTTTTAACACTTGTCTATGGGTCGTTTTCCATGGAAAAAGGGATGTGTGGGTAAAATGGTGACTCCCCTTGTATCTACGGTAGCCAGTCATCTGTTTACACTTGTCTATGGGTTGGTTACCATGGAAAAAGGGATGTGTGGGTAAAATGGCGACTCCCCTTGTATCTACGGTAGCCAGTCATCTGTTTACACTTGTCTATGGGTCGTTTACCATGGAAAAAGGGGTGTGTGGGTAAAATGGCGACTCCCCTTGTATCTACGGTAGCCAGTCATCTGTTTACACTTGTCTATGGGTCGGTTACCATGGAAAAAGAGGTGTGTGGGTAAAATGGCGACTCCCCTTGTATCTACGGTAGCCAGTCATCTCTTTACACTTGTCTATGGGTCGGTTACCATGGAAAAAGGGATGTGTGGGTAAAATGGCGACTCCCCTTGTATCTACGGTAGCCAGTCATCTGTTTACACTTGTCTATGGGTCGGTTACCATGGAAAAAGGGATGTGTGGGTAAAATGGCGACTCCCCTTGTATCTACGGTAGCCAGTCATCTCTTTACACTTGTCTATGGGTCGGTTACCATGGAAAAAGGGATGTGTGGGTAAAATGGCGACTCCCCTTGTATCTACGGTAGCCAGTCATCTGTTAACACTTGTCTATGGGTCGGTTACCATGGAAAAAGGGATGTGTGGGTAAAATGGCGACTCCCCTTGTATCTACGGTAGCCAGTCATCTGTTTACACTTGTCTATGGGTCGGTTACCATGGAAAAAGGGGTGTGTGCGTAAAATGGCGACTCCCCTTGTATCTACGGTAGCCAGTCGTCTGTTTACACTTGTCTATGGGTTGGTTACCATGGAAAAAGGGATGTGTGGGTAAAATGACGACTCCCCTTGTATCTACGGTAGCCAGTCATCTGTTTACACTTGTCTATGGGTTGGTTACCATGGAAAAAGGGATGTGTGGGTAAAATAGCGACTCCACTTGTATCTACGGTAGCCAGTCATCTGTTTACACTTGTCTATGGGTCGGTTACCATGGAAAAAGGGGTGTGTGGGTAAAATGGCGACTCCCCTTGTATCTACGGTAGCCAGTCATCTGTTTACACTTGTCTATGGGTCGGTTACCATGGAAAAAGGGATGTGTGGGTAAAATGGCGACTCCCCTTGTATCTACGGTAGCCAGTCATCTGTTTACACTTGTCTATGGGTCGGTTACCATGGAAAAAGGGATGTGTGGGTAAAATGGCGACTCCCCTTGTATCTACGGTAGCCAGTCATCTGTTTACACTTGTCTATGGGTCGGTTACCATTGAAAAAGGGATGTGTGGGTAAAATGGCGACTCCCCTTGTATCTACGGTAGCCAGTGATCTGTTTACACTTGTCTATGGGTTGGTTACCATGGAAAAAGGGATGTGTGGGTAAAATGGTGACTCCCCTTGTATCTACGGTAGCCAGTCATCTGTTTACACTTGTCTATGGGTCGGTTACCATGGGAAAAGGGATGTGTGGGTAAAATGGCGACTCCCCTTGTATCTACGGTAGCCAGTAATTTGTTTACACTTGTCTATGGGTTGGTTACCATGGAAAAAAGGGGTGTGTGGATAAAATGGCGACTCCCCTTGTATCTACGGTAGCCAGTAATTTGTTTACACTTGTCTATGGGTTGGTTACCATGGAAAAAAGGGATGTGTGGGTAAAATGGCGACTCCCCTTGTATCTACGGTAGCCAGTCATCTGTTTACACTTGTCTATGGGTTGGTTACCATGGAAAAAGGGATGTGTGGGTAAAATGGTGACTCCTTTTGTATCTACGGTAGCCAGTCATCTTTTAACACTTGTCTATGGGTCGTTTCCCATGGAAAAAGGGATGTGTGGGTAAAATGGTGACTCCCCTTGTATCTACGGTAGCCAGTCATCTGTTTACACTTGTCTATGGGTTGGTTACCATGGAAAAAGGGATGTGTGGGTAAAATGGCGACTCCCCTTGTATCTACGGTAGCCAGTCGTCTGTTGACACTTGTCTATGGGTTGGTTACCATGGAAAAGGGGATGTGTGGGTAAAATGGCGACTCCCCTTGTATCTACGGTAGCCAGTCATCTGTTTACACTTGTCTATGGGTTGGTTACCATGGAAAAGGGGATGTGTGGGTAAAATGGCGACTGTCACAAGCGCTTTTGCCACCGAAACACCTCACAACTTCACCTCTGGACGCGCGGGGCGGTGTCAATTACAGCGACTTCCTCCCCAGATGCTTTCACGGAACGCGAAGGAAAGCCGCATTATAAGCCGAGTGATGAACCCGTAATTGGCCGAGTTGACCGCGAGGTCGGTGTCCGGGGTCGGTGACCCGAGGCCGCGGTGTAGCCTCGCGCGGCCACCGAGGCCGCTAGCCTCCCACAGGGGCGCTACAGCCGCTACAGCCTACAAGCAAGAGTTTCCTAAACTCATAGAGCCCCGTTTACACGCTACGATATATCACAGCGATCTAATTGCACCAAAAAATCGTTGCGATAAATTGGAGATTGATGTTCCGTTTACACACATCAATTTTTTGCCCCAACTTTCTTCGCAATTTGTTTTCCTTGTCTCAGTTGCGATCAACATGGAAGAGATACTGTTGTGGTCCATGTATGTAATTTGTTTGTCAAGATTAGCAAGAAATAGACGCAAACCAAGAAGTTTGGATGCAATGTATTTTTCTGCCTATCAGAGTACTCTTTACATTTTACTTGCCAGAGACAAGGAAAACTCCTTTATGAATCTCCTATAAAATCTGTTAAAAACTCACGAGAGGCTAAGTCACCCATAATGAACTCCTTGCTTCACTCTGACCGGGGGAGAACTGTCTGTTTACTGTTTTGATCGCAGCGATAAGTTGGAGCGCTGTTTACATGTTCCAATATGTCGCTCCAACCTTGCGATATCGTGGTCAATCTAGTCAGAAAAATGAAATTTTAATTTTTTGTCCAACTCCGATATATTGCTGCGATCTCCCGTTTACACGCTCCGATTATCGCAACGAAATGGTTGGTACAGATCAGATCGCTGCGATATATATTGTAGCGTGTAAACACGCTACGAACGACGGGGGCTAAAGGAACGAGGATGAGCAGTCAAAAATTGTTGACAACCCATTTAAAGTTTTGACATGTATGCACAGTGATCTCAAAAACGGCTGTACAGGTTTCCTCCAAACTTTGCAAATAAATTGGTTTAGAATAAAAAAATATACATACAAGTCACTGGTAGAAAAAAATCTAATTACCATGAAATCCTGAATTCGAATTGTAAAAATGTTATCAATGGTCTCATAGTTAAAATTAAAGGAATCGCAAAAAATGCTTTTGAGCTGTAAGAAATGCCAAACGATCAACTAAGTGTTACATTTGGGTTCGTCGTTTTATAGAAGATAGAACTTATTACGTGTCCAGAAAAATAATAAAGAATGATGAAATGTCTTTGTTATGATGCCCATTTATTTTTTCTCGCAATTAACACCCTTTTACATGGTGTTTGTTTGTTTGTTTAATTTGTGTCTATCTACACCGTTGGCATTTTTTTAACGTTTTGACGGGGAACGGTCCAAACCCCATAGTCTTGTTACTATCTAACATCAACCAGTTGTTAGAAAGCATCATTAATTAATAGCCCAATGACAAATGGCAACTGGGTCCAGAATCGATCCTTAAAAAAGCTACAAACTATCCTCAGGATCGAACTGGCAACCTTTGGATTCAAAGGCGAAGACCATAACCACTCATCTCCAAATTTTAACAATGTAGGCCTATTATTTAACAATGTGTAAATTTCGTTGTCACCCCGAATAACCCCGAATGTTATTTCGTTGTCCCGTATTATGGTATAACAGAGAGTAACTCAAAGAAATGAATTGTTCACGTCATGGAACTTATTGAAAAGCGGTTATACAATTAAATTGATTACGGTAATTAATAGATGATAGTTTTAAAAATACATTAACCAACGATTTTTCATCAATGTCACTCTAAATATGTGACCGAATCAAGCATTTACCAGTGTGTTGACCATACAAATAACTACAATAACAACAAATATGATGGGTCGCATTATTTTTTATAAATCCAACCTCGGCAAAACAGGTAATCTTAAGAGTTGTATGAAAAGTCTGAATCCCACCTAAGACTGAAGTTAGAACATGACATCAGGTGACCTGGTCATCGTCACCACTATTATGTATAGCGGTCACAGCGCAAGCGATCGAAATGTCCGTCACTGTCACAGTGCCTTCAGGAGCCGATCAGGCAAAATGAGTCCTGCTCTCACATTGCCTACCCTCGCCCTGCCGGCGCAACCGACCTAAATACTCTAAACCATTTTGTTCTAAAGTCTTTTGGTTTGTGGTTCAATTGTCAAATTACTGTATTTCGGATTTTAAAAATGAATTTATCTTTTAATTTAAATTAGAAATTATTTACTGGTTGAAATTCGACCAAAATTTCAGTTGATCTGTACCAAATTTGTTCAAAAACACTTTGTAAATGAAACATCAGTTCTTTTGTAGCTAGCATTTTTTAATAGAACAGCCGTCGATTTGATATATTACCGTATCCTTTGACCGTAATACATGACGTTTGATCAGTCCAAAGCCATACTTGATTATACAGTCCAAACTGCTAAATTACCATGACGTCATTTCGGTACACTTATGACGTAGTTTGGATGTTGTTCTCTGATCTCCAGCAGGAAGAACCGTCCACGCGGGAAGCTGCGGTGGTGTTCCAAAGACTTAAGAACTTCTTCCTACCAAGGAGTTTCAGCAAGAAAAGACAACAAGGTCTGGGCGTCACGTAATTCTCTCAGAAAGTCACCTTTATTGGGTATCTCTACTCCGCATGGGGGGGGGGGGGGGAAGTGATGTGGCGGAGTGAAAAGCTCCAAAGACTTACCAGATGTAAATATAAATTTAGTAACAGCTGATATTGTAAATATTTAATTTATTATTACGGTTGTTTATATTAGGAGATTTGGCAATTTTCTAGGAGTTCGGTTTGTTAAAAAATCGAGATTATTAATATGAGTGAAGTATTATTTATACTCTAACAACACACCATTCACCCATATAGCGATGAAGAATCGCTACCCGCGTGGACGGTTCTTCCAGCTGGAGATCAGAAAGCGATATAAAAACTTACAACGTCATATACGTGTACCAAAATGACGTAATGGACATTTAGCAGTTAGGCCTGTTTAATCTAGCATGGCTTTGATCAGTCCAAATGACTAAGAAGTCAAATATATTCTCTGTGCTGTGGTCCACATCCATTAAAACATAAATGCTTAATGGTGCTATGGTTAATGTGCTATAAACATAGCATCCTGTTTTCGATGAGTCTTTACTAGAAGAAATTAATTGGCTAACTTTATTTTTATACACCTTAAAATAGTCTACCATTTGAGTTTTTAGGTTTTATGGCATTTCAGCATCTTAAAACTGCAAAATGTAATCTGTCGACACTCGAGTGATAAGGATGCAATTGGAATGAGTTGACAGTTTGACACTATAAAATGTTGGTTGCTTTGTGTATCATTTTAATCACACACCTTGTAGATTTACGTTATCACATTTTTAAATTTAATGTGTAATTTTTAACATGAGTGTGAAAGAATATAAATTGACAGAAAACAGCGATTTTACTACAATAATTTAGGTGAATAAATTCTCTACGACCTAAAACGCAAAACAAATGTTTTACGCTGATGGATTTAACTTTTATATTTCTTTGACATCATGTTGTACAAAGACGGCGATGAAAACTGAAATACAGTAGTCCAATTTGAATATTGTGCCATTTTTCTAAATATTACAGATAAACTCATAGATAATAATGGTATAATACAAATACATACAGGGTGTTTCAGAACTCCCTACCAATATCTTAGGGCATTGTTCCTGGGTTAAAAACATATCTAAATATCATATTTAAATTGTCCGGAAGTCTTAAGTTATTCACACAGCCGCCATTTTGTTTTTTACACTTAATAATTTTTATTTCCGTAACGGATGGTTGTATTTAAATCATATTTGGTATAAATCCTTATCATACTAATGTACATTTCCAAGAAAAAAATTAATTTTTTCCGTTGTATATTTTCAAAATGGCGGTCATTTTAAATTTTCGAACTCAAATATCTCAAAATCGGTAAATTTTATAAAAATTTTACAAGACACAAAAAAGTTGCCAAAATAAATTACCTAACAAATGGTGCCAAGTTTGTAAGGATCAGACAACAAATAACGGAGTTATTGCGATTTTGTTCTTCATAAAAACATTGATTTTGCTGTTAAAATGGCCTTACTTGCATTAAATTCAATGCAAAATCCATGTTTTTATGAAGAAAAATCACAATAACTCCGTTATTTGATGTCCGATCCTTACAACGTGGCACCATTGGTTAGGTAATTTAATTCGGGAACTTTTTTGTGTCTTGTAAAATTTTTATAAATGTTACCGATTTTGAGATATTTGAGTTTGAAAATTTAAAATGGCCGCCATTTTAAAAATATACGATGGAAAAAATTAATTTTTTTCTTGGAAATGTACATTGGTATGATAAAGATTTATACCAAATATGATCTGAATACAACCATCCGTTACGGAAATAAAAATTATTATGTGTAAAAAACAAAATGGCGGCTGTGTGAGTAACTTAAGATTTCCGGGCAATTTAAATATGATATTTAGATATGTTTTTAATCCAGGAACAATGCCCTAAAATATTGGTAGGGAGTTCTGAAACACCCTGATAACAAGACTATATCTTGACGAACGTAATTGTGTTTTTGCAAAATTTAAAGGAAAATCAATACTGTAACATCAACAATAAGCTTAACGGCACAACTAGTCGTAGCCTAACGGTGAAAAAGTAAGAAAATCAAAAATCAAATTATGTATACCTTTAAAATGAATTTGTGTTTGAAGGCGAGCAATACAACGCCCATCTCGGAAGTAAGCTACAGTACGGACAAATGCAATTGCACACAAACTTGGTTTAATATGACCACAATATCTTCAAACTATATTCACTGGTTTGATCTAGTTCGTAAAATAACACTTACAGCATTGCGCAGATAGAAAACGGCAGAAAATCTCAATACTTACAAACAAATCCAAATTTCAAGTTGTAAGACACAGGTTCATAAACAAAGCACAGCGTTGTGGAGAGTGTGGGGAGGGGGGGACAACTGCGCAGCGGCGGCGATGACGTAGGTAGTCACGTGACTCCTGTGGTGTGACGGTAGAGTAATTAATTGTTGTAATGCAAGTGGCTAAGTACAACCAATGAATACATAAAAGTTTTTGTATTCATTGGTACAACGAGCAAATCTCTGCCGTGATTGGAACAGAACTCGGCGTTGAGGGTTGAGATTTTTACGGAATCCGCAAGGACAGGCTCTGGTTCTATAGTTTTGACACTTAGAAAACTTTTATTTGTCCTTGGTATAATTTTTAACCAATTGTCAAACATACTTTATGATAACTTACTAGATACTTTGAGACACCGACGCATTCTGGAGCGTATTTTTAGAGTCATCTTCACCCCTGTGCCAGTAGCCCATTGTTGCGCAGTCGGCAATGTTAACCATACGGGTTTTAATGCAAAACATGGTATTTTATTCCCCTGTTCCAGACGCCGTTTATCAACCGATTTTATTTAAACTTGGTAAGTGTTTAGTTGAATAGTTATATTAGGCCCCTCATACCTCGAAATTTTGAAAATTTAACAAATATTACTAAGGAAAATCGAGTTACTTTGTAACGTTACTGAGAGTAATATTTGTTAAATTTTCAGAATTTCGAAAAGAGGGGCTAAATATAACTATTCAACTAAACACTTACTAAGTTTAAAGAAAATCTGTTGAAAAAGGGGAATGCAATACCATGTTTTAGCATAAAAGCCGTATGGTTAACATTGCCGACTGCGCAACAGTGGGCTACTGGCCGAGGTGTGAAGATGACTCTTAAGATGAAATATCGGGAAACCGAGCATTTGCTGTAAAACTTGTAAAACTATAATAGCCTACATTTTATATTATACCTTCTCTGTGTTAGTTACTTTACATTATGTACATATACTGTACTTCGCTTTAATAAAGAGCCCAAAAATTCCATTTCCTTTACAAAATTAGCTCGTCGCTTCGCTCACTTACCGCCATGCCACGGCGAGTTCGTTCGCTTCGCTCACTCGATAGGCCGAACAATACTAGATTCTGGTATAAATTTGTTGAACCACAGTTTGAAAATTTAACACGATGATTTATCCCTACAGTTATCGGTCGACTTTGGTTCTCTATTTAGTAGCTATTAAAAATAACATAAAGATAACATGGCAACATGGCCACTTTGAAGGGCTAGGGATGGCTAAAGGACGGAAGCTGGATTTCCCCAGTCTTGTGAGTAGCTCACTAGCTCTAATCGATTCCTCGTGGCCAAAACAACATAGAAAATACACGTGTTATATAACACCCTTGCTATACAACAATAATTATTGTTCATTTGAAAGTGTTATTTAGCTTTGTTGCATAGCTTTGTCAAGATATTTTGACTTTTTGAAATTGCACTCGTTAGTGAAACGTTGTGCAACATTGTTTCAAAACATTGTTATGTTGCTTTGGAAACTTGCCTTTGCGCGAGACTTGAGACTAAATTTTCAAAAGAGTGTCATCATCAAAAAAGCCGAATATGGCAATTAAGAGAAGGACTTGCTCAAGGTAAACCAGCTAGGGACCCTTTGATTTTCAAAGCTAATTATATTATTTGTTAAACTTCAACTAATTTATTTCAACATATATATTTACTGTCACACTTTTTCCTTGTTACACATAAAAATGTCTTTCCGGGCTACTTAATTACCTTAAGTGACCACCTATTTAAAATTATCATCTAGAGGTTTCCTAATTAAAAAATACCGTAATATTTTTGACGGGATTGTGATGTAGGTGTAACAATTTAAAATTATCATTTTTTTAAATATAATAGTACCAGGGGGGCCGAACTTAAGCTCGGTAAAATTATTAATTTCGTTCCCACACAAAGCCCGTTTGCTCCGCTCACTCGTCCTCCCCTTTTTTAAGACGAGCTCGTTCGCTTCGCTCACTCGCCAGGCCGAAGGGTGCTGGTATAATTTTCCTAAGCTACAGGTTAAAGATGTAACACATTGGTTTATATCCATAGTTATCAGCTGATTTTTGTTAAGGATAACATGGGATCTTTGAAGTGTTCTAGCGCGAAAACCGAATTTTTCCCAGCTATGGGACCAACGCCAATCGATTCCTAGTGGCCAAAACCCCCCTATTCAATAACAAAATAAAAAATCCTTGGAACGAAAAAAACTTTGCCCGTACAAACGGAGCTTGTTTTACAGTATAAGATAAGATATTGTAATTTTTTTTAATAGTTGTCTCCATGGCATGAACAATGCAATGCTAGATGATCATAAACAGGGTGATGAGTGAAAACGGTACTGGATACAAAATTCTATTTCTATTTTGTTAATTTTTCAATTCTATTTCTATTGTGGCCTAAAAATAGCAATAGGCCTGGGAGATTTTCCAGAGAAGAAAGCCAACACCGGTATAGTTGTACTGTATACCGTGTCGCAAAAGCAGAAGACACCAATAATACAATGAGCTGCTGAGTTATTTTTATGTATAACAATTTTTCTGAATATAAAGTTTTCAAAATTACGAATATAATTAGATTTTAAATTGAAAATTAACATTAGCACAAAAGAACGTCTAATTTCATGCAGCCTAATTTATTAACTCGGCCTATTAATTAAATGATGCCCCTTATTTCAACATTTCATTATCTCATCACGAATTTTAGCTTTTTTCTGGCGAAAAAGGAAAATCTAGGTGTGCTAAAAGTCGCCCCAATATTAACATTAACAAGTTAAAAGATATTATGCCTAAACGACTTATTCGCTCCAATCACTTGTTCAATATGACTTTAACAGAAAACAATACCAACTATTAAAAAACTGTAACTGAATCGTCAATTATCAGATTAATAATGACAGTAATTAAAGTGCTATTGCTTTATTAATGGTATGATCGTCACTTACATGCACTTAGTGATACAATTTCGTTCTTGAAGACAATTACAAGAAAAAATAGTCGTTAAAAACGAGGGCATCATAAATTAAGTTAGTGTTACATAATATTCGCACGGTTAGTTATAAACCAGTGATAAGGAGATGAGTGGGTGGGGGGGGGGGGTGACGACGTCATTTATTGGGCTGATTAGTTCTCAAAGAGTTCAACGTTCCTCCACTCGGGCGCTAGTGGGCCGGATTTGGCGCGCGTTTCAGATTTAAAACTTCACAGCCACTTTGAAAAGCTGGAGTCTTTCTCTTTAGGAGAGAGGGTTCAATATGCTGATCCACAGACGTTTCTTGGTTGTAACAAACGTCTTGACAAACCTTGAGCCACGTAACAAAACTTGAGCTTTACCTGTTCATCGATCATCAAACATTTTCAAAGGGAAATAGAAAATAACTCTGAAGTAGAATACAACCTGGAGGGAAACTGAATGAAATGGGATGTGGAATAAGTTTAGAATTGATAATTACTTTTAACATCTTTTTAGAATTAAAAACTTTGTGTAAACGATCGCCCAGTGAATTTAAAATTAATTCCATACGTTTTATCTCTTGAATTGTTATTTATAAAATATATTAGTAGGCCCTAAATATGTAAGGGAGTCCTACAACATAGTCCTATTATAAAATTAGACCTAAATATTGATAAGTAGCAAACACAAACCCCACCTAAAATATTAAAACTAAAAAATACGTCTGTTTTATTTTTTAAGCAAACGTCCATCCCGATCTGAAGAGTTTAGCATTATTTTAGGAACTACTGTAGTATAAACTAAATTTTATTCCAGAAACACTGTCCAACTTACGAGAAAATCAATCCACAGTGAGTTTGCGCAAGCGCACTGAAGACGGGAAATAGGCAATTATTTTAAATCTAGGTCAGATAAGGTTGAAGTACTAAAATATTGTAACTGTAACTAGAAATTTGACTAGGTAATGAGATTTTTAAGATTACGCAACGTTCGGTAATTACACGTTCCTGCCCAAAAACCGCTTATTTTTTCAATAATTCCGAAAATACCGCAGTTTTAATACTACTACGTTTAGTGTAGAAAAGAGTAGGCCTAATTTATTCAGCATTCAATAACACAGTACTTAAAATAAAACACAAGCGTAAACTCAACTTACCGCTGCAACGAGGCTGGATAAAATGTCCACGTCGAGCGAGTTAGAGATCGCCACCACAAAAACTGTCACATCACGGGAAATATCATCTCCACCGTCAAGTGCAACACTCTACACGTAGAGCACACTTCCGCCATCGTCCGCGAGCGAAAATCAACTGCAATTGCAGAGAAAATCCCACAATTTCGCGGAATAGAAGGCGCACACAGTTGACACAACAGCTGGAAGGTGTTTGAAAGAGGCGGTATGTAGGAGCGCTAGTGTCGGCCGCCAGTCACCACATGGGTCCCGGCATCCACCAGCTAGTCGCACACTGCTCAGTTGCGGCCGCTCTTTGTTCCACAGTGGGGTAGGGCGCATGAGCGCTAAACTTACCACTTTATTTAACTCTTTCGATTGTCAGTGCGCCAAAAATTTACCAGATGACGGTCACATGGAATACGTTTCGCGGAATTGAACGCATTAGGTTTGGCGTAAAGTTTTAATGTCAGATATAATTAAGGATATGTAGGCCTGAAAAAAATTCATCGGAGTTTTAAGTTTATTAGGTTCCTTTCATTTTTGAATTAATTAATTGTATGTAATATCCATTTTGTTAGAAAATATTTTATTACTCACTGCAGCTTTGTAAAAATATGCAGTGAAGTCGTGGTAAATTATTGGATCTTATTTTAAGAAGCTTATGCTAATTTTTAGTTCCTCAAAATATTTTAATTTTCAATTTACCTGGCAGTTTCTTAGTTTAAATTTTTTGTTTATATCATGTAGGTGAAGGACAAGTTAAAAAAATAAGCTTCTGTAGGATTTGCGCCGTATAACTCAACTAGGCAACATAAACGCAGCATTTATTTTGCATAACTTAACCCCTTAATGAGGACTTCACTTGCTAAATTCAAGGATCATGGATTTAAAATAATTTTGCTATAGTTAATTAACATAACATTAATCAAGATAATACATAAAAATTGTCTCCTTTTTCCGAACAAGAATTACAGCTTTATAAGCTAGATATCGTGAAAATCCTTCCAATTTAAGGTTTAATTAATCTTCTAGGAATGTAATACAATACGAAATAGCAAGTCACATTGAAGCAAATCTACCTTAGTAGAGTACTTGTCATGAAAAATAATTAGATAAATTCCGTCATAACTTTGCTTGCTACGCAGTTTGGCATTTAAATAAGTACTTCTTTGATGTGAAATTTTCTCGAGAATATGTGCGGTTTTATCGAGAAAAGCCGTGATTTAAGGAAGGTTTAACTTATATAAAGGTTATAATATATTCAGAGAATTTCTTTCCTTCTTTGAAATGGCGTTTTAAGTAAGTTATAGGTTGTATAAACACAAATTAATTAATTTCTACTGCGACCAAATTTTCTCTTCTTGAAAATGGATTAAACTGATATATATATTTTCTGTGGATATATTACAATATATACTTTCAATATGCTTATAAACGTGACAAACTGTAAAAAATCAAATTTGTATTTGACTCAAGTCAAAGCTGTTTTTACTAATCGTGCATGCACAATCTGCATTTACGTGTTACAAAATTAATTCTGAATTAAAGACGATAAAAGGACCGGTTGTTACCGAATCTAGGTCTCCTCACGAAATAGAGTTACAGCCTTTCACTGCATAAAACTTTTAAATGAATCTCAATTATATTTGCTTTATATAAACTTACTTGTTAAACCCACCTCAGAGGTAGTTTTTGAGATTTCGAAGGATATGACATTGGCTGAGATTGGGTTTACATTTATAAAAATGATTTGTTTCTGCTAATTTTTAAGTTTTGTTTTTCTACCCATTGGCTTTTTTTCTACCCATTGGCCCTTTTAAATCTGATTTCTTTGATTATACTGTTTATAAACATATTTAAGGAGTGAGATTTATGAAAAAACAAAATTAAAAATACAGCTCCCTACCTATACCTCCATTCCTGTTGTATCCTAAACTGCGAACATTCTCATTAAAGTGGTAAAGTTAGTGAGGGTCTTTTCATAAATAGTCTTGATATGATTTATAAGTGTACGATTAACGTGATAACTTCCATAGTGTTTCTACTGATTGTACCGACTGCTGCTTGATTACTTTATCAATTAAGTTGGCTCTCTGGAGGTAGCATTGTACAGTAAAATGAAACCAGAACGAAAGCCCACATCCTCTGATTATATCGGAACATCTTTTGGAATAACATGCCTGAAAATATATGAGTTTGGAGTACACTGTTTGATTATACAACTTTGGAACATTGAATCTATTTATATTTGGCTTTTTAATTACATAACTGTTTAATTACAAATCTGTTAATTTTAATTTTAACAACAAATTATGAAGACGCTGGGCTACTGTTAACAGCGTTGCCTAGTCTATTGGTTGTTGTAGGTCCTAGGAGCAATTCGGAAAATGAAACCAAAGATAGATTTTGGGAATAATCTCTTCTCACTCTTAAAAACAATATACGGATTGCAGTATGAGTGAAATTTCGCTCAGTGCTCTATAGCAAACATTTCAATTTCAAATGAATTTCCTATAAAGTAGAATTTAAGTTAAGATACTAAGATACAAAACGGTCTAAAGGTATTTTATAATATAAATAAAATAAAAACGATTATGCTAGATTAAAGTAAGTTCTGTGTTAAATGAGGTAATAATAGTAGGGCTTCCATAGTTTGGATTTTTATGGAAAGAGATCAGCATTTACCTGACAGTTCACCTCGCCTGAGAGGCCTGCACTTTTTTGTTTTCTTTCCAGGAGTAACAACGGCTTAACGTGACTTCCGAACCACGTAGGCCTAATGAGGTCAACCAGTCGTGTTAAATTTTCAGTGTTTCCAAGATTCGAGTTGCCAAAGGTTTAGACTAATGAATATTGAAATAACTTACAATCATCATAATTCAATAGAGCTAAAATTTGCATACAGAGTGATAAAGTTTGGAGACGGTACGGAAATCAAACTTTTAAAGTGATAGTATGAAACAAGCTAATTAAAACTTTTTATAACGAGATTATGAATTGATATTAATTTCTATATAAAGCATTGGCGTTAGCAATACCTCAAACTAATAATTAGGTCCAAACTTTAACGTCATATCAATTAAAAATAATAATGGAATATTTTCTAAAATAATACAAAACATAAATAATTTGAAGACCAGTTTAAGATAAATCAACCGACTTCAAAAGAATTTAAATTGACGTAACCTGTATAGTGATAAACAAAAGTCGTTATGCATAGGCCAATTATTTATGCACAGCTATGCACCATTAGTATTCACCTGATAGGGCACGAACATAAATATCAGCCATCATGCTCAATTACAAATTTGGACAGTACTAAAAAAAAACGTTAACAAAATCTTTAAATTTACCATTTAATGTATCCTTAAATAGATTCTTGTGTAATTTTCTTAAATTTTCTTCCCTAATGAATAAAATTGAGGGTAGGCCTACTGCAATTCCTCGATCGGTGTTACAAAAGTAGCCTAAAAATGCATATTTTAAGCCTGTGGATACGAGACTGGACGTCATTTAAGAGACGTGATTGATAATAGCACAAATTGGATAATATTTTAGTTGTATAGGATTGTTAATTTTTTTGTTCTCGAACCTGTTATGTTTTTATAGAGCTACCTCTATTTTTTACATTAGCTTTCAAAACAATACTAAGAAATTTATAAAAACTAGTATTTTTTTTATACGTGTTGCTTGAAATCGGGCAATTTATTTTCATACAATACAAAATGTTACTTTTATCTCAAAATCAATGACGTCCGACCAATCCGATTTTGTGAACCTCCTTAACCAACAAAACTACACTTATTTACAGCTGAATATTAACAGATGTTTAAAATCAGTCCCACTGTTATTTAAATGGGAAATATTGAGATTTCAATGGTGGATAGCGCCTTTATTCTCAGTCCGATACTCATTAATTTTTGGCGGAAACAACTACAGACCAAGCCCTATCCAACGACACCAAAAACTTGAAAATCGGTTGAAAATTGTAGGAGGAGTTCTCAACACAAAAAAACCCCTTAGCGTATTAAATAAGTATAGATAGATAAATGAAAAAAATATATATCTCCAGCCTAAAATCACAACAAAAAGTATCAAAAAACAAGAACCTGACAGAATTCCCAAATAAAGGTACACCCGCTTACTAATCTCATAAATTTATGATAAATTTATCACAGAAACAACAAACATAACTCAAAATCACTTAAAATAGGTAGTTGTAAGTGAACAACACGCCACATTGCATTCAACAATGTACAAGGAGCCTACAGTCTCAGCTAGGCGCTGCACGGCTCTGTGCTGACGCTAGGTTGCTGACACCACAGCGGGCTCCACGTGGGTTGACTCAGCAGCTGAGCGGTCTACATCAGCGGCTCGTCAGCAACAACGAGGACAACGGTATCAGCATCGCTGCTGACGGACAGTTCTGCGCACTGCCCCTGCACGGGAATAAGGTGGGTTTCGCCTACGCTGGAGCAAGTTTATGTTAAAAAATATAAATAAATTGTGTAGTCCTGTATACGGTAGATTGTAAACGTAATATACGAAATGAACTTATATTGACACTATTCAAATAGGCTACTCAAATGTAAAAAGGTGTAGGATATGGATCACTTGGGGCAGTAAACGAATCGACAAAATAACGCCTTAGATTGGTCTAAGTAAGGTTTAATTTTCATTTTACGGAGTTATAAGGCATTTTCATGATTATGTGTATTTTTGCTATCATCTAAGGGCCACCATAAATCCATTGATATGACAATGATCCGTTGAGTAGTTTTCTCTCTTAGACACTTAAATGCAATCTTTTATTTCATAAGTGCAGTATTGTATAATTGGTGTATAGAAGGTATTTGCCAAAATCATTTTTGAATACAAACTACTATCATTCAATTCTTTCAAGAATTTTTTTGAATTTAGGTTTAACATGGACCATTATACTGATTAAAAGGTCATAAAAATACACTAACAAAATAAAAACAGCATAAAGTAGTTTACGCTGAAAATAGTTTCAACTCATGATTTAAGTTATGCTACATGCGGTTGAGGTTCAAACGCTGAAAGATTATGTATATCTTATTTCGACTTTGAATATTTTAACTCATTTCATGCATGCTGTGCCCCACGGTTTAATACCACAAACATAAAAAATTATTTGCTGCGACAGTAAAAAATTGATAAAGCAGGTGTTTTGACCTCTTGAGGACTTTACCGACCGAAAAACCTAGCTTTGAAAACAGCCTTCGTAAAAACCCAGGAAGCACTTTATGGTTTCCGGCGAACGAATATTACTCACTGATACAAGGTGGAGGATACAACAACAAAGAGCGTGCATGGTGCATTAAGTGTTGTGGGAGGGGGTAAATAGGTTCCAGTGAAAGTGAGGGGAGTGAAAGTGTCCCAACGGAGCATGAAGGCCGCTAGCGGCACCTGCCGGGGAGCGACACAACTAACTACGACTGCGCACCGACTATAAAACTGTGGAACTACTCGATATAGTACTCACACTCAGTACGACACAAGGTCTGTAGAGGAAAAAGCATATTAACTTCTTCTCAAGGTCTTCTGAATAGTTTTTTTTGTGTTCCGGATATGAAGCGTCAAAGCTAAAACGGAAGTCAAGTTACATTATAATATTTACCTACCTTTACACAGCTGATTGAAAAATAGAATGATGTAGTCTTGCACAGCTGATTGAAAAATAGAATGAAGCAGTCTTGCCATGAATATGCCTACGATATTTATCGCAACGATACCATATTATTCTATTTTACATTTGGATTATTAGTTAATAACAGACCATTGTCAGGTAATGACCTAATCAAATATCAATCAAGGTATATCTAAAACCATACATTCTACATTAGTTTGATTTGAAATTCCTTATCTCAGTAATAATTTAAACAAAAATACCCCCGTCGCAGCAGACCTGCGTACTCAGCGAATTTCCAATGGAATTTTAGATTATTTACTTTCCCCATAAAACACCATAGGATCGAGTATGTAGGTTTGCTCCATGGGGCGTTGTTAGAAAATCTAAGTTAATCAATAAATTGGTGAATGTAAACACAAAATTGTATCAAGCTCTGACAATTTTTATTTTCCCCATAAACCCCATGGGGGTGAGTATGTAGGTTTGCCGCCATATGGGTTTTGTAAGCAAGTATAAATTAAACCCTATCTAGATAATGTACATACCAAATTTGACTAAGTTATGTCAACAAATAAGTAAGATATAGGGTTTTCTTGATTTCCCATAAGAATAACATGGAAAACACATTTTTTATTTTCTCCGTTACCATTTAAGCTAAGTTAAAAATTCAAAATACTAAATTGTTTGTTTTTTTAAGCTCTTTCGAATGGTTTTAGTTAAAATTCATGAATTTTTAAAATTGAGGCCCAAAAATGCCAAAAACCCAATTTTGACCCCTTTGAAACCCCATAAAACCCCATTCCCATAACCCGACAATGCTGGTTTGCGAACTCATGAAAATAGACCTGGTCTTACACCTTCATACCAAATTTCATCAAAATCGGAGGTCCGCTTCAAAAGTTATCGGTACCACGGACACACACATATATATATATATATATATATATATATATATATATATATATATATATATATATATATATATATATATACATATATATGAAAATGAACGAAAGGTGTTTTTGGCTTCTGGAAACCTCAAAATGAAAAAGTAAAGTGGTCCCGGGCTTAGGTCTTACCATGGCTATTACCGTAATAGCGTATTTCCTATAGGGAAATTCGCTAAAATCTCGCAAACGAGAAAGATTGTTGTTTCCTGCAGCGTTGGCAACACTTGCAGGTAGCAAAGAGTAAAATGTTGGTTTTTAACACTTTTTTAACCAACAAAATCTCTGTGGCGACATCCACGGATGTCGCAGAAAGTGACACCATTGCTATTATGGGATGTAGCCTGTAGCTCACCTGGCACTACAGTCATCTTGATATACAGTACTCTACACTCAGTACGACACGGCGCAATGGTGCAATCACTGCAGCCGTGCAGTGGGAATCGTCGTACTGCCACAGCAAAGACCAGATTCCGCACCAAACCTGTCGATCGAGAAATCCAGAGTGATTACAGAATGCAGCGAATCCAAAGGGTATAGCCTAGGCCTGCCCTCCATAGCGCATTCTACATCTAACACTCTTATCCTTTCTAAATAGCTAACTCGCTCACTGTCTTTCTTATTTAGTTATGGTATTACTTAATTTATCTTAGTTCAATCATTTACAGCCCTTTAATAATACTTTTCTTTGTTGATATATGATTTGTAGCTACCGATTGTTGTGGTATTATGATTTAGTTTGCATACAGATCGTCGTTAGTTCATATTTTTTTCTTATCCGCAGCTACATTGAAATATTATTTGTAATTATACTTTAAGAACAGACATATAGAAACATATTTTCCTTATTATGTTTTTCTGTAGAAGGAGACAATTGTTATAGCTCAGTTTATGAATAATAATATACCCTACAAATTGTTGTGCTACCCCTGCATCCCAAATTATTGTTTTGGATAATTTAGCTCGATTCAGTATTACCGTATTGGAATAACAGGCATTATACCCCCAAATTACTTAGTAGACGTATACAAGCTGTGGCTAATGACATTACTATGTTTTCAAGTTGTCAAAGGAAAGGGTTCAATAAGGAAATAGTGATGGTGAGGTAAGAGAGGGAGGGGAGGTAAACGTTTACCAAAAAACCAGGGTGTCAGGTCCGGAATTCCGTTATGTCATGGCCCTACACCCAACCGTGTGGAACTTCGGAGTTTTCTTATAGCAACCAAGACGTGGTTCTGAACTCAGGGTGGCGGCACTCCAATTGCCCCAGAGCGTGGGGAGTAGCGAAGGCCTTAAGGAAACTTGAGTGTCTCCTCAACCCAAAATATTTAACTAAATCAAGGGTTATAGATGGGAAAAGAAAATGACCAATCAATGGGCTGTAAGCAGCATTATTTCAAGGAAGGGCAAATGGCCCTACCGCGCTTCTACTATCTCTGTGGACAATTGGTTTTGGCCGCTCTCATATTTTTCCCAAATTAGCAGTTACTGGTTGTTCTTTGTTTCTTGAAAAACTCCGCCGTGAGTCTATAATATTCTGTGTACAGAACCTTCAGTAGTTCAGGAAGTCTACCGAATTTCACAAATTAAATTTCCGACTGTTTTCAGACTTTTTCAGACCACTTATATTTTCCAGACTTACCACCTATATTTTTGTAAAATTCTCTACAACTCTTTGTTGTTCGAGGTACAATATTATAAATTTCCCTACTTTTCCGACTTTTCCTGACCTCACCAAAGTGATTTTCCCCGACTTATCGACTTCCCGACAAGGAGACACCCTGCAATTCCAATTTCGTTTGACGTTCGAAAATAAGTTCATTATACAGTACCTACTGACCTGATATAACATAACACGCAGTCACCAATCTTTAACAACCTATAGTTAATTAGAATTGACAAAATATAAAGCTTATAAGCCTTAACTGACCACCAGTGGAACACAGCTTCCCGAGGCTCCAAACCGACAATCGACGTATTATAACCCACGCTGTATACATTTTCTTATAACCAAGCGAAAACTAATCGGAGCTAAACGAATCTACTAATAAAATGACTCCGTCCTGTTCCAACTCGGGCCTTCCCTTAGGACCAAGGGCTGCCGCAATATTCCCTGCTGTACCCCGAGCCCTAATTGGTGGCAGGGCTGACTACGCAGGCCACAAAATAATTAAAAGACGTCCGCAAGACTGACGGTCCTTCAGCACGATCCTTCTGTGCCTCCCCCTCCCCTTCCCCCCTCCAACTAGAAGAACAAGAACCTCCCCCCACCACCCAACACATAACCCTCCAGCACTGCGGGTCTTTGTCTCATACGCAATTATTCGAATGTAATTGCAACTGCACTAACCGGGAGAAGAAGACTGACAGCGCAACAATGATGGGCGAAATTGTTTACAGATAATCAGTTTCCTGGATTGGTGATTAGGAAACTTATTATGAATGAAAAATTGCGTTGTAAAGTTTGTAAGCAATCCAAAAAAAAAGTATATTTCGTCACTAGTCCGGAAAGTGGTCGTTATCGGTGCAAGATCGAGTTTCAAGTACGAGGCGAAGCCTCGTACTTGAATTCGATCGGATCGAGCACCGATAGCCTATACCACTTTCGGACGAGTTACGAACAGTACTTTTCATCATACCACCTTTAATAAATTTACTGTTTGGATAAAAATTAATAAATTTTAACCTATATACCCTCTCTTACGTTGTTATTTGTTTATCTTGTATTTGAGCTATTTACAACTAAACACTTAGCTGTTTGACATTTATACATTGGAGTCAACGAGGTTTAAGTTACTCTAAGCAGAATAGCAGCACTAGTGGTGTCAAACATTGGAAGTTTTTTCCGGCCTAGCCCGAAAACTTTGTTTACCAACACGTATATCCAACCCACCGGGAATCAACTAGTTTCGATCACAGCTGACCGTTCCGAAAACAACGTTTATCGCAATAGTATGATGAAAAGGATTTTTTCTTACTTACTGCATTTATTATGCCTTAGAATGGCCTTGAGATTGTTACTTATCACTAAATCTTGATTCCGACTATGATAATGGGAACATCTTTAGATTTTTTCCAATTGATGGCAATCAGTGCAATTTAGATGACGCAAACTGCCATGCTTCACTGAAAAGTACGGCTTTTAAGGGAGAAAAGAGAATTAATATTGCGCACATATTGCATATATTGTTCAATCGGTAGTGTCTTATTCATCCTATAACAAGCGCTTAGATGCAACACTATGCTGACTTAAAAGCCCCCTCAACGTACGGCCAACAAAGGAGAATGCACTGAATAGTTTAAGTATAGCCTACTGATTTGTTACTTTTGGCTCAAAATTATTCATTACGTTACTGGCCACACGTAACGCTCTTTCTCCGGGTATTAATCATTCTATGGAGTGCCTCCTATAACGCTGATCTCTCTTTTTCGTCCGAAGGAGTTCACTCACGTAATGCACAAAACAGCCCTAAAAGGCCCTTCTCTAGCATTTTCCAATGACAGTATCAGAAAATAGCTCTTCATTGGTTCTGTATTGGAAACTGCAAGCAGCAGGATTCATGACGTGGACAACGGTAGAAGTACCGTATGTTCGTCGTCCTAGACTTTAAAGAAATATGTAAATGCACCCCGGATATGCTACCTTCCTCAATTGATAGATATGTGAATAAATATTTAGTTGCTAAACTTTATAATGGTGTACACCAGGAAAAACTAAACCTATGTATTTGTTAAGAAGCGTTGAAGCGTACATCCAAAAGAATTGTGCTTAGTTTACTAATACACCCAGCAGCTATAGTACTACATTAACGAAAATATATCTTTAAAAATGCAAAAATAAATAAATAAATAAAAACTAATAGGTTTTTTTGTAACTTTAAAATGAATCAGGCAATGGCATAGGCGGATTTAGGTGTGATATTTGGATGTTCGAGCTTGCTAAAGTTATGTGATAAATACCAAACTCATTCTCCATCAGAACCCAAATTAATGGTTCATATCAGGCCTAAAAAGGCAACCTATTTCTTTTAGGCTATATAACAATAATCCTTACAATATTTTATGTTACAACTTATAATAAATGTTAAAAAGTTATCATATTTTTTTAACGGTTGGTGTGGTACACCCCCGAGTAAAATCACCTATGGTCAATGAAACTCTATAGTTTGCCATGTACCAGGACATGTAATTGTCATAGATTCTGATTGGACATAGATTCTGATAAAATTATTGTAACTTTTTACTAAAATTACCGCTTTATTCACACTTAAACGAAGCTCGTGCCCTTGGTTCTGCATGAAATTTATATTGTGGGTTGTTTTAATTGGAGACAACGTCCAACATTAATGCAAAATGTTAAGAAACCTCGGGACTCCGTTCGCGTTAATGAGCGAGTGCTACCCCTTCATCAAGCGTCGTCGTTGAAGAGATGATCAAGTGAAGGGGCAGTGAATACATAATCTTGAAAAATGCAAAAGGGGTAAACAGATCTTAGGATTTCAATGGGTTTGAATTAAACATCAAAAGCTATGGTTTCAGCTGAACAAATTAAAATACTTCTAAAGGTACCGTAACGTACAAGTTGTAGAAAAATTCAAAAGTACAACACCAAAACTGTGAATGATTTATATGAAAAGTACGTAGTCACTATTATCAAAACTTTATTTTTAAAAAACGTTAAAGTTTCAGCATTTTGCTTACTGTAGTGTTAGCAATCAGTTCAGCGATATCAAATGAAAATAGTTACCTTTACCCCTATATTAAACAAATATTATGTTAAATGTTAAAACAATATAATCAATCTAAATGTAAATTAATTTAGGCTATGTCTTCTGCGTCAGCTATTAGCATTTCAAGATCCGGGTGCAAATGATATTGCAACCTAAATTTACTGATCATTTTAATTTTTGTAGAAAAATACGAACTAATTATTACCTTTATTCACATTTAGCTTCATTTTAAGTAGAAAATCTATAAAACTTATATAAAAGTTGTAAGAAATAACATCTTACTGTATTTATTCATCTTAAACTCAATTATGAAAACGTAAGAAAAAAATCAATTCGTTAAACTACGTGCCAAGTGAAAGAAACTCCCCAAAGTACTATTTTGGTGAACGATAAAAAATTTAAAATACCATGAAAATCAAACAACTTATTTACCGTCTTTGAAGCAGCCCTTCATCCCTGGTTGACAACAATCGGTTCACAAGAAATCGGCCACGGGAACAATCGGTTTCCGGTCCGGAAGTGACGGCGGGAACGTTGGAAATGAAACGACAGTTTGGTGGATGCAGCGGCACATGCAGTGACAATCGATAGCATCGCACATGCGTTCGCGGCCAGATACGGAGTATTTCCGAGATGCGAGAAAGTGAGGCGAGGTCAACGACCTGATCCCGGCTCCAAAACACCACGGGTCATTGACCTAGCACGTGGACGGAACGCCCCGTTCCCGCGAGTACCAACACCACAGTGTTGCCAACCGTGCTTGCTGAATTGTTCACCAAATAGCATCACCTAAACGGGGCTTTGTGTAATTTATATAAATTATTCCTCATTAGATAGATATCAGAGCAGCTTGAGTCGAGCTACTTTGGTTGGTGGGATGATTTTATTTTACTGAATGACAGAGCGTAGGGATTAGGGAAAACTCGATATTTTAGTTTTTATAACTTGTTTCGTTTGTGAGCGAAAAAGTACACTAGACGTTTTGTGGAAAACTACGCAAAAAAGATTGAAATATTGTTTAATTATAGGGAAAGTAACAGTAATACTCAAAATTGTATACAAAAAATGAATATTTCGGTTTAACAATGCAATTTATAGTCAGTCCCCGTTGGAGGCTGGAAAGTTCTAAAATGCATTTGTTACATGTTATGTACATCATTGAAGTACTCCAACTACATGGATTTTCGCGAAGAACAGGCATAGCCTATGTGTATATGTTTCTACTACCTATATACAATAAATTAATGTGTCTCGCAAGTGGAAAATATGACTCTAAAATTATAGGCATATCTGCATAAATATTGTTAGTAGGGATTTAATTCTCCATAGTAAGAATGACCAGATAACCAGGTGGTTGATATTTTTTGGAGATAAACTATTTTACGGTTTCACATTTTTTTTAAGAGTAACGAGCTTTGCAGCCCAAAATGGTCATTGTCATTAGCGTAGCGTAGTGCTGGGGGGGGGGGGGGCGCTAGCTGTCCTCGCCCCCCCTCTCTCTAAACATTTGGCAAAGTTGTATAAGAAAGTATAAAACTTTACCGGTAACACTTCATAGTACTGTACTATTATTTTTCAGTAGGCCTACTAAGTCATACCCCCTCCCTGGCAAAAATTTTTGTCAGGCAACGCATTAGATGATGGTTGAAATCAGCTTTAAATTTCTTTTCTTTCTGATCAAAGGTATAACGCATAGTCTGAGTAGTATGACTTTGAGTAGAGAAAGGACAGCAGTTAATTTACAGTTCCTCTCCTCAGAAACCTGAATTTGTGTATTGTATTACTTTCCATGCGGGTAGAACACAAAAAGTGGACAAAAAATGTGACTTCTTAACGTCATCAAGTGCATTTATTATGATCCCGTTGGGTAGTTTGGTCTACTTAAGTATAGTATTAGATATCGCCTACTGCTCTTAATTCATTTAAAATTTAGTTGACCTGTGACCTGGATCCAATTAGTTGGAAAAATATTTTATAACTGAAACATCTCTTCTTCCTGTTTTGATGGAATATTTGCACAACTGTAAAAGTTTTATTGTTGCACTTTTTTGTGTTCTTTCTTTGTGTTCTTTTTTGTGTTGTTTCATAACATTTTGTGGGCCTGATACTGAAGAGAGTTTCCATTGTACATTGCCAAAGCCGAAAAAAATGTAATTAAAATCGATCAAATGCCGTTTTTCATAAGATTATAACATCGAAACTTTAAAAGCTTGTAAGGCTTGTATTGGCCCTTAATGGCCAATACAAATTAATTAATTAATTTATTTATTAGAACAGTCAGATATAATAGTTATATCTTGTGTTAAATTTTTTGCAGCCCTAAACAGGCAGAGCTACCAGTTTATTCAAAACCCATTAGATGATTCTGTTCAGATAGTACGTAATTGCGTGTTAAAATATCTCTTTTACAGGGCTGCCAACTACCGGAGTGACGTCATAATGACCACGTGACAGTGACGTAACGCACCCCTGTCCACGTGACCCTCCTGCCATCCCCGTCACAACCTTACCCTCGGCATCTCAGAGGGGAAGTAGAAACCAACGAGGTTGTAGATATAGAGTGCTCACCAGATAGGGAAAAGTATCCTTTTTTTGACTGGCGCCATGTTACCCACGATTCCCGCCGTTTCCTTGGTAACCAGTCCTTTGTTTACACTTTTCCAACAGTAATTTACCATTTTACCCACACCTATCCGACGTTTCTATGGTAACCAACTTCAATAGCAATTATTCACCATAATTTCTATAATAAAGTTCCATGTTACATAGGTTTAAAATTCTTCCAAAATTTACCAAGCCATATAAAATTAGAACAAAATAATAAGAGTTTTTACAGAAAGCTGAAAGAATATCTTGTTTCAAAATCCCATTATTCATTAGAAGAGTACTTTAGTAAAGAAGATTAAATTATGAAAGTGAAATGAAGCAAGAAGAATTAACTGAATGTGAAATTCCTGTACTGTAGTGTATTTAAGTTAGATTATTTAATGTATGTTACACCTTAAAAGACATACAATTAATTGTATGTAGGTGTCTAGAATAAAATAAAGTAGCCTGCTCACAGACCATTAAATCAAACTAATTTAAAAACAAACAACAAATAAACATATGTTTTAAAAATATCATCAGTAATTTTTGAAGCTTGTAGCGACCAATCAGAACAGCTAAAAATAGTAACCAAGGAAACGAGGTAAAGTGTGGGATGGTTGCCAAGGAAAAGGCGGGAATTATATAGGTAAAATGGCGCAAATCAAAAAGGGACAAAAATTAACATGATGAGCACTCTATCTATTTAACCTCGTTGGAAGAAACCAATAGAATCGAACGATAGTTATCCGGCTAAGAGGTTGATGAGACGTTGTTTGTACGTAGGGCTTCGACGGTGCCGTCTGTACTGGTAATTGCCATTGTAAAAATTGTAGGCCTAAACAATTCTCAAAGCTTGAAGCACGTCTCGCATGTAATGTGTTTCAAATTCTTATTACTCCACAGAGAGGCGTTATTCAAATATCCATCACCAGTTATATCTACTAGCATCTGATCGTTTTGGGAAAAATTTGTTTATAAGAGTTAATTAACTGATGCAAATGTCATTTAGAAAATAATGCCTTGAACGATTGGTTTACCAAGAATTTTTTTTATGTACATAGCTGCAAATGTTTCTCTCTACAAAATAGATTCTCAAGAATGTCATAGCATTTTATTGGTAAAAGTAAAAATCTAATAAAGTAAATGATTTTTGGTAACGTGGCAAATGACAAGTAATGACAGTATTTTAACGACTTAAAATACGATTTTAAAAAAGCTTTACAGTAGCAATACAGTAGTCTAAAAAGTAAAAAATTACCTATATCTTACTTGATTTTCCTCTTTGTAGGTAAAGGTACGTAGGTATTTAGGCCTATACAAGATTAAACGTTGGCCTTTTGGTTGTACTGTGAAAAGTATTAGCTGAAATTACTATTTTATTTATTAAATCCACTGGTAAACAATTAAACAATACTGTAATATTGTTAATATAATATATTAAATGTGAATTTAATGAAGTACAACATTCCACGGTGTACCGATAAAAAGTAAATACCGTACAGTAACACAGTGATTCTAAACTAACAAGTTAATTATTGTTTAGTAAATTGTTGCGGACATTTTCCATCACTGATTAGTAAACAAAATTCACGACGTTTCGGGATCTGGAATCTGATCCCGACTGTGGAATCTGGCACTTTTATCTGTGATCTAATTCAATTTAGGTGAGGTGATATAGGAATAGGCAAAAATCTAGAACGAGAAGGAGGTAGGTGACATCGACAAAAACAATATTAAAAACCAATGACGTCAAAGGTGGAGCACTTAAAATATTCAACGCAAACCACTCATGTTTCATGATAAACAATATGACGTCAAAGGTGCAGGACCGCTTTATCAGCTGTTGCTGTCACGTTTGTTCTAAATCAACGAGGTTAAATGCTCAACACATGTTAATTTTTTGTCCCCTGTTGACTTGCGCCATTTTACCCATAATTCCCGCCGTTTCCTTGGCAATCATCCCACACTTTACATGCGTTTCCTTGGGTACCAGTTTTACCTATTCTGATTGGTCGCAACCAGCTTCAAAAATCACAGTTTATACTTTTAAAACATCTGATTATTTTGTTTTAAAAACCACTTTTATTTTATGGTCTATGAACAAGCTATTGAGTTTGGTTACCATAGAAACGTAGGATAGGTGTGGGTAATATGGCAAATAACAGATGGTAAAGTGTAAACAAAGGACTAGTTATAACCCTCGCCACGTAACTTGACAAATGAATTTTCATTACTATTCAGTTAAAAAGATTGGATAATCAGCTGTTCTATGAAAATTGCATGTAACGTAAGCTCGATGTTTTTGGAAAAGTACCCCCTCTCCTCCCCTCGCCCTACCCAGCTGTTTTTGGCCATTCGTCAACTTATGTGGCGTGACGTGACTTATATCAAGGAAACGGCGGGAATTATGGGTAACATGGCACCAATCAACCGGGGACACTTTTCCCTATCTGTTGAGCTCTCTATGTAGTTAACCTCGTTGTTCTAGATACATTGGGTATAGGTAGATGCCTTTCGTTGGCAACCTGTTTAAAGAATCAGCTGATCTTAAACAGTAACAAAGCTACAAAGGCATCACATACTCATCTGTCATTCATATTCGCCTTAAAATAAGCCCTAGTAGCGTCGGGTGTCCCTAAAAGTAGTTAATTGAAGGATTCACATTTGGTTCTGCGATGCAGCGGCCAGCGGGGGTGCACTGATGCAAAGGTTTCGTATATTGAGAACTGCAATTCAGTTTTGAATATACATGACATATAGGCCTACCTTGTATAGACAATTCACTCGACAAACCTATCCGTTCAGAATTTTTATAACAAATCAAGTGAAATGTTGTACATTTGGATTTTGAAGGTTTACAAAAAGTTAAACGAAGTTTTTAGAAATAAATAAGCAAATACAGTAACAATGTTTCATCCCACTCATTTTAAAAGTATTTCTCTTCAGTTCAAACTTTGGTTATTTTTTAATGAAATTTCCTCCACTTAGAAGAGGTTAGTATTTTACGTCACCTCCGCTGACCTATAAGCAGCAATGACAACATCGCTTGTTCTAAAAGACCTTTCCTAGCAAATTGCTATTCCAAGGACATTTGAGCAAGTTACCAGTCTACGACAAGGCCGCATCCTAGTGGTGAAACCCTGAACTAGTTGGGCCCGGTGCACACCAGAGAACAGGCAGCTGTTGATTGGGGTCTAGGCCGTGTGCCAAATATGACAACTACTACCACTACCACTACTTGTAGGCCTGTGTTCTCATCTCCGCTCACTCAAAACTATTACGTGGGAATTTCGATGAAGTTTTTACTCGAAGACATTGCTGGAAGAATCTAATTGTGTGTTAGAGGACGAATCATTATACGTTATTTGATTTGATAGACTATTTTCCTTATTGTGCTTAAACCTATCTTATAAGATTGTGCATGTAAAAACAATTTTGGTCTTCTTACGTTGTAACTATGAATTACAACTTTATTTATTTTCTTGAAACTACTTTCAGAGGTCTAAAGGTCAGAATTACACTAATGAAATCGTGTACCTTCGTGCAATTTTCACAAGAAACCTATTTCGTTTCGTATACAGATCTATACCTAATTGCGGTGGTGTATGAGATAAAATTCATCTTTAAAACCCAGCATAAATTTACTATATATAATAACAAATGACTAAAAAAACATTTTGTATTTGCTTGGATTTAAATTGAATTGATTTTGAAATTATGTCATTTTAAAGACAGGCAGACGGTAAATAAAGTCCCTAAAAAGGAAAATATTTATTCAATATAGTTTTCCTTAAAAAAGAACGGAGGATTAAAAAACACGACAAATTTTAAAACGTATGCGCAGCAGTCTATAGGCCTACCGACTCATCACCTAATACATAATCCATGTGTAAATATACAGAGTTAAATATGGAATGACCAATAAAACAAATTAGTTTCGATGGCTTTGAGGATAACGAGTAACTGATTCAATAATTTGTTACCCTTTGGAAAATAAAGTAAAAGTAAAATATGTTTACGGTAACGTTTCCATCATACAAAAATATTATATCATTGTTAGGATAATTGATAGTAAATTTGTTAAATATGCTTATATTTGTTACCTATTTAGGTACAATTACCAACCAATTCTGTGATGGTCCATTAATTAATCTAATTAGTTCTTAATTAGATCAATTCAGTTCATGAGGCTACATCTAAATTTCATCACCTGCTTAGTTAAATTTTCCACAAAGAAAATTATTTTCAGAAAACCATTCGAGAGACGAATCTCAGTTCATTCTAGAATAAAAAAGCAAAATAAAGTTAATCGAGAGAATCCTGCCATAACGCCGACACGAGGCAGTGTTGGCACCATAGACAATAGAGCTGTAGGCCTATCCTCATAGTCCACGGGTAGCGCTAGTATCGATCTGTTCAGCGAGCTTATGCAAGTGTCCACGTGGCGCGCTGGTGGCCTCATAACCTCATTTCCTTTGACCTAGATTCCCTTTCCGCTTCCGTCCGGGCCGAACTTGCGAAATAATCTTTGATATAGGCCGTAGGCTCGCATGGAGATAATAATAGCCTACGCTTCTCCCCCAGGTCAGAGGGACAAGCGGCCGCTTGTAATAATTTGAGGTTACACAATAATATGGATTGGGAAAGACAAATTCATTTTTCGTAATGGTTTCTTCTTTGGCTGATAAATTAAGGAGGAGGGTTTTTAACGGGGATTTAACACAAATAAGTTATCACAGAAACAACCTAATTATTCGTTATGGATTGCTTACTGTACTTATTCAACTATGATGCATGGTCATAGGCAGGAATTACTTCTTACAATATAGAACTTTGCAAATTTAGAATAAAAATACAACAATAACACGTTCAGGGATTCAGACTCAAACAACGAGTAAATGTTTTTTCTATCGATAAAAAATATATTTTTACCAAACATGTAAGTGCATTTTTCTGAGTAAAATTATAGTATGGCATCGCAAGAAACTTGAAACTTTCTCATATTCTTTCAGTTTTCTCCTGTGTCTATACCATACTTGGTCAGTTAAGCTTTTAATTAAAAATACACAACTAAAGCATTGTTTAAAAATAACTATCAATATGATCTCTGAATAAATTTTATTTACCATTCCTAAAACCAAATTTACTTTAAAGAGATACATTTTTTTTTTCTCATTAAAACTATATTTAACTCTCCTCTATTCCACTGGAAATAAAAATGCAGAAGATGTTGGCTAAGTTTAAAGTGTTCCAGGTAGAACAAAAAATATTATTACAATGTGTATTAAAATTTAAATCACAATATGTATATTAAGTATACAATTTTAAGCTATAGTTATGAAAAGCTTGTACATTATTTAATTCTATATTGCCTTCTTAATTTTTGTTAGGCTTACAAAGCTGCAGTACATGATCGTCAATGGTATGTATCGTAAAGGATTGATTAACGAGTTTTGATTACCAAGAGGTTTAAATTTTGTTCCTCCAAATATTAGACTATAGTTTAGTTCAAATAAAAAAGTTATATATTGAAAAAAATCCAAACGTATTGGGGAATGGTTTTATAATAAATAGGATTAAACAAAAGTTAAAATGAGATTCGTAGTTCATGCCCACGGAAGTCCTACAAGTTTAAGCTTCAACAAATGGCTTCCCACTGCTATGTTGCTACTTAACTATTGAAATCTGAAAACTGAATTACAATAACTGAGAAAGAAAAGAAATTGAAAATACTGCACAGAGGTTAAAAACATTACTGTATGTTAAATTTGTTAACAAAACCATGTGTTTGCTTGAAGGGCTTAGTCCAAAATTTTAAAGAGTTCAGTCACATTTCGAATACGTCAAAAAATTCAGTAGTTTAAAACAAAGCAATAAAAAAAAGAAACTATTATACTTAAATTTATTTAATTTTGAATACTGTAATCTCAATTCATAAAAGACTGTTCTGGTAGCCCATATTGAAAAACGATTCAAAATACACACCACACACCCCATATAAATGAACCTACCAATTTTAGTTAGATAAAATTTCACTCCTCAATGAACAAAATACTAAGGACAGCTATTGAGACTTTCTGTGGGATTAAAAAGTAAAAAACAAAATAGACATGATAAAATTTTAATAAAGAAACATGATAAAATTTACAATACTTTAAATAGAGATTGGATAGAGTTCCCCAAAATTATTAAACCGGGAAACTTTCAGACAAATGTGTATTTGCAGAGGAAACTTGCTGTATTGAAAAATTGGCAAAGGTACACGAGGAAAAGTAGGAAACTTCGGGGGTAGGTGGGGGAGGGGGACACGTGGATCTCTGAATCAATAAAGGGTCAACCCCCCCCCCTACCCACGACCTGACAGGCCTCCCCCTAGACCAGTTTCTAAAACTGGGGCAGGTAAAATACATCTTGGCAAAATTGTAAATCATTTGCAAAGCCATAAAAGTTGTCTGGGAAAAAACAATGATCCAAACCAATTAATTCAAATAAGTAGCAGGTTGCTCAATAAAAACATTTATTTATTTTTTAGAATAACATAAAATAGTTTATATGATCATTCATTTTTAATCATTAAAGGTGGGTACATTTTCCTCAGGAAATTTGTGTAATTTATACCGGGTGTCCCAGACTACCCGTTCACCCCTTTTAAAATTAAATAAATAATTTTTCACAAAGACAAATTGTGCCGTTATGGGTAAACCGGTTACACTCTATCGATTGACACTTATTTCAATGTACAGACTGTACCAGAAGTAACATATCCAAACCGGAAGTCGTTAATTTTAAATACAAACTCCCACTTTTTATGACATTTTTTTATTCTACTCTTAATTTTAAGACAACTTCACGATTTAATTTGCACCCCTAATCCTAACAGATTAGGAAATAATGGTGGTTAAAATTTAGAATTTTCCTATACGAATAACATGGGAAGAATTTCACATCCATTATCTATGAACATTTTACATTAAAAAGAACTGTCCAAGCATGAAAATGTCGTAGAAACTCATTTTAAATAAATAATATGCCATAGTAAAATATCGACTATCACGTAATTAGTTTTAATTTTCCATACAGTTTTAATAATATCCGCCTTATTGTAATTTTTATGAAAAATAAAATAATTTATAACCATGATAATAATGGTTATCTTAATGGTTATTAATGAGTGAAAAATATTTAAAAGGAGAGTCTAAGTCATTTTTGTGATGAGACATGTTTGTTTAATAGAAAACGTTCAGAGGTAATGGAGTTGAAAATTTGTTCCATGTTATTCTAATAGAAAAATCAAAATTTTAATGGCCATAATCTCCTGAACCATTAGGATTTAGGAACTAAATTTAAATTCATAATTTTAAATTTAAACTAATTGTAAAGTCGTCTTAAAATTATGTGTGGAATCCAAAAATGTAAAAAAAATCAGGTTTATATTTAAAATTAGTGACTTTTGGTACACCCTGTACATTTTTATTATTGTCAATGGATAGAGTGTACCGCTGTACCATAATGGCATAATTGGTTTTGGTTAAAGATTAATTCTGTAAATTTTAAAAGGGTGGTACGGGTGGTCTGGGACACCAGGTATCTTACTTGGGTTCTCAGCTGCCTTGCAACCTAGGTCCCAACCACATTATTACTTGAACCAATTATAGTGGAATCATTTTAGTGTTGAACCCCAAAAAAATTGCAACACGAGCGATTTTTGTTTTAAATGATAGCTAAGAGTGCCCTTATTAACCCCTCAAAAATCGCCATTAATCGCACCTTGGGAACATGCCAAAAAATTCAAAATGGCCGCCAAGATTGCTGCCAAAATATATATTTTGGCATATATCTCGAGAACAGTTAGTTTTATCAAAATTCTCTATTTTAGCAAAAATTGCAGCTCTTTTAATGCCAATCAGTTTTCATATTACATTTTGTATGTCAGACGTATGGTATGGCCGCAACTTGCCGAGCCGTAATTCATTAAAATCTGCATTTTTAGCGAATTTTCCTATAGTAAAATTAAGCTATTACCGTAGGTCTCATGACAAGGCTTAAGACCGGGACCATCATAACTTTTCATTTTGGGGCCCCCAGAAGCCAAAAACAACATTCTTTTGAATTTTTAGATATACACACATATATATATATATATATATATATATATATATATATATATATATATATATATATATTTATCTATATATCTATGTATCTTTAAGCACGATAGCGGTCACAAAAATGGTCCGATCATAATGAAATTTGGTATGGAGGTGTAAAAAGGTAATTATTCGGAGGAGTTCAAAAACCAGCCCGATCGACTATTGGAAGGGGGGGTAAAGGGGATTTTACCCCTCAAAAATAGAGGTTTTTTGTTTTTTACATAAAAAAATTAAAATAATAAAATGTTAGTTGACCTCATTGAATTCAGCTTGAAAAAACAAACAATTTTGTATCTTGAATTATTGTTCTATGTCAATTGGTTGCCGAGATATTGAAAGCGGTAAACACAGAACATTGTCCCTATATTAACCTTATGGAAAATAAATAAAAAGCTATATATCTATTATTTCTCAACATATCTTAATAAAAGTTGGTATGTGGCTTCATCGAATAGAGATATACTTTATTATGGCCTAAAGTTCCCCATTTTTGACATTTCAGTGGCAGCAAACCTGCATACTCATTTCCTATATTATTCTAATGGAGAATATTCTTGCATGTTTATTTATGAACATACGTTGACAAATCTTGATGTAATTCACCATTTTATTAATTATTTATTGAAGCAATTGAAATTCGCTGAGTATGCAGGTCTTCTGCAACGGTTTTTTTTTTTACATAAAAAATTTCAAAAAAATTAAATTTTAGTTTACACTGTATTGAATTCAGATAAAAAAATATATGGAAAACATCTTTTAAATATGATGTTTTCACGTAAAATTTGTATTTTCAAAAATTTTGTCATAAAAAATTACAAATTTAGAATATTTTTTAAATAAATACCCCTGTTGCAGCGAAATATTCTCCCCTAGAATAACATGGGAAATGAGAATGCAGGTTTGCTGCCACTGAAGTGTCAAAAATGGATAACTTTATGCCATAATAAAGTTTATCTCTACTAGATGAAGCCACATACCAAATTTTATTAAGATAAGTTAAAAAATAATGGATATATAGCATTTTATTTCCCATAAGGTTAACAATTTCATTATGATCGGACCATTTTTGTGACCGCTATCGTGCTTAAAGATACATAGATATATAGATAAATATATATATATATATGGATATATGTATGTGTGTATATCTAACAATTCAAAAGAATGTTGATTTTAGCTTCTGGGGGCCCCAAAATGAAAAGTTATGATGGTCCCGGTCTTAAGTCTTGTCATGAGACCTACGGTAATAGCTTAATTTCACTATAGGGAAATTCGCTAAAAAGGCAGATTTTAATGAATTACGGCTCGGCAAATTGCAGCCATACCGTATTTCTGACATACAAAATGTAAATAGGTAAACTGATTGGCATTAAAAAAGCTACATTTTTGCTAAAATAAAGAATTTTGATAAAACTAACCGTTCTCGAGAAATATGCCAAAATATATATTTTGGCAGCAATCTTGGTGGCCATTTTGAATTTTTGGGCATGTTTCCAAGGTGCGATTAATGGCGATTTTGAGGGGTTAATAAGGGCACTCTTAGCTATCATTTAAAACAAAAATCGCTCGTGTTGCAATTTTTTTTGGGTTAGGCCATATTTTCTCATAAAATGATTCCACTATTATGAGTTATAACAATGAAGAATCATGTGATTAATCATAAAAAAATCGTTGAGAAATTAATTATTCCAATGTCTATCTAAAATTTACTTTAGCCAGAGAAAATGTAAAGAGAAAATTTAATTGGACCGTTATAGAAACTGAAACAGACCGTTTTACCAAAATACACCCAATATAAAATGTTTGTGATGTTGATTGCTGGTTGCCACCAAGGTCTGTAGAGGAAGAAGCACAACTTCTTCCTAAGGTCAGCTGAATAGCTTTTTTTTGTGTTCCAAAAATGAAGCGTCTAATCTAAAACGGAGGTCAAGTTACATTATAATATTTACCATTACACAGCTGATTGAAAAAGAGAATGAAGCAATCTTGCCACGGGTACGATATTTATGGTAACGACACCATATTACTCTATTTTACATTTGGATTATTAGTTAATAACAAACCATTTGGTAATGACCAAATTAACAATTAGCAATCTAGGTAAATTTAAAACCATAAATTCTTCCCTAGTTTGCTTTGAAATTCCTTATTTTAGTAATAGTTTAGACAAAAAATCTCTAACACAAAGGAGAACGATTGTTGTTCCCTGCAGCGTTGGCAACACTTGCAGGTAGCAAAGAGGAAAATGTTTAATTTTTAATACTTTTCTAACCGCAAAACCTCTGTGGCGACATCCACGGATGTCGCAGAAACTGACACCATTGCTCTTATGGGATGTAGCTCACCTGGCCCTGGCCTACAGTCATCTTGGGTTGCCACTTCCAGAGACACCATGTTTGACTCCAGATAGAGTTGATTTGAGAACCATCGTTGACCACTGACTTGTGTGGGAACATCCAACCATCCAGACCCGAACTTCTAGGCGTCCCTTGCGGGAGAGACTCTGTTGTTATTGGTAAATAAGGAGACCACGGCTGAACTGTTAAGCACGTCTGCTTCTAGCGGGCATTTTGCACAAGCCCCGGAAAGGACGGGATTTTGAAGGAAGAGGAAGGGTGAGAAATGGGACAGCAGACAGCGGATTGACCACTCAAGTTGCGTTGAGGGCCAACTCCCAAGCTCCTGTGACAACTGATTGGCAGGCTCCGATGGTCCGCTCTGCCCTCTAAATGTCCAACCGACTGTCAATTCTTGCTCCTCAGCTAGGGGTTTGTATGCCCTTTAGATGACACCAACCCCCAGGGTTACAGAGCAGGAGGTGGGTGGGGAAATCCGGTCATCCAGACCCGGATTTTAGGGGTCCCTCGCAGAGACCCTGGTAACAGCCCCAACCTGAGGGGGGGGGGAGAAGGGGCGTAAAATCCACGGGCTTTAAATGTAATATTATGAAAATTACAAAAAATTCTTTTATTGAAAAATTTAATAAAAAGTGGAATTTGCTTGTAGCCTGAGTTAGTTAATTATCACAACAAATACTTTGCCACTGGAAAAGGAAATAAGAAATTTTTGCTTTGTAGACAGTTAATGAAAATAAATTGGGAAGGAATTGTACAGCCCTGTTCAATATATTAGGCCGCAGCCAGCGAAATACAGCAATAAAAGGTTTAAAATATCTGTGCACTGTCAAGTGATCCTCGTTTGCTTATTTCCTACCAAAGGTTCCGGGCCTCTAATGGGTCCATTTTCAAGCGTAGAACATCAAGTAGTTAGTTATCCATGTGAACTTCGTCAAAACGTTAAAACCATACACACACACACACACGCAAGAAGTTTACGACACGAAAATATAACAAAATAACTGGCCAGTTTATTACTAAAAACCGTATGTACGTGCTGCATCCCTGGCTGATGAGTCATCCAATTAGAGGCCCGAAACCTTTGGTAGCAAATAACCAAACAAGGATCACTTGACAGTGCACAGGTATTTTAAACCTTTTATTGCTATTATCAGTGATTCAGAGGCTTATTCATCATGAAATACAGCAATGCCACATTTTATGCTGACACAAGAGCACTGCAGCATGCAGTTCATAAGGAGCGCTCCAACATTTTTAATCAGATTTCACAAAATTCTGCTTATTGTAACCTTTAAGGTTTACCAGGTAAGATGCCGTAAAATTGAGTTGCACTATTTTGTTTACCAGCAATTAGAAATTTCCAGATATGAGTGGCTTGTTATGAGAAAGAATGCAGTATGCTGCTTTAAATCACCGTCCCTTTAAAAACAGCTTTTGTTAGTTCTTTTAAACAAAAAATTTTAATCTCGCAGTTAACTTTTTCAAATAAAATGGTCTAGTCTCATCCCCGGGCCCCGCTTGGCTCTGGGCGGCCCTGCCAAGTAAGTCTTGTCGAATAACCTATGATCTGATTCCTAAGAGATGGGAAATAAGTGAGAGGTGTCACGTTTTTACAATGTTAGCTTATTGAAAATTTTGCTGCAGATCAGCCGCATTTAGTCACTTGACTTTGGTGGTGAGGAAAGTATACTGGCCCGTTAGTTATCGAAGGCCCAGGCCAACGGCACAGGGGTGGAAATAGCCTCAACCGCTTTTCAGAAACAGCAGGGTCAGGTACATTAGGTACCAACATTCCCGAACGCAAGCTGTTGATAAAAGAAAAAAAAACACCTGTTAGGGAGGCTAACTTAGTGATGCGGCAGACGGTGGATTAATGATGCTAAGGAAATTGTGAGTTTAATACTTTAATTTTTAGGGTGAGTGCTAAAGGAAATTTTACTACTTTTGTAACTTATTAATGGTGCAAAATCAAAACAGTTTGACTCCCTTACCCAACCCCAGGATAACTATATCTTTCATTAGTAGTTATCCCGTTTTGGACAGAAGGACTGTTAAGAAGATAATTAATTTTTGCTATCAACAGAAGATTCATTTGTTTTTAATTCTATGGACTACAGCTATTTATGGGTTCAGATCCTTATTTTCCTGACAAACAATCTTAATTCACATCTCCATCTTACCATAAAATTAAAAAACACAATGCAAGTACAGTACAATTTAAAGTTGGCGCCACTACAACTCCAACCAATCAAATATCAAACAGCTGATGAGGAGGAAAGGAATGACCACTGACCAGTTGACTTCCATCTACATCAAGAGTAAGGTAACCCCAACTCACTCTCCATTTTTAATTACCTTTACTCAATTTTGTCTTTGACACCCAATTTTTATACCCAACAAGGACCTATTTTAATAAATATCATTAAAACTTGTATAAGAGTTTAAAGAAGAAAATGATTAATTAAATTACAATTAGTCAGAGAAAGCTTAGATTTATATTAATTTTATCTGTGTTTACGCAGAGCAAATAATTTTACAAAAAAAAAAAAAAAAAAGTTAGCAGTATAAACTTAATTATTATATTGTTGCTAGGAAACAAACAAAATTCAGAACTGAAAATGTAATTTTCAATTTAATTCTTCTACCTTAAACACAATAACCCTTTGGCTGTTAGAGGCTGATTATTCCATTCAAGAACTGCCAGAAGCTGATGTAATCGTCTCTATACTTTAACGTGAGAACACCCAGCGCATGTCAAGAATCAAGATCTTTTTTCACCATTAGGTAATAAAAATTACAATAAGCTTCATCAATATACAATAAACTTACACTAATGGACAAAACCGTAAGGGTCGCCGTCAGGTTGGCACCACGACAGATTGTCACCACGGTGTTTTAGCACCCGGCGTCAAATTGGATCCGATCCCCTGGAATAACACTCCCCGTCAGGTTGTCACCCCGACAGATTGGATCCGATCCTTTCTCGAGGTTCCAACCTGTCGGGTACTGTCACGACAGATTGTCACCCCAAGCAGCCTGCATCAAATTGTCACCACGTCAGATTGGCACCGATCCTTTCTCGAGGTTCCAACCTGTCGGGTACTGTCACGACAGATTGTCACCCCAAGCGGCCGGCGTCAAATTGTCACCACGTCAGATTGGCACCGATCCTCAGAGCCGGCCTTAGGGCAGTGCGAGCGGTGCGAACGCACCGGGCCCCGCGCTTACAAAGACCCCGTGCACCACATAAATAATAAATAAAATAAATAGAATAAAATAAATAGACAAGATTTAACTAGGGCAGTGTGAGACGGCCGTTTATAGTGCCACGGCCTCGAAACGGTCATCTACGTCTAATTATTTTGTACTAGTAAAACACCGGTGAAAAACACCTGTGAAAAACACCTTGAAAGTGGTTACATTATTATGTCATATGAAAGGTAATATTATGGAATTTCTTATTATAATAAGAGATAACCGATAAGTAGTTGTGTTACAGCAACTAATAACTCACAGAATATTTGTTGATTTTTTTCGACGTCAATCCAAGTAGCCACCATGTTTGAAACGTCAAAACATTACTTTTTGAACTTACCTAGCTCAGGTAGTAATTTGTATCGTATAAATTTGTATTTGGCACCTCTGGTTTGTCAAAAAAGTTCCTAACTAGTATCAATTTATACGTCAAGGTCTCATAAGTTTGAATGTACAATATACGTAGGCCTATTTTCGAACTCTATAACAAATGGCGAACGGCTGGCAGACGACCGCTAGCTAAAATTGTTATTTTTGATGTAGTGTAGGCCTACATCGTTATTACTAGTCATATGAAATGTCATTTTGAAGAGGAAGAAAATGTAGATGCATGTAGCTTAGGTTGGTGATGATCACATGGAGTGCGACATCATCAGAGTGCAGGCGCGGATCCACGGGGGTGGGGGGGGGGGGGGGGGGGGGCGGATTATTTAACCGATTATCCAAACAAATGAGTATTTCTTTGTTATACATAACCCAGCTACATTTATGTCATTTTGAACTGGTATCTTTAATAAAATCACATAATTGAAAGAAGGCTATTTAATGAGAATAGTGTAAAAAATTCATGTTTTTAAGTTTTACAGATTTTAAGTTCTGTTTCCTTAAAGTCAGCCATTTCACTGATGATCGCGGCGAACGCATCTCCGCTCGCGGCCTCGACACCGGGTGTGCTACACGTAGGCCTACTCAGCCAAGTTTGTAGTGCGCTGCGGCGATTAGGTTATTTTTGTTACTGTTACTGTATATACGTAAGAAATACTTTTACTAACTCAAAACGAATCGCACGGTAGCGATAAGTCATAAGTTAAACCGTCTAGACATCTATATTTCACCTAGCGTCGCGGCCGAAGGAGGATTTACACGTTCACCGCGATCATCGGTGACATGGCTGACTTTAAGCAAGCACAAGTAAAAAACCGTCGTTGATAAACAAAACTACAACATGATTGATATCAAGAAATCTAGAATGTACTAGGGGACCTGTGCAGCGCAATGCGCTGCATTTATTAGGGTATCTAGTGATCAAACTTTGCTCCATGGTAATACTTTGAAAAAATTTCACTATAGTGAAAATAAGATCGATCTTCATTACCAATTCTCCAACTTCCCAATGTGATAGTGCTGAGATGTGGTGCTCGTTCTTTTAGGTCTAAATTAGCTAAGATTACATAGTTGTTCTTTTGCCGATATGTCTTAGGGCCTTTGTCTAAACCCTCCTATAAAATTTAGAATAAATTCACAGATATGATGGATCCACATAGTTCATAAAACGTAAATGACAACAGAATAAAAATCAACATTTCATTACTCCCCGGTCCTGTATGAATTATGCAGCACTCACTGCGGCTGTTTTTGTAGTACTACTGTATGAGGTAGTCAATGACATAGTGTATTAGTCCACATTACTATTTATGCCTAAATCCTTTTTAACTTAACTTTCCATGACATTGCAACATTTAAATAAAGAAATCACATAAATTAAAAGAATTTACATCTTTGATGGTGTGGTCCATTTTGTTTTTAGTGGCATTTTTATTTTGGTTATCATTTTTCTTTATAAAAACCATTTTTGTAATAAGCTTATTTTCTATACTGGAGGTAAAAAAAAACTTTTAAATGTTGTCTTATACACAGGTTTTTTAATATGTGTAGCATTCTGCATAAAACATGTTTATACTATAATATTAAATAAAAATGTTATTACACTTACAACCAACTATCCCTTTTCCTTATAGTTTATAGCAGTTTGAAAACCCATGCACACAAGTTTAGTGTTCTATTTTAGTATTTGTTACCTTTCATTATTGTTTCAATACCAGTCGGACAACCAATAAGACCCATGTCAAAAATTTCAATTTAAAAAATTGTTTTCGGAAACAAAAATGAATTTTTCTAGGTTTAAGTTACAAAAATTATTTCTGTGCCCAAATACGCATGAATAAAACTTTCAAGCAAAATATACCTGCTAAATTTTTAGAAAAGGTTAAAACCTCAGATTAGACACTCCTCGTATTAAAGTATGAAATTGTGTTGATATTTCAGTACCAGTTCAATTTCCTTCTATTCAAGGAATCTAAAATAAATAAAAAGATTCTTTATTCGTTCTTTATTATTTTATTACTTCTTTAATAAAAAGAAGTCTTTATTCGTTTTAGATTACTTGCTTCTATTCAGCTTTTAACATAATGTGTTTTTTTGTTTAACTAAAAACAGCTGTTTTATTTAGCAATTCAAAATAAATTGTTCCCCATGTTAATCTTATGGACAAAAAATGAACTTTGAGGGCTTCCCGTGGGCTTCAGAATTAAAATATCAAAAATCTAAAACCTTATTGCAAAACTACGTACTGAGACCATTCTTTTGACACCTTAAACTTTAAAATTGGTCCAGAAATAAGGGAGGAGTAGTGTTAACAAAAAAGGGGCATCACGTATTATATATATAGATATATATATTCTAGATACTGTGATTGATATCAATGAATACATAAACGTTAAGAAGGTCACATCTTATGGACGAAATGGTCAGGAAAGTTTCGGTCGACGTAGTTGCGCACTCCACCATGAGAGCGCGCACGAGACAATAACAAGTTTAGCCAGTTTACATTTTAACTTCGTTGCAGATTGTCACCAGCTAAGATCCTCTCTCGCCCTTACACACGCACACTCACTACTCATACATAACCTAGAATTACTCAATCAGCTGTAATATTTCAATCATACCTTTATCTGAACATAATTATATTACATTTAAAATGTTAAAACTTTTAGGTTATTCATAAGGTGTAGAGTACATTGTATTTTGTAATGATACCGTAATATTACAAAATATTTTGAAATTACGTAAAAACTAAATAACATATTGAATAATAACATTTTTAACTCAACCCGACTGAAGTTGGCGAACTAAGTTCAACAAATTTAATTAAATTAAATTACTAAGTTCAACAAATTTAGTTCTAACAACAAACAAGTTCTAACTAAGTTCAACAAATTTAAATTAAATTCACGTTAAATGATGAACTATTTTTATGTGTACGAAAATGAATGGACGACATGCAGTTTTAGCCATGCGATCCCCATGAAAGGCTCTTATATCTTTAAAAATGCAATTATTTCATAACATCTAAGTAACTAATGAAAAATATTATATACAATAATCTACAACAATCTTTCCTTATCAATTAAAACACTTTAATTAACTTTTAAAATAACGTAAAAACAAGATGTAATTTTCTTTGCAATCTCTAAACTCAGTCTACTTGTTGTTATTTACTATAATTACACGCGTTGCACACTTCTTAACTTTTTGTTCAGTTTTTCTTCATTGTCTTTCATCCTTTGTCGTCGCTTCGAGATATATTTCACCGGAAAGCGAAAAAATGACAATCTTCCATCCCGAGATCTGTTAACGCATTTAATATACGAGGACTTTCTTCCTCCGCTTGCTGTTGTGCTCATTTTGAATCCATTAAAATAAACGAAATTGAAAATAGGGGGATACCATAACGACTTTAATCATTTATTTGTAAAATATAGTTTATTTTGAAAACATATGATTAAATAAAACATGTGATTAAATCAAATATCTCCATTAGAATATAGTTAAATTTTTTAAAGCTTATAGGACAAAGCCCTAAAAATAATAGGATTTAATGATCCAAAATAACGATTCCCCTTGAAAAAAGCTTTCCAATGACACCAAATAAGCTAGGTAACCTATGTTTTAAGGGGTGTTTTAACGTTGTTGAAATACTAAATAAGAAATTTAATATCTCCCTGTCTCTCGCACTATGTTTACGTTCCGCTGGCGCTATCTCTATTTGGAGTGCTCAAGCTCAGTTGACAGCGCTCCCAGTGGCAAAATTTGTCTGCCAATTTTTAACATGGGATGTGACCTTCTTAACGTTTATGTATTCATTGTTGATATGACACACATGATTATGCTACAAATAAAAGAAGTTCAGCGCCAAAGATAGTCGACTTAATCTTGGCTGCTTCTTGGTAGAAAAAATTCAACTGTATAAGAAACAAGTACCAACAAATGTTGTGGAGGTTACATATAGGCCTAAGCTGTAAAAGAGCCACGAATTTCACTACTTTAATTCTTTTTTTCATAAAATGCTTAAACGCTACGGTAGTTTATTTTCATTTCAACTTTGTACTAAGAATAACAATTTATTTAACAAGCAGACGAAGTGGATGTATGTCGTATCGTATTTGGTATTATACAGTAAATGAGGATACTTTTGAGGTGTCAGCAACGGATGACTACATTGAATTCAGAACTAAACCTCAAGGCAAGTCGCAAGACAAGGCTGCAGTGTCAGTAAGCTTGACTGTGACTTGGCCAGTGTCACTAGTGTCAGTAATACCTAACACGTTATGTTTGTAGAGAACTCATAGATTGATACAATGCCCCTTGAAATATTTTTCGCAGTTACATTCGATGCAATATTTTACTAGGTATTTCTGAACAACAGAAAAATAGTTTGATAAGAAATTGATATAAAACATAATTCAAAACAAATATTTTTTTGTTTTCTATAATACACTGATAATCATACAAAAAACGTACTATGTGAACTTGAAAATTTTGAGGTTAGTATTATAGCAATAATACATGGCTATTATAATGTAGGGTATACATTGCTACAACACAATACCATTTCTCCATCCAAACTCTTAAATACAATTTTGCCCATGTGACTGGAAACTTTTGAACTCTGTGCCGTGCCCGTTTTACGAACTAAAACAATCCTATATATACAATCCTATATAGGAGCACTGTCTGAAGGAATGTGTGTTCCACGATCTCGAAATCTAGCGGGTTGATTTTACTTAAACTTTGCATTTAAGAGTGTTTTGGCCCAAAACTAAGTTTGGAAACAGTCTCAATCCCAGTAAAAATGGAGTTTTGTCTAAATTTAAGTTTAAAAATCGTAATTTTTCACATTGGTCTTATGGGTTGCTATTTTGGTTACGAAGTAACAACGAAAGGTATAAAAAATAAAGGAACATTAATTTTAAGCAGTCTTTTCGAAACAGCTGTTATTTCTGAAGAGGTATAGTTGGTTGTTGAAGGAAATTGAATAGCTTTATTGCCATGACACTATAACAAAAGTAAATAAAAACCAACGAGCAAGGATCGGTTAAAGTGGTACTATAGTTTTGAAGCCGCACTTGGTTTCGGGGGCAAAATCACTAGATTTAACCTATAATACTAACCTCAGTAAAGGTTAATTAAAGTAAGGTTAAGGTAAGGTCAGTAAGGTTAAACCCCAGTAACGTTAAAGTAGGTGTTGTTTCAAATCAACATTAAATGCTAAAGGATTATAATATCATGATGTAAGATTTAATTGTAACAATTTGTAAATAATGTAACCTAGAAAATAAATTATTGCATTTTTCGCGTGTTTTTTTTTTACCATGTTATTATTGTCGCCGGTAGTTCCCCCCCCCCCCCCCCCCCCAAGATCATTCTTTGGATCCGCCCCTGTCAGAGTGCATTGTTTACATGCACTCTGTCTTACTTTCTTCACGCTCCTTGCAATTCTGTTACAACCTCGTAATGCAGGTGTTTACAGCATTAAAAATTTATAAAAAAATTGTACAACATTCATAATTTTTTATGATCTATTATTTAGGCCTACTCATATAAAGACAATAATATTAAAATTTATTACTAGTACGGTACATAGCCTACTTAATTTTTATTGCTTGTTTCCAAAATAATCTTACATGTTACCATTTACAAATTTTCCAATTTTCATTACTCCTACAATATCACTAAGGACTACAAAAACATTTTCTCCCCATTTATTTTATGTTTTTGTGTAAGGAATAATTGTCTACAGTATTTATGTAATAAGTGTTTTATTCAATTTTATATTAATTCACACAACATTTATTTTTCACCGAGGCTGTTTTTAGAATGTTGAATAAAAAAAATATTTTTTTTATATTTATCTTAAAACAAAATTTAAAATATGCTATTGTTCTCTTGCTTTATTCAAATTCTACTGCGCATTCTGAACTAAATGTATGCATTTGAATAGCTTTTCATAATAGTTAAATTATATACAGTTAAAAATAAAAAAAACATTTTCAATTTGTGCTAGACTACAAGTTAAAAGTGTAAAATCTATAATTGGAAAGTTTTTTAGACACAATTTTCATTATTATAAGCATTGTTTATTACGGTACAGTACTTCATTTTTTATGGAAAAAATATTGTAATACTTTTTTATTACGATATAAAGTCAAAACTTTATTCAACTTATAATTTTGTTTACACTTTTTATCTCACTTTTACATAAATTTATATTAAATTGCTAATAAATAACTTTCATAACCTAAAATTTAGAATTTAATTTTGCTTTATCGAAAATAAAAAACATGCTAACTGACAAACTACTGATTTAAGACGTTTATTTGATGTCTAATTAATAGAAAGAACTATCTTCATAAGCATTAGAAGAAACCTGTTTACTAAAAAGGTCAATGTATCCTACAGTGGTAGAAATTCTAGTTTTTCTTTTAACTAAAAAGTAAGTTTTAAGTTTTGAAATCAGAGGGTCATTAGTATAATTCAATTTGTAATTTAATGAGGATTAGAATGATAGTCTATGCTTATGACTTCATTTACTTGTATTTAAAACTACACGTAAAACTGATACTAAGTTAGGCTATTGCAATGCTTCCAAATAATTGAAAATTGACCGCATCTCGTCACGTGACCAAAATTGTAAGCAGGCCTGTTAAGTTTTTGTGTTCCCCGCTTGATGACGTTTTGCTGAAACTTAGATTTTGCTTAGGAATATTTTACTCTAATCAGTAGTATATATTGATTTTTTATGGGGCAAATATTTCCATAACAGTTCTAAAAAATAATTTAATAATTTAGATATAACGAAACATGAATTATTGGTTTTTGTCTTTCTATAAACAAATTTATAATTCGATTTCATGCAAATAATAACACTATTTTATAATGTTTTTATCAGTCATTAGGTATAGGCTATAGTTACAAATCATAATAGTTAGTACTATTTAATACATTTTTTCTTTTTTTTCTTTTGATTTTTTTACATCAGATTAGGTCTTAGGAAATTATAAATACTATATTATAAGTAAAACCAGGAGGGCCTATTGAGCATAGTGGTGCCATTCTGTCGGGTACTGTCACGACAGATTGTCACCCCAAGCGGCCGGCGTCAGGTTGTCACCACGACAGATTGGCACCGCGCCTTTCTCGAGGTTCCAACCTGTCGGGTACCGCGCCGTCAGATTGTCACCGATAGCGGTAGGCGGCAGGTTGTCCCCACGACAGATTGGCACCGGCCCTTCTCGGGGTGACAATCTGTCGGGCAGCGCACACGACAGATTGTCACCTCTAGGATCGGTGCCAATCTGACGGGGTGACAATCTGACGCGTACCCAACCGTAACAGTCTACAAAACATCAATGTCATAAGCCCGAAGCTTGGATCGAGAAGTTATCATAGCTACCGAAAGAGAACTCAGATCTTTTTCTCCGTTTATCAACATTGAGTCGAAAGATGCAAGAATGGATATATCATTTTGTTTCTTATCAAAATATGGCAAAATCCATATTTTCGTTATTTTTATCAACGGAATTTGTGAAAGTGCTCTGTTACTCCTTGGACATACTTTAAGAAAATACCCGACAGTTTTGGGTAGGTTGCTTCCGGCAGCCAAAGGGATAATCTGATTTTACCTTAAGGACAAAGAGAATCTGGAGTCCTGAACATACTGTAAGTGTAAACATTTTATCTCTTGGTTATACAATTCATGTCATTGCAATTATAAACCGGAACCACTCTGGTAAAATTCACATATTAAAAATATTTGGATTATTTGTTCATGTTTTGCCAACCATTGTACAGTGCTTTGAAACATAATAATGAATTTTCATCAAATATTCCACAATAGTGCCAGTTTATTCCTATTTGCAATCAACTGAGAAGGCATTTAGGCAGTTGATCTGTGTTCAGGTAAGAGTCTACAGTAAATAATTAACAAACTGTTTTGTTTAGCACCATTAGGAAGTTACGAAAGTAAAAAAATTTCATAAGCACTCACCCTAAAAATTAAAGTTTTATATTAAACCCACAATTTCCTTAGCATTGCCAACAACAACTTTTAATCAAAATTTAAACAACAAGAAGCAAAATTATCTATGAACAACATTGCAAGGAAATATTAAAAAAAAAGCCTACGTACATGGGAAATAAATTTTTATCAAGATTACCAAAAGAAATATCATCAATTTCAAACATAAAAAAATTTAATATCACGTTGAAGAATTATTTATTGGAAAATCCTTTTTATAATTTTGAAGAATATTTGAAAGAAAAAATGTGAAACCAAGAAAAATTTGAAGTAGTTTTAATATATAGCTGTAATTGTATATCAACTTAAAAATTCGTGCCTTGGCATGTAGTTGATGTTTTAAATAAATCCACAGTCTGTTGTTGGAATGTTGGTATCTAGTGTACCTGACCCTAGTGTTTCTGAAAAGCGGTTGAGGCTATTTCCACCCCTTTGCCTTTGGCTCAATGGGTTGGAGAAAGAAACCCAACGGCTACCAAACCTGATTATTTAACTAAAATCACAAAGTTGGTCTTATAAATGAATGTTTTGCCTAATCCATGATCAATTAATTACTAATATTTATTATATTATTTTCAATTTACTGTTGTAGGTTTTCACTAATGATTTTTGTATAGTTTTATCAACATTAAAATGGTTTTTACTCAATTATTGACTTGTTTAGTACATCCTAAGAAAACTTCCAAGGGCCTTTTCTGTGTTTTATGAGTAACATGGGCGCAGACTTTCAAAAATTATTGGGGGGGCTCGAAGAAATTAGGAAAAAATTTGATAATTCTCCTATTAAAATTTCTTAATAATTGAAAATGCATTATTTTAAGTTCATATAAACCTTGTATTAACTTATTTTATAACAGTGTTTTATGTATTAAAACCAACAAACTCTAGTTTGCTAATAATAACCCTAGTACGTCATTCAATCCAAAATCTATTCTTTTTATTTGTAACTTTGTCCACCGAATGCCGTTTTAGTGTACATAGTCAATGGTTTTGCCTTCTATGTTAACCTCAAAATTATGTATGTTCTAAGGGTAAGACAAGAAATTAAGCAATTAGATGATAAAACTCAAATTGGTGTCTGGGTAGACTTGCAGCATCAGTCCATTGGAACAATTTTATTCATAAAATAAATTGGCTCAAAGTTTCATGTTTAGCAAAAAGCCAGATAGCCTGTACCCTATCACATTGCTGAATAAAATAATAATAAAAAAAAATGTTTTTGGTACAATTTATTTTTTTGAACACTACAAAACAGGCTTACGTCCAGTTACATTAGAAAAAAGAAGACGTAACTTATAAATATCATTTTCAAAACATTGAAACCTCAACATAATAAATAAAATACGAAATCTGTCCCCAGTCTCCAGTTGACTTTTTTTAAGATCTGGGGAAAAATTACTTCTAAAACTTCATAAACCAAATGTAAACTTTCAGAAAATTTTTAGAATTAGTTTAATTCTATTATTTTCTTGATTTAATATAGTATGTTATGAAGTTTTCTTAACAGTATTACGATAAAAAGTGTAATATTGAAACCATTTTTTCTGTAAACAACTCTAGCTTCATTTATTAAGTTAAGGCAGTTACGTTGTTTCTGATAAATTTAAAGGTACTGTACTTATAAAAAAAATAACGAAGAAAAAAGAAAATATTGACTTAAAACATGGAAGATGGAACCATTGATTTTGTATAAAAAGTTGATTGATTTTGTACAGTATTTATAGTCAATGAGAGAATTTAAAGGAGGCCTACATCTTGCAGTCTTCATTTTGCACACTTAAAATTGTATATAATAATCTTAGTTAAAAACAATTTACAGTGTTGATTTGACTTCCTTAACCTTCTCACTTCAAGTTCACTAGCAATGATCGGTGGTAATCAGGATCGGAATTAGGTCTACTGGTTGGTGAATCTCCATCTGGATAGGTGAGCTAAATCCCTTAAGAGAAACGGTGGTACTTTTGCGACTACCGTGGTAGTCGTCAAGGAGTAAATCGCGTGTAAAAAGCCTTTAAAAAGGTATCGGTTATCGATGAGTTAACCCCGATCACACCAATTAGTGCGTGTGAACGCGACCAATTTTTAGATGAGGACAAAATCAGGTGGCCGAATGCGATTGTCAAATTGTATGCAGTAGGCTTATCCTTATAAATTCCTTGCATCGAACTGAAAATTCCTTGCCATGCGTTTTACAACTCAAAAAAATTGTACTTTTACGTTATGGCATTTACGTTACATGTCATTTACTGATTGTCACATTTAGTGGAATTGATAAGCAAGCCCGAAGTGAAGCCCTTAAAGAGCAGGATAAAGTTTCAAATTTCTGCCAACCAATGATAATCTATTAATCTGGACATAGAGTATTCCGTGAAAACAAAATTTGGAATAAAGAAAATGAATAAGAAAAAACGCTCGGGTAGCTAACTCGTTCTAGAACAATATACAAAGGAAATACCGTAATATCCATGTGTGTTTTAATTATTGTACTTCAAAGGGGGTTTTAATTTACATGGGTTATATTATTAGATTTTCTATAATAAAATGTGTTAAAGTACAAAGTAGGGATGTGTCGGTACCAAAATTCGGTTCTCGGTACCACCGGTTCTTGGCAAAAGTACCGGTACCGAGAACCGATGTCAAAATCTCGGTACCTCGGTCTGTTTACAATAAAATTAACTGAAACCAAACGCGCCCGTCCACAGTTTTCTTGGAAATAACAATGCGATTGTAATTTGAGACGACCAGGTAGATTGATAAAAACGTGATAAAAACTCCGATGTCTTATCTTATCAATAAGTTATTGTTCTGTCCGTTCGGTGCATGGATGGCGGGGGGATGGGGGGGCAGCCGGGCCAACGCGCGATGGTCCGTCACAACAATTGACTGATAAGATAAGAGTACAGGTACCTTATCTCCTACATCCTGAATTATTTGTCCAACAAAAACAAATTATGGATCATTTTTCGTCTGATGTTTACAAATAGATAGAAATATAATCGAGGTTCAATGATTTTTGGTTGAAAAAATAGTTCATTATTTTTTTCAATATTATTTTACTGAATTAAAACTAAAAACAATTATCTAAACAAAATGCATTTATCCCGAACAATAGTTGTTTACGCGGCCGGCGATCTCGCTAACAAGGAAAACGCGACGCAAAACCCGGCACATTCCGTGAACGCCGGCCGCCGGAGACGATCTATTGTTCAGCTTATCTATTGTTCGACGTCCGGCAGTAATTTATTCATGAGGGGTGTTTTTTTGCTCCTAGTACAAATTGCTACTTTTTTAACCAATTGCCATAGAAAGCTAAGAGATGGCTCGTTTGATTCGTCTAATTCTCACAAATTAAATAAATCGTCAACTAAAGTTGTGTGACTTTTCATTCAAGTTTAAATTAGAAAAGCATTGTTGTTAAGTAAATCATTCTATAATACAATTACCGTTTTATAATGTGAAAAGCATCTTGTTATAATTTAATATAATTTTTTAATTAAAGACTTCAAACCCTATTAAATATATTTCAGAAATGAAATATAGCAAATACATTAATAATTAAAACAGATAGTAGTTGGAGAATTAACAATAAAAATAAAATTACTTTCCAGCCCAACTTTTTTTTGCTCTTAGACCTAGGGTAATGGTTTTTTACCAGGCCCAACCCGAAGTGTGAGTGTTAAAAGTTGGCCTGCAGACCCCTAGATATGTTACTGTACATTAAAAAATTATTATAAAACAAACATTTTATTATTTTTTATCATTTTAGTCAAATATACTTTTGATGATTTCCCATACACACCCCAACACTGTCCCTTCCTTATTTGTCACTCAATCCTTATTCTTTTACTTGCATGTGTTGTTTAATTTAATCCCTAAATTCTCACTTCCTTTGAAATATCACTTCAATATACAAAATTTTTTTCATATTTCCTAATATATTAACCTCATAAAAAAATGAGTACTTGGTACCGGTACCGAGAACCGAGAACCGATCCTTTAAAAGAACCGGTACCGGTACCGACTTTGAAATCTTGGAACCGACACATCACTAGTTATTATAATTTATAAAAATACCAGTTTTAACAAACCCTTTACTTTTACACTAAATCACGGAATATAGATCTAAAGCCGAATGTAAATTTTAACTTGACATCCTTTGGTCTGGGGGGGGCTCAAGCCCCTCGGGCCCCATGGAGTCGGCGCCAGTGATGAGTAATATGCCCGACAGAGGGGTTGAGGCTTCCACAAATTTATATAATCTTGCAAACCCTTAAAACCTGGACAAAATTGCAACCCCGATCGGACACAAAGCCAGATCCTAAAAACCCGGACACCCGAGGTAAATCTGGACATCCTGTAACCCTACTGATGGTGTAAAAAAATACTAGTTATTTTTATATTGTAACTTTATTAGAAGAAAATTAAACTTTATTAGCCTATTTTAACAAATTATACTTAATGTTAATGTTAGTGAGAGATCTTCCACTCACCTAGGTTTTAGTAAGATTACATACAGTTAAACCAAGAAAAACACAAATTAAAAACTAAAACTAATGTGCTTTTCACTTTAAACAATTAAGCAATAGTTTTATTAGGTGAACAATTTTATGAAGGTATTTATTACCATACAAACATTTCATTCAGTTACTGTTAGATATACATTATTTCATATGCAAAAATTAGATAATAACCATTAGATAAAACCATTGTAGTAAACAATCATAGTCAACTCTAAAAATGAACCCTATGTCTTACACAACTTTGTTAATGTATCGTCTCAGGCATCTCAAATTTTAAATCTTAAACTAAACTATACCTCTAGTTTTGATTTGTGTTCATATGTTTCTAAAACAAATCAAAAATCATTCTTTTAAGAGTCATGTTATCAACTATCTTACATTAAGTATTACGAGAATGAATAACTAAATAATAATACAAAACCCAGAGCACAAAAAATTATCTACCATATTTCAAAATGAACATTTTGCCCTATTTGCTATATCCTTTTTTTACTTTATGCTCTACTTAAGACTGTAAAAATTTGGAATAGTCGTTTGTCAAACTGGTGCATGTCTTGAGAATTTTTCGCCGCTTCGGTGCAGGGGACATACGGATTGGCGAAAGATTCTCCTTGTCCTAAAAAATATTGAAATGTACAAGTTACAAATAGAAATATCAGAGAATAAAGTTATATAAATAAAAGATTAAAAACTATGTTGCTTGATGAAAAAACAAGGTTACAAAAATTGTTACAAAAAAAAAAAAAAAAAAAACAGTACTTTTCAAAATAAACTATTACTTTTATAGACATATTTCATCAACCAAAGGAAGAAACTAATTCAGGCCTATAAATTTGATCACAATCAGATCCTAAAGCTGCAAAAATTGTCTCTTCAGTCAATGTTTTTAATTCCAAATATGTTCACTTTTATACAGTAAAAGCCCTCAAGTCATTCCTCGGATGGTATGGCCTCCGGATAATTCGGCTGGCCGATTATCTTCCGGAAATAAAATGTTCAGCCAAGGGTGTTTTCCACAGCAAAAAAAAGTTAACTTGTTGTTTATATCACTGAAATGTATCAGTTCCATTTGTAATTGGATGTTTTCTAAAACATTGTGAACATGTTCTATTTTTGATCGTTATCTTTCTTATTTTTTGTTGATTCGCTGCTCGCTGTAACACGGAAGTTAGGTCACCAGTGGGATTCCGTTGCTGTTGTGCCGTGGCAAATTTTGAAGACGAAAATTCATTGGATTTTCTTACTGTATTTGCCTCACGTCACAGTGCACTGGCCGTCGGTCTTGCCGAGGCCGTTTGCTTTCCAATTCTGTTTCTTTCAAGCCTGGCGGAAGTGCCAGTTCTTTTGGTCCAGATGTTCTGGAAAGTTCTCGAAACCTTCCTCGTGTTCTGTGGCTTCCGGCGTAGTTGAAAGTTTTCATGAAAAGGTTTTGCTCTTCCCACTTTGTCTTTGGTCGGTGCCACTAAAGGTTCTTATTGCCGTCTCTTTACGAGATGGCATACTTCTAAGAAGTAATTCACGGGTAAGTAAGATTCATCTTTTCTATTTCACATTGATGTATATCCATTGTTCACAGAATGATTATTTGTTGTCATTTTTCAAAAAAAGAAGAGAAATTTCTTCTTTCCCACTCTGCCAAAATTGCAGTGTGAGTTTCTGCTGGAACATCCAAGTTGAGGTTAGGACAATTTCAATTCAGATTTAAGGTGAGAATTGTTCACCAAGTGCAAGAATATTGTGTTTATTGTCTGTCAAATTTTGTGTTTTTGGAAAACCCATTACTCAGAGCTGGTTGACAGAATCCAGCCACCTTGTCACTTTTTGCTTGGACTAGGCCTAGCCTAGCCTGAACTGTAAGTTTCCTTTAGATTTTGTAGTTTACATTTTGTATGAGCTTTAAGTGTAAAAATTTAATGTGTTATGCTTATACAAGTTACTTTACTCCTTTCACAGACATAGATAGGCTTTTCATGTATGAACCAGCAAACAATGTGCAAGTAGCTTCATGAAATAGTAACAAACCAAACTCATGCAAGGAGAAAATAAATAATTAGGCTACTCATTAGGCTATTACTTTACGGAACTGATCTGCCTTTTTTTCCAATTTTCCTCAATTTTTGGCTAAACAAGTTCAATGCAATTGAGTTAGGAATAAAAATGTAAAAAATACAGAAACAAGTAACACATTGTAACAACATAGGGTTTAGGAACCGTTTGTTATTGTGAGTGGAATTGTGACAGGGCCCATGGATGACGGTCACGCTGCCCACTGAACACTTGACCCGATGACTGCTGCGCCACTCGGCATGGAACCAATCTGCCTGCTGTCCTAGGCCTACACCTGCAGGTGCCCATGATCACCCACGCCGGATGACACTGCCGCCCAGGCTATGACCACCATAGGCCTATTTCACCTTGGGGTCACCTACACCTTCTGGCTCCACCGCCCAGACTACCCCGGTAGGCCTAACCTCTGGGCTCCTTCTACGGCTGAGGTCAGTGTTAACCATTACTACTGCGTGCCATCCACCATCTCAGTGCAGTGATTCCACCTGGACTTACCATCTTGCCAAACCAACAACGGTGTGAAGTTTTGGGCCCATGTCAGGCTAGGACTTTATTCTTGCAATAGTACAAATTCATATTATGTTAATTTGATCTTGTTTAGTCTGTAAGGTTTTTTCCAATTAGGAGCCCGCCCTTTTCAGCAGGAGGATACCGGGTGGAATTGGTTCTTCCATTTTAAATCACTGCCGAGACAAATTCATCTTAACTTATTTTTTTTTGGCCAATTTTAAAAATCTTTTCACTAATTTAACTTCAACTTTTCAATTTTCAATAGTAATAATTTTTTTTAAGAGATTTTCTTGAGGGCTGTGCCCTATCTGTAGGCTAGGCTGGCAGGCCTAACTAAGTTTTTTCATTAACCGCTGTTGCGGAAGGTTATTTATCAGGCGATCATTTCCGTAAATCGTTAAATTGTTATTTATTGTACCTTTTATGTAATGTCAATGTGTGTTGTTATTTATTTATTTATTGTTCAGTATGGTTATTGGTGGCCACCTTAAATTTAAATTTAAAAAAAAAAAAAAAAAGAGAAACAGCATTTACTAAATTTTAAGTTGAACCAAATCTTTAATTATGTTTGCCAACACTCCAAACCAAAATATTTGAAATATTTTTAACAATATCAGATGGTTATTTATCAAGTTAAGGTATTTGTTGTGAATGTCTGTGAAACCATGTTTAATAAATTTTACAGATGAAAATAAAAATGGATTCTGTTGGCCAGCTCTTGGGTGTTTCTTGGGTCCTTTCCGCTCTTCCTTTGAGCCGGCCTCTGCCTTTGACTCGCTTCCAAGGGCTTTGCCCTGTCGAAGGCGTTGAGTCCGGTTTCAAAATGGTAGCAGAGCGTGGTTGGCCACTGGAAATGCAGTTTTGTTTAGAACCCAGGTATTTTTGCTTGTTGTTGTTTGTAAGTTTGTTCATCAATGTGGATAGTGATCGCCTGATTGTCAAATTTTGTTTGTTTTTTGATCATCCAAGTGGGTAGTGGGACCTGTTGTTCTGGGCCCCGTGAATGTTTCTCATCCTGGTCCCGTAGCCTCAGCAGCTAAGTTGTAAATTGTTTGTGGAACGTTGTTTCGTAATTTGTAATCATGGCGCTCTCTTTGACTCCGGAGCATCTTTTGAAGGATGAGCTCGTTTTCGAGGTCAGTGCGAGAGGAGCGAATCCAGCTGGCGATGCGCGGTCTCTTCGCACCCAGCTGAGGGGTTTGTTGGCCAGCGGTTTCCCCAGTTCGTGGCCGGCGAAGTTGGATCCTGAGTCGGAATTGAAGGCATGCATGACCAAGATGGAAGAGTGGGAGGGGAGACTGGAGGAGTTCAGGGAGGAGACGTTTCCTGCCAGAACGAGACTCCGACTCCTGTCTCGCCTTGTCCACTTGCAGGGGCGAGTGAAATTGCTTTTGGAGTGTGGCAATCGCAGGGGTGATGATCTGACTTGGCTGCAGGAATGTTTGAAGTCCGTCGAGGAGCTGTTGGAGGTGCTTTCCGCTAAGCCTCCTGGCGCAGCTACGGTTCCTCCTCCTGCTGATTCCCCGATCGTTCCGGTTCCCCCTGCTCTTCCTCTGACCACATCTGAGGAGAATGCAGAGTGTTCCACTGACAGGCCTGAATTTGGACCTTTGGCGAATGCGGGCGAGTCTCTGGCTGCGCCTGTTCTGTTGGTTGAGCCTAAGACACCAGCAACTGCACCATTTTCGCCCGGCGCGTACAACAAGTTGCCGAACCCGTTGACGCCGTTGCTACAGGCCTTGCCCTGTGTTGATGGTCTTGACGTCCACAGGCTCCTGAAGTTTCTGGCGGACGTTTTCCGAATGCGAGAGGTTCCGGGCGTAAGCGACTCACTTCTCCTGAGTTTGCTGATACCGTATTGCCGTTCACCCCTATCTGACTTGCTGAATGCTGTGCTCAGCAGCAAGGGCAACTTTGAGGAATTTCATCGTCAGGCACTCGACATGTATGTCCCCGGACGGATGCGGGAGGATTTGAAGATGCAGATGTTTTATAGGTGCCAAGGATTGCGGGAAGGCCTCGCGGCATACGTGACGGCTGTCCGCTCTGCCGGACGCGTGTTGCGCGTGGGCTTAAGTGAAGCTGAAGTTGTCCAAGTGATCCTGGATGGTATCACTCCTGAGGAGCGCTCTCGACTGGTGTTTGCCACCAAGCCTGACTCATTTTCTGGCCTCGATAAGCTGGTTGTGGGTGCTAGAAATGTGCAACTCATTGACCAGCGCAGAGATGAGAGTGCTAGATCCACCAATGCCAGGCAGTCCCGTCCGTTGGTGGGACAGGTGTCCTCACCATCGGCAACTCCTCAACACCGCACGCCCCTCACGTGTTATGGGTGTGGTCAGCGTGGCCATATTCGCCGTTTTTGTCGTCAGGTCTCGTCCGGGCCAAAAAACGGGGAAGGCGGGGGTCTACCCCGGTAGGCCCCCGACTCTTACCTAAGCCAGCGCCGGAGGCGACGAGCCCAGCCGATCCTTTGTCTAAAGGTGTCGCGGGCGTAGCGACTCTTGGCATCAGGACCCGAAGACCTGTTTGCCCCTACGTTGACTTTCTCATTGGTGACTCAAACTTTCCGGCCCTTGTTGATTCTGGAGCTGCGGTGAGCCTGATCTCCTCCGATTTTCACCGCATTTTGGTGGAATCTGGGGGTGATCCTCCGCTCGGAAGATGTGTCCCTGACTTGTCTCACGGCAAGTAATGCCCCCATGGACGTTTGGCTCAAGGTGGCTTTCAAGATAAAAATTCAAGGATTTTCATGGGTTTGGGATTTTCTTGTGTCCAAGGATCTGGGCGTCCAATGCATTTTGGGTGCGAATTTCATTAGAGAGACCGGCCTCATTGTCGATTTGCAGCGAGATTGCTGCTACTTCAAGTTTAACCGTGACGTGCTGGTGCCTTTGGTGGCCCCTACTCCGTCAATGTCTGTCAGGGAGGTGGAGTGCCCGGAGGAACCGGATAGCGTTTCTAAGGGCGACAGTTTGGGTCATTTGCCTCCGGAGCATAGGAAGGCTGTGAGGGACTTGTGCTCTCGCTTTCCTGATGTGCTCACTCCCCGCCTTGGTCTCACAAGCCTGATGGAATATGAAATTCGACTCACTGATAAGGAACCTGTGCGCAGCCATCCGTATAAGCTTGCGCCCCCTAAGATGGAGGCCTTGCGAAAAATCATTGATGAGCTTTTGAAGGAGGGAGTGATTGAACCTTCCAGGTCTCAATACTCCAGCCCTGCGTTTTTGGTTCCAAAGCCCAATGGGAAGTCACGGCTAGTCCTCGACTACCGTAAGTTAAACTCCAAGATCGAGATTGACAGTGTGCCGCTGCCTGACCTCCATTCGGCCTTTGACTGGTTTGGAAAGGCGAAATTTTTCACTGTGTTTGACTTGAATCAGGCCTATCACCAGATCCCTCTGAAGAAGGAGTCCCGACATGTCACCAGCTTTTGTGTGCCATGGAATCTGTACCAATTCACGCGTGTCCCAATGGGAATTGCCGTGGGAGCTCAAACCCTGACACGCTTGTTGGATTCGATTTTCCATGACATTAAATTCAAATATGTGTTCAATTATTTGGACGACTTGTTGGTGTACAGTGAAAACTTTGAGGAGCACATCCAACATTTGGAAGAAGTGCTGAAGCGGCTGCGTGGGGCTGGGCTCACTGCTAACCCCGAAAAGGTATCCTTTGCCCAATCTGAAATTTCCTTTTTGGGGCATTTGGTTTCTTCCCGGGGAATCCGTATTGACCCTGCCAGGACTCAGGGGATCCGCGATTTCCCGGCACCAAAGGATGCAAAGGGAGTCGCCCGTTTCATTGGGATGGTCAATTTTTACCGCAGGTTCATCCCAAAGGTGGCTGAGATTGCTGCCCCTCTTAACGCCCTCCGGAAGAAAGGAGCGAAGTTTGAGTGGGGAGAAGACCAGCAGTTGGCCTTTGACCGGCTCAAGGAGGCGATCATGCAACCCCCGGTGTTGCGGATGCCAGATTTTTCCCGGCCGTTTATTCTCCAAACGGATGTTTCTTCCAGCGCCATCGCCGCCGTTTTGTCACAGACCTTTGATGGCGAAAGGCAGCCAATTGCTTTTGCGTCCAGGACCTTGACCCAGGCCGAGAAAAAGGCTTCTTCTGTGTACGAGCTTGAATGCCTGGCAGTAGTTTTCGGAATGGACAAGTTCCGCCGTTTTCTTGAACATGCCGAGTTTCTGCTCGAGATTGACAACCAAGCGGTGTCTTGGCTGCTCTCTCACCCCAGGCAGCTTGGAAAAATTGGTAGGTGGGTGGTGAAAATTGCCGCTTTCAAATTCAAGGTGCAGCATGTGAGAGGGACGCAAAACATCATTGCCGATGCCCTTTCCCGCATGTATCATGACACCCCGTCTCCTGCGGAGAATCCGTTGTGTGGGACTGTCCTCCTGGAGTTTCCTTTGGCTTTCGGGGATATCGCTCCCTACCAGCGTCAAGATCCAGAGCTGGGGCCTATCATGCAAGAAATTGAGGGAGTGGGGCCTCGCCCGCCTTACTCTCTCTCCAAGGGGGTCCTCTGCTGCCGCCCACGTGTGGGAGGTGGCACTCGGATTGTTGTCCCCAGTTCACATCTAGGGAGTTCCATAGATTCTGTTTTGGCCACGCCATCGAGCACATTACTACGTCGCCGTACTATCCCCAGCCCTCACATGCTGAGCGTTTCAATCGCAATTTGAGAGCGGCCCTGATCGCCTTCCATGCCGAACGGCAAACCACTTGGGACGAATCGCTGGAATGGTTGCAACTGGCATTCAACAGTGCGAAACATGAGAGCCACAAGGCCGTCCCTTTCGAGTTGTTTTTGGGATACCCGCCTTCGTCACCGCTCTCAAACCTGTGGCGCGTTTCAGACCTTTTGCCCTCACCTGGGAGCGGGGACGTCTGCCGTGCCTGGCGCGCAGCGAGGAGAAACCTGCTGCGCAGTAGGGAGAAAGTTCGGAGACGCTACGATAAGGGTCGCCTCGCCAACCCGTTCAAGGTCGGAGACCTTGTGTTTTGTCAGACTCACCCGTTAAGTTCTGCCGCCGACAAGAAAGCTGCCAAACTTTGCTACCGTTGGTCTGGACCCCACAGAATTCTGAAGTTCCTATCGCCTGTGACCGTGAGACTTGGTCACCCAGACTCGGGTGCCGTGTTCAGGAAGGCTCATGTCTCCCAACTGAAGGCTTTCCGGGGTAAGGATGTACCCTCCAATTGAGGGTCTGTTTTCGGAGGTCCTACGGAATGGGAGGTCTGATCACCCTCTCTTTCCCGTGGACCGTGTCCTCCACTGTCATTTTTTGTTACCAGTGCTGGGCCCAGCAAAATTCCCGGAGGTGAGTGTTCCCTCTGGAAGGTGGAGGTTCACTTACCGTATTGTGCTTTCTCTCCCCGGAGGTTTGGTTTTCGTGGGGGAGGTTGTGCCGTGGCAAATTTTGAAGACGAAAATTCATTGGATTTTCTTACTGTATTTGCCTCACGTCACAGTGCACTGGCCGTCGGTCTTGCCGAGGCCGTTTGCTTTCCAATTCTGTTTCTTTCAAGCCTGGCAGAAGTGCCAGTTCTTTTGGTCCAGATGTTCTGGAAAGTTCTCGAAACCTTCCTCGTGTTCTGTGGCTTCCGGCGTAGTTGAAAGTTTTCATGAAAAGGTTTTGCTCTTCCCACTTTGTCTTTGGTCGGTGCCACTAAAGGTTCTTATTGCCGTCTCTTTACGAGATGGCATACTTCTAAGAAGTAATTCACGGGTAAGTAAGATTCATCTTTTCTATTTCACATTGATGTATATCCATTGTTCACAGAATGATTATTTGTTGTCATTTTTCAAAAAAAGAAGAGAAATTTCTTCTTTCCCACTCTGCCAAAATTGCAGTGTGAGTTTCTGCTGGAACATCCAAGTTGAGGTTAGGACAATTTCAATTCAGATTTAAGGTGAGAATTGTTCACCAAGTGCAAGAATATTGTGTTTATTGTCTGTCAAATTTTGTGTTTTTGGAAAACCCATTACTCAGAGCTGGTTGACAGAATCCAGCCACCTTGTCACTTTTTGCTTGGACTAGGCCTAGCCTAGCCTGAACTGTAAGTTTCCTTTAGATTTTGTAGTTTACATTTTGTATGAGCTTTAAGTGTAAAAATTTAATGTGTTATGCTTATACAAGTTACTTTACTCCTTTCACAGACATAGATAGGCTTTTCATGTATGAACCAGCAAACAATGTGCAAGTAGCTTCATGAAATAGTAACAAACCAAACTCATGCAAGGAGAAAATAAATAATTAGGCTACTCATTAGGCTATTACTTTACGGAACTGATCTGCCTTTTTTTCCAATTTTCCTCAATTTTTGGCTAAACAAGTTCAATGCAATTGAGTTAGGAATAAAAATGTAAAAAATACAGAAACAAGTAACACATTGTAACAACATAGGGTTTAGGAACCGTTTGTTATTGTGAGTGGAATTGTGACAGGGCCCATGGATGACGGTCACGCTGCCCACTGAACACTTGACCCGATGACTGCTGCGCCACTCGGCATGGAACCAATCTGCCTGCTGTCCTAGGCCTACACCTGCAGGTGCCCATGATCACCCACGCCGGATGACACTGCCGCCCAGGCTATGACCACCATAGGCCTATTTCACCTTGGGGTCACCTACACCTTCTGGCTCCACCGCCCAGACTACCCCGGTAGGCCTAACCTCTGGGCTCCTTCTACGGCTGAGGTCAGTGTTAACCATTACTACTGCGTGCCATCCACCATCTCAGTGCAGTGATTCCACCTGGACTTACCATCTTGCCAAACCAACAACGGTGTGAAGTTTTGGGCCCATGTCAGGCTAGGACTTTATTCTTGCAATAGTACAAATTCATATTATGTTAATTTGATCTTGTTTAGTCTGTAAGGTTTTTTCCAATTAGGAGCCCGCCCTTTTCAGCAGGAGGATACCGGGTGGAATTGGTTCTTCCATTTTAAATCACTGCCGAGACAAATTCATCTTAACTTATTTTTTTTTGGCCAATTTTAAAAATCTTTTCACTAATTTAACTTCAACTTTTCAACTTCAACTTTTCAATTTTCAATAGTAATAATTTTTTTTAAGAGATTTTCTTGAGGGCTGTGCCCTATCTGTAGGCTAGGCTGGCAGGCCTAACTAAGTTTTTTCATTAACCGCTGTTGCGGAAGGTTATTTATCAGGCGATCATTTCCGTAAATCGTTAAATTGTTATTTATTGTACCTTTTATGTAATGTCAATGTGTGTTGTTATTTATTTATTTATTGTTCAGTATGGTTATTGGTGGCCACCTTAAATTTAAATTAAAAAAAAAAAAAAAAAGAGAAACAGCATTTACTAAATTTTAAGTTGAACCAAATCTTTAATTATGTTTGCCAACACTCCAAACCAAAATATTTGAAATATTTTTAACAATATCAGATGGTTATTTATCAAGTTAAGGTATTTGTTGTGAATGTCTGTGAAACCATGTTTAATAAATTTTACAGATGAAAATAAAAATGGATTCTGTTGGCCAGCTCTTGGGTGTTTCTTGGGTCCTTTCCGCTCTTCCTTTGAGCCGGCCTCTGCCTTTGACTCGCTTCCAAGGGCTTTGCCCTGTCGAAGGCGTTGAGTCCGGTTTCACTATTACGGTCCCATTTATAAATTAGGGCCTTCGTTGACAGAAGACCAGTAATATTGTTCATTCAACACAGTTTCATCACTAACGACTGCTTGTCTGTTGTCCGATTGTCATTTCAGCGTTATTAACGTTTGAGCGAGCAAATCATGATTGTTACAAAGTCGATACCCAGTATTGCTTGGGCAAGTATGAGACCCTTAATTGTTACATACACCCTAATTGTTAGAAAACTTATAATACACGTCTCTATTTAACCCGTTTAATAAACTGCCAGTTAATCCGGCCATTTTCAAATCCGACAAGTAGTCCTGTCCCAAAGAGACTGAATTTGAGGGCTTCTACTTTATGAAACTTGAATAGGGCTCAATTTTTAGGTTTTCAGATTTATAAAGTATGAAAGTTGAGTAGCTCAGAAATATAAACTTTAATATATGATAAATTTTCCAATTTTAGCTGTAAATCTTAAAGCTAATAAAAAACTGAAGCAACGACTCTTTAGAGTCAACTTTACACCAGTAAAAACACTCATACCTGACATATCAGTCAAAATACATTGTATTACTGTAGTACAAATTACCCCCGTCACAGCAGACCAACATACTCAGCAAATTTCCAAAGGAAATTAATATTTTGTATTTTCCTTATAAATACGATAGGAATGAGTATGTAGTTTAACTGCCATGGGATGTTGTTAAAAAATGTCTTCAAAATTTTTTAGTACTACGGAGACACACATACATATGTATAGATAGATATCTATATATATATATAATTCTGTAAGCAAAATTTCTTGAGCAAAATTGTGAGCCTTATACAAATCCCAGAAAGATGGGTCTCAAATTAAAGGTCCCGGTCCCATAAACAAGGGAAAATTATCGGTGTGTTCATAATGTTAACAGGAAATGAGAAATCACGTAAAACGTCCTCCATAAGAATAGCATGGGGATTCGAAAAACGTCTGCTTTGAGTACATTAAAACTTGTGTTATCATTTTATTTTAAAAAGAGAGACAGATGATAATATTGAGTAAAGAACTATTAATAACCAAATGACAAAAAAATATTTAGAGTGGTAATACTATAACAAGATGTTTTGTGGCTTTGAGTGACTAAAATTTCTACTAGAAGCGTTACCAACCTTACAAACTATTACAAATACACTGCTGATTTTTAATGTTGTTATAATAATTTAAATTGTAAAAAACTGAACGTGTATGCAAATTATAATATATATTCTGATCAAGATAGGGACGCAATAGGCGATGAATTGTGGTTTGAGAAACACCTATATTATTTACTTAAAACATGTTTTAGTTTTATTTTAAGACGAAAAATGTGAAATGATCATATTGAGTGATGATGATACATTGATTGGAACTTAAAGTGTATCAGTCAACGAAGTGTTGGTCTGTAAGCTGAATTTTCACAGAAACCTTTTGGTCATTTCAAAGATTGCAGAGTTATAGGAGTGGTTTCCAATCAAAGACGTTTGTCCTAAATCTAGGTGAAAATGTGGCAGCTCCAAAACTTTATAACAAAATGGGAAATACATAAGAAAGATTATTTGCTGAAATGTTCTCCTTAATAATATTCTCCATAAATAGTGAGATAAAAAAAAATCTGCTTTGTTTACACGAAATCAAGAATTTTGATTAGGAGGGATGAATATTGACAATAAGTGAAAATAATTTATTTTAAGGTGCTGTGTTTAAATTTGGTGAAGAAAAAAAATCTGACAGGACTAAAAAATCCATTCTATTTTAGGACAAACAAGACAATGAAATGACACAATGTATTGGAAGTTTATTGACTCTGAAATGGGTGCTGAACATCGGTCATTTTTTCTCGTTGCCGATATTCTATGTTATATTAAAATGCCGTCATAACTCCAAGAAACTATGATTTCTTTCAAAACTTATTTTTCGTAGATCGATATAGGTTTAGCAACAGACAAAATGAAGCGTTTACAAACGGGTGACCTAATAGTACAGGATTGTAAAGAGTGCTTTGGGGGCAAATGGCCTGTCCAAAGGGTACGATAGAACTTATTGTTAAAATTAATTAAAATAAAATTTTCTAGAAAATTTCATAGTGAAGAGCTGCTAATCCGCTATTGTTCGTGCTATTTTAATTTTATGATTAGGGGCTTTTGCCTCTATGAGCCACTAGTATAGACACATTTAAAAAAATTACCTCGTCTTTTTGCCTTTTTGTGGAGCTATTCCCCATTTCAGGAGCAATAGTAGGGGAGTTTTGAACTTCCTGAAAAAATATAAAAGAAGAGGATAGGAAAATGTAACATTCAATTATTCAAATTTTAACTAGGAAAATTATTTACAACCAATCGGTGACGGTCACGTCAATTTTACTGATTGATACAATCATTGTTGACTCTTAAGTAAAGAAAACCAAAGGTACAGGATGAAAAGGTTCGCTTGGTGCTTTTAATCTTGAACTAATCAATGGCAATAGTTGAGTTGAAGGGTGAAATACTCATTTCTAAACCACCATTGAATGGCCAATAGAACTAGTACATCATCAGTACGGTAGGTGTATTAACCATTAATAGTCGACACACTGACTGTGCACCTCGCTCATGCTCTGTAATTTAAATTTGGTTTAGGTTACCTTCGTCTCCAGTTCAATTGAAGTCGCTGACTACGACCTAGGTTTCGACAACAATTGTGTCATGTTCACGTAGTCGTCAGTTGAAGTTGAACATCAGGCTGGTCCTTGCGTTAAGCTGTCAAGGTTGACGTTGTCGATGGTTAAAAGTACATTTAAAACACAACACAAACACACGCACATTTTACGAACAGTACAAAAACAATTCTTAGAAGTAACGGGTGGCCGAAAGTCGATTGTGCGCATACACCGGTACTGGCGCGGGGAGGACAACCCCCTGTGACAACCTGAGTGTCCTCCCCGCGCCAGTACCGGATGATGCGCGCATCCGTCTTTCGGCCACCCGTTAGTTGTAAAAATTGTTTTTGTACTGTTCGTAAAATGTGTGTGTGTTTGTGTTGTGTTTTAAATGTACTTTTAACCATCGATAACGTCAACCTTGACGGCTTAACGCAAGGACCAGCCTGATGTTCAACTTCAACTGACGTCTACGTGAACATGACACAATTGGTGTCGAAACCTAGGTCGTAGTCAGCGACTTCAATTGAACTGGAGACGAAGGTAACCTAAACCAAATTTAAGTTCTACCAGTTCAGGGGCAAATTCTCCAATATGAACTCTGTAATTTGTCTTCAGACCCACTCCCCACCCCGCCCCTTTACTTCTGCTCTCTACGTTGCTCTGCGATTTGCTGCTTTGAGGCTTTGTTGTTCTGCTCTCTTCTGTCACATTGAAGGAACGATTTTGCACAAGTTGGCTTGACATGCCCTACACCATTGCTAATAAAATGATCTTTTTTTATGAGGACAGGATATTGGTAATGTGTGCGGTTCCCAGTTTCTGTGCTCATAAATGTCTTTTCCTCCTTTTTTCTCAGCCTGTGTACACTGTACAAGAAATCTGTACATACCGTTAGAAAGGTGTTGTCCAATGGATTAGCAGAATGGCATTACAATTCAAATTGGCCCTCAAGGCCATGCCCCACACGCTTTTGGAATTTCAAGGTTAAGCTTATGGAGGAAGGATAATTGATTGAATCATTCGACAGTTTGCTTGTAACAACAAATGCTAGAAAAACAGGGAGAATAGATGTTTCCGTTATAAAATTTGTAAACTTCTTGGGTCCAGATCAACTGAAATACTGGTCGAAATACTAGTCGAACTCAGGAGCAGCTAGAGAGTTTTATTCAATGAAAAACTTGATAAATAAAACTAAAAGGAAAAACAGTAAAAGTTTATAATCAGAGTTTTTAATCGTAGGTTCAAATAAAAAACCCTTTTCTGATAAGTGATATACAAGAAACCAAGATTACATTGATAATAGTATGTAGGAAATAAATGCATAATTTAACTAGTTACAAACAGAATGCATTTAGGTGGGAAAATAGTTTAGAGCAGAGATCTGCGTTTCAAAACTAAATAGCAAATGAATATGCAAATTGCAATTAATTTTCCCTACAAAATAGGAGAAACTCTCACCATGTGTGCGCTGTCAGAGGATTGAGGTTCAGAGAAGTAACGACTGGCGATGTTTTCTTTCAAATCCAGTTTGACATTACGTATATAGCTACAACAAAAAATACAATTACATTTACAGTTAAACAGACCATAGACACCTTTACACCCCAATGAATTTCAAAATAAGTGTGCATATGGAGATTTAACATGGTGGGAAGGGGAAAGTCTTTTACAATACCTAATTTAGACAGCTTATCTGAGACTTATCCTGAACTGATTTACATGCAGTTTCTAAAAAATAAAAATTAAACTTTTCTTTATTAGCAGGTTTGATTTACTTTAACGTTATCTTACTTCCTTATATTACAAAAATCAAAATTTCTTAACCCTTGCAATGAATTTATTTTACAACTTTTCAATCAGCTGATTGTAAACACACAAGGTATTTTGTCTAAATACAGCAGAAGAGCAAACGCTCAAGAAGGATTTGGTTTATTATGGCCAATACCTAAAAAAAGTATAATTATAATCTATTATCCTTTCAATGGAAAGAAAAAATAATAAATTGTTATACTATTTAAACTACGGTACAAAATTTTATAGTTGGTGGATTAAAAAATAAATAAGTTTTGATTGTTAAATTGTTTAAAGTGATTTAATTTTGTAAAGCAGCTGATTTATTTAGACGGAAATCTAATTTGAACAGTACATTGTATATGTGTTTCGCACCATCTGCCTAGCGCTGAATCACTATGACTGAAGCTGTATTCGTCATGTAATGAATTAAGGTTTTTCGTAGGACTAACTATTCATACTTTCTCGTAAGTTTACTCCTTTCCGGATAACCCAGAATTTTCACAAACCCACACACTATTTAGTCCAAATCCGGGTTTGCAGAACTCTAATGTATTTGACATGAACATGTATGATACCGTATGTGTAGTATGTGTAGATTCCAAACGTTGCAGGATAAAAATTGCTGGTTTCTTTTCAATACCCCCACTCGCAAATGTTACATTAAATCAAACTTCAATTATCAGTGATTAATACACTTAGGCTATGGATATGACTGACCCCTTGTTGGTAGCAGGCTCAAAGCACCCGTCGTTGTCGAGTTTTTGGAATATTTTCTCCGCCACCCTCCTTGGCACCTTCAGATGGGTCATGAGTCTTTTGCAGGAGACTTGAGAACTGTTGCAGCAGTACACCAAAGCCTGCCTATAGAGAGCCGATTCCTGTGACAAAAATCTTAATAATCATGTTGTGCATGCCAGATATTTTAAATAAAACAAAAATATGTTTTAAGCTATCTAAAACTGTTTTTTATACAATTACAATGTTGCACTATTACAGGGTGTCTGAGAATGGTGGGGGCAGGCTTGTTGGAACACAAATTTTATGCCATTTTAGTAGTCAAGGAGTAATGGTCACTTGAACAACGCTAGTTTGTTATCAAGACGTATTTGAATATTGGTGATTCAATCATTGCTACTCACCGGCAGCTTTGTGCATTTCCTTAAATTAGGTCAACAATTAGAATTCCGTATCCTAGCACAATTATGCAGTGGGTTAATAACTTTAGATCAGCTTGTTTTGAGTTGAAAACGAAGCCAACAGGCCGTCCAAGGTCAGCACGGACGCCAGAAAACATGGATAGAGTCCATGCTGCTGTTTGGAAAACAGTCCTCGTCGGCCCGCCAGAAATACAAGCTAGTGCTTTGCTAGTGTCCAGAAGCACATTGTTCAGAAAATTTTGCAATTTACACTAAATGCTTTTAAAAGAGAGTATTCCAAACACTCATCACATTGTCTTGGACACCCTGGGAATTGAACCCGTGATCTCTTGAACCGGAGTCCAAAACGCTAGGCTGGCGAGATGCCTTGAACATGGCTGACACCTCGGTTTGACAAATTTTGTTGTTCGTTCTTAATTTCCATCCATACCCATTAATTGGATATTGTTCAGTAATTAAAGCTCACTGATCATGCACAGAAAAAAATATTTGACCAACAAATGATTGATTTAAATGCCAATAAAGAAATTTTAATGTTTACTGACGAGGGACACAAAATACGCCCCGATAACGAACATGCGTTACTAAACATGTAAACCTAATGTAAACATGTAGGTTAGGCGACCACTACTCCATGACTACTGAAATGGCATAAAATTTGCTTTCCAATAAACCTACCCCCACCACCCTCAGACATTCTGTCGATGAATGGTTCCCGAAAAGAAAATAGACTGGTGTCTTTTTTAACCTCTTGGCTGTTTGCAATCAATGTGGTATTCCCAATAGAAGACACTGTGTTAGATATCAAAATACATTAATTTTTTATATGAAAACATGAGGCATTTTAAGGCACTGAGATTTTAAGTTCTTTCAATCAATCTTTATTTATTTACCGTACTTAATAAAATCCAACTTATTTTACTTTAGTAAATGGTTTGTCAGTTTGATGTATTGGTTTAATCAGTTTGATGTGGAGTTTTCATGAATGTAAATAATTGGGGTTTCCTTACCTTCGACCTTTACCAAAAAAACTAAATGAGAAAAAAAGTTTAAATAAGTACAATTTTTGGTGTTACATCTGCTTCTTACAGTGCGATTTTACAAATCATACTACTGTAATTATAGTAAATACAATCATAAACTAAAAAGAGAGACGTTTGCTAAGTATAAATGGAGTAAAATGAGTTAAAACTCTGAATTCAATCATTCTTTTTTCTTAAAAAAAATTACAATATAGGCTACATGAATGGTTTTAAAACAAAAAATTAAGTCATCATAGTACAATTACCAATAACATTGACTATGTACACTAACGTGAGTAGACTTCTCATCCAATTTATTTGGTTTGATACCAAAATTAGGAAGGTTTGTGTACGTGATTTTACAAAAAAAAAAAAAAAAAAAAAAATCAAAAATCAATGCCAGAGTCGTAATCAATGTTGCAGTTATTCAGGTGGATTTACAGTGCTGCAAAAACATTTGATCAAAACATAAACATTTAAACCTTACTTATAAAATGTGTCATCCTTGGTTAAGAAGGGTGGTAGTACTGATTTAGGCCTACATATCATATGTCTCTTGTACTTCCATATACGCCGGGAATGATCGTGCCTCTATTCGCCTCTATATAGAAGTCTATTCCCGTTAGTGTATATAGTCAATGCCAACAAATGTAAACATAAAATTAAAAGTTTTAATTAAAGTAAGTATTATTTTAGATACAAATTTTCAATACAAATTTAATTCATTAAGAAATAAAACTCTTTCAAAATATATAATAGGCTACTTTAGTGTGAGAAATTTTTTTTAACTATATGGTGAAAATTCGGAAACTAGCTTAATTTTTTATTTTAACTGGTAGGTTATTATATGGGAGGTGAGAATATAATAAAAGAAGTAAATATTAGAGGCAAGGACCGAGTTGGGAAAGAGAAAAATAAATTATGAGATAAGACGCCACCAAAAAAACCACTATCGTGCGGAATTCAAGAATACCATTCACTGGTTTCTGCCGACGGACAGGATTTGTGTGGAATTCAGTTACCAATAGGGAAAAATGATAATTCGTGAATAAAATTCATGTCTGAAACAAGAGAAATTATGTCTATTGTTTTCCCTTGGTCAGACATGAATTTTATTCATGAATTATAATGTTTCCATATTGGTAACTGAATTCCACACAAAACCTGTCCATCGGCAGAAACCAGTGAATGGTATTCTTGAGTTCAACACCATAGTTATTCGAGGTCGTTCTCTTCCTATAGCGCCGTCTTATCCCATAATCTATTTTTTTCTTTCCCAACATTTTATTTATTTACATGCTGTAATAAAGTTAAAAGAAACCAGTTACATTATAGCAGTACACCAAATCAAAACATTCCTCATGGAAAATAATGTAACCTTAATAATTTTACAACGATTTAATTATTTTAAAACGTCAAATCCGTGATGAAATCAGTTTACCTTTCTATTGACTTCACTAAGTATCTCTGGGACAGAGCAGGACTTGCCTTCTGCTGGATTGTGGCAGTTGATGCAAACGTGGGTTTCCACTTGAGGGCAGTCCAACAGTTTGTAACATGACTGAAAATTGAGACAAGTTTAATCAAATAAAATGTGAAAAAGTGTTAAGTTAATATGTTTGATAGTAAAAATCACTTGAGATTGGTACAAAGGACTCAGTGGGCACTTGGTGTCTATGTGACCCATAGTTTGATACTGCACTCCACCGATTGAGTTAGGTCAGGGTGTCTACTGAAATCTGATTTTAGAATTCCAGTATTTCCAGTACATTAAAAAAATTCCAGGATCACTCGCTAACAATAAATACAAAAATAGAGTAACAATGATGAAATTTTATTCATATAAGCAAATATAATATAGATTTTTGTATATAAGTATAAAACTATTACTGTTATGATGAATAGGTATTTTTCAACAATAACATTTGTTTAATACTTTTTATTATTTTTATGAGGGCCTCCCTACTCCCCCGGCATTTATTTTAAATAAATAAAATAAATAAAACTCCCAACTCTGTTCCTCCCACTTTATTTCGCATTTATTGATAACAAAAAATAATAATACTCTAAAAGTACATTTATTTAAGGGGGCCTTTCGGCAAAACGAAATGGGCTCCTCGAAATGTCAGTAATTGTGCAGGAAGATTGCCTGAGTTACCGACGCCCGAGCCAAGATATCGGGAGGCATAAAAAATGTAAAATCAGGAGCAGTCATTGTGTCCCTGGTCACCCTTCCCCCAACCGACCCTTAAAAAGATTTCCCATTGAATGACATCGACAGCACGCCCGAGCAACAGAGTGGCCAGCTCAGAGCCAGTTTGTAGGGTTGTAAAACTTAACGCCCTTCACTGCACAGGCCAGAACAGTACGGGCGACCCTCTACAAGGCATTGTGTGTCCAACACGCTAGCCGGATATATAGTACAGTTTATTTTTCAAATGGTCTAAATTTCCACAAAATCTATTAATTATCGCTGAACAAAATTATTATATCATAATTACATTACTTAGAAGTATCAGGAATTGGATAATTACATTACTTACACACGCACACACCCTTCACACAAATTTGTTCGAAAACAGCCGCAAACATTACATCCTTCCAACAATGAATCTTGGCTAAAATTACAGGTATGGAGACATTGAAAACTGTCTAATCCCATCCCGCCCTACATGTACTAACCATCTATTTATTTATTTTTTCCAAACAAACTAAACTGAAAGGCTGAAGATTTTTTTAATGTATTGGAAGTTGTGAAAACAGGACGTTTGCAATATAAAATAATGCGGTTGTGGTAATTTTTTTGTCAATCTTAGGACAATAATTCCCAAGTTTGTTGCCGATCTGGTGGGGTAATTGCGAGTGATTTGCTGAAAGAGGCTATGCTGATTTTTCAATATATACAAAATTAATGTCCGTGCCTATAATTGTAAAACATTAAAAACTTTGAACACTTCAAAAAGTAATTTAGTGGGATATTAACGGATTTTATTCATTGCAGATTTAGTTATAGATTATTGAAGTGTTTCCAGTTGCGATATAATACTTTGAAAGCCCCCTCAAGACGCTAAAATACCATACTGCAAAACAGACTGTACGTATGCGCAATAAACTGTTTTAATTAGATCACTAGTTAAGACATTATTTAAATTATGAAAAATAAATTATGTAATCAATATGGTGTTTCCACTTTAAACGGTTGTCGAAAATGATCCCCAGGTACTTGTATTCAGCCACCTTTTCCACATATTCACACGACGCGCACCCATTCACATTACCACAGGTGTGTAGATGAAGCGGCAGGTTTGTAGGATCGTGATCGGCTCTCACGGACACTGGCATGTGCTTTGTTTTAGATATGTTAACAGAGCCGATTTTGATCGCACCATTGCTTGACGGAGAGCAAGCCGCGCTCAGCCAGGAGGTACGTTTCCTCCCAGCTGTCACCCTCGAAAAGCAGAGCAGAGTCGTCAGCGTAGAGAAAGATTTGTGCTTTGTCCAAAGTAACTTTACCAACGTTGTAAATGTGTATTAACACGTTCGCGGCGGCATGGGAGTGATTGCTCCCACACGGAACCCTAACGCCATCCTGATGGGTGCGATCAATCCCAAGCTACAGTGTGTTACTATATGATTTATTTTTTAAGTTGGATCTGGGAAAGAAATTCAAAATCTTGCACAGCACTGCTCAATAGTGTATTATATTTTGTGACCACTCAAATTTCCTCTGGGCAATGCTACTGCTACATTAGACTAGACATGGCAGTTTCGATAACTAGGATGGCGGTGAGGTACACGAAAAGTCATGCCGCCACGCCCCAAAGCAGAAAGGTTCTTATCTGTCTGCAACGGCGTGTGAAAAACTAAAAACTGTCCGCAAGCGCATAAACTTATTTAAAAGTTAAATAATAATAGTAATAAAGAAATACTTACAAAACAAAACACAGTTTGTAGAATAGTACTGCAGCTTAGTTTTTCACTCTTACACACAAATAATTAATAATAATTATGTGTAAATAATAATTAAATAAAATTAGTTAAATTTAATTAGTTAATTTAGTTCATTAGTTTATTAACTTAATTTATTTATTTTATTAGTTAAATTTTATGTATAAATGAATTTTGTTGATATACTTATTTTTAGTTTTAATTCTTTAAATTCAGTAAAATAATAATTTGATTTATATAAATGAAAAAGGTATATTTATAAAAAATAAGTACTGTTGTACTATTTTTTAGTTAAAAATTGAAAACAACATAATAATAACCTCAATTCACCAATTCAGGTTGAACCATGGGTCGTACAATTTTGATTAAAGTTTTATTAAATTTGTGAAAATTAGACGAAAAAATGAGCAATAATTTGTTTTTGTACGTCAATTAGATCAGAAACTCAATATAATGTACTAGGGAACTGATAAGATCGTAAATCAGATAAGCGATCGCCGAGCGGCCGGATGTCAAACAGTAGAGCTCTTATCGGCAGGTGTTCCGCATTCCATCTATGGTCTCATATTACAATTGTATTGTTATCTTCCTAGAACTGGACGTCCTTTCCTTAATAATTGATTTCTATATTTAACTTTTTTATCATTCGTTAATAAAAAAAAAAAAAAAAAAAAAACCGATACACAAAACTTATTCTGTCTTTACTCATTTGTTTTCTAGCTTGTTAATCTGTCCGCAGACCCGTTTCAGAAACCTTTTCCTGTCTGCGACAATGTCGCACCGTCGCACGTTGTTCTGCTTTGGGGCCGCAGCGAACGTGTTAAAAAGAAGTAAAGGTCCCAAAGTTAAGTCCTTCAAAACTCCATAATCGATTCTTAAAGGTTTGCTGGATTGGCCAAGTATAGAAACAATTTGATATCGATCACTTAAATAGCTCTTGAACCAATTCCAAGCAAATCCCCAAATTCCTATGTAATTTAATTTTTTCAACAAGATTTCCCAGTGGACAGTATGAAACATAGGTTTCTACAGAGTTTATCAAACCAACGCTGGCACTTGCATGCCTCTACTGGGTATAAACTGAACTATTTTCAATATAGCCCTCATATACAGGGTGATTGCACACAAACAAATTTTACATAAAATTACTCACAGAAACATCAAGTTTATGATGATGTACTACAAATGTTCTATGTGCCCTCCATTGGAGGCTCTGACGACATTTAGACGATAGCCGAACTCATCGAAAACTGTCCACTAGATGTCTTCTGGGACTGTAGCTACTGCATCTGATATCCTGGTTTTAAGCTCCTCGATGTCACGAGCTAAGGAAGGAACATTAACACGTTCTTTTACGTATCCCCAAAGGAAAAAGTTGCACGGTGTTATGTCAGGTGACCTTGGAGGCCAAGAATGCAAAGCCGTGTCTCGCAGTCCTGTGCGCCCTATCCAACGTCTGGGGCAAGTGGTATTGAGGAAACCGGGAATATCCTTGTGCCAGAGTGGCGGTGCTTGTCGATAGATGATATCATCTTGTTGATAAATGAAGTTGTCAGAGTCAGCAGTAAGTTTTGGAACTAGCCTATGTCGTAGTATTTCTAGGTAAGGTGCACAGTTCACTGTGCATTCCTAAAAAGTTAAGGCCCTTAAACCTTGGTTTGTGATCAAAGTTTATGACTGACGCCACACCCACAGTTAGCGCCTAATTAGACATCTAGTGGCGATTTTCTAAAACTCTAGACCACCCTTGTTGAAGATACTGCAGTTTCGGTGGCGGTAATGCAGTACTATCAATAATATCATTGTAACTGTTGGCTAACAGGTATTGCAATAATATACAATAATATCAAAAGTTAAAATCGGGTCATTCTTTTTTAATCACCCTGTATTATCAGCCTATCACTTACCTTGTGCTGATAGGTGGCGCAAGAGACACATCTAATGGTGTCGTCCAGAAGATCACTGCACTCGCATATGCAGCTGACCGTTTTATCCTTCAAGTTTACCACAGACAGCTTCTCTGTCAGATCCGTAGCGTTTGAGTCCTGCTCACCAACTTTGTTTTCTGAAACAAGTCCATTACCGTACTTTTATCAATGTGTTTTATCTTATAAAAAGAATTATAAGAAATTATTCTTTTACTGAAAATGGACATTGGTGTGATAAAGGTTCATACCAAATAGGCCTATGAACTTAATACCAGTTAGGGAATAAAAATTACATCGACAATGATGGATATAAATAAAATGTTATAATGGTCTATAAAGTCGTTATAGGCCACTATAACATCTCTTAATTGGATTTACGATAGAGGCCATGTGCTTATGGTGTAAAGTGAAAATAAATCAAGTAAAGAAGTGTTAGGAAGATGAATTTTATTTTATTCTCTGTATTAGCAATAAGACATGAAATACTAATCAAGAAATTATTAAATATTATAAAAACATCTTTGTTTTGGCTTTGACAACACTTAGGTTTTTCTTAAAACAGCGACTAAAAAGGAGGAGAGTACATTGCAATCTTGATGGTGCAATATACACTGGCATTATGGGAAAGCAAACATTTTGGCATATAAGTAAGCTTTGCGAGACTGTAATTTTTAAACTGGCAAGGATCAGGTAATTTCCATTATTGGAATTTCGAGAGTCCTTGTACTGATGAATGGGCAGTACTTTGGCACATATCTGTTTTTGACATTTTACATTACAATATAGATAGATACTAGACCATACCTATCTCGGAATGACTCTTGTTCATCAGTTGAAAGCTGGACCGTAGTGAAGAAACTCGTCCCGCCTCGACCTGGGAGCCTTGCACCTCATCCTCATCCGACTCCAATCCATTGGTGCTGTTTTCCTTCTGGTTTTCCTCGTCGAGTTCACCATACTTCAAATAAAGTTTTTTTTTTTTTTTTTTTTAATAAATCAAATACTCAAAAAAAGTTGAATAGGCCTACAAAAGAGTTATGCTGCTCCAAAAATATATCTTTAGGCAAAACATCTTGGCAATATGTATAGAATTGGAAAATTAGAGGGCTGGTAATGTTTAGCCTTCATAAGTCGACGGCAGTGTTGGGTAAACTACTTTTTAAAAGTAGTTAGCTACAACTACAACTATTTTCTTCAAAAAGAAGCTAAACTACACTACAACTACTTTTTAAAAAAAGTAGCAAGCTACAACTACAACTACAAGAAAAAAGTAGCTAGCTACTTTTTCACTACTTTACAAAAAGTCATAATAGAGTATTTTGGTCATGTGGTTTAGACAAATGTCCATCAAAACGCAAAAAAAATTATGCGTACACACTAACATACATTGATTGACATCTATTTATATAATACCAATGTGAATATAGGCCATACCATTATTTATAGAACATATATTATATGCTCAAATCTTTCATTTTCTAGTACTTTATGAAGTTTGAAAAACTGGTTGTAAGCTGTCCACGGTAAAACCAACTGAGACTGCGATTTAGACAGTGCCATTGCAAATAAACTGTGTTTTTAACACTTCAGCATTAGGCCTACAAACTTGGTAAATAATTTAGTTATTGTAACACAAAACAATGGCAAGATGGCAAGAGATTGGAACAACTTAACCTCAAACATCAACTCCAACTCAATGACTCAATTAGGCAGACGACAGACAACGACAACCAAATGTTTTCAAGCGTACACTTTATACTGACTGTTCATACACAGAGTCAATAATTAATAGTGGTGAAATTGTGTTTTTCTTTGTATTCGGTAACTTTTCAAAGTAGCGTAATTGGGTTATTTCGATTAGTTAAAAATTTAGGGCATTTCAATACCAAATGTAGCATGAAAAGTAGCGCGATTCACGCTATATATTGTTAAATAATAATTTCATTTTTATATATATAGCCTAGGCCTAATTATGAGTTATAGTATGCAATTAAGATTGTATTGGGAAAGTATTTTGAACGTCTGTGGACATCTATGTAATAAGAAATTGTAAGGTGTTGGAAATGGAATAGCAGAGTTGAAATTATGTAAAGAAAATGGTTGTAGGCTTTGTGTGTAATTGTTTTGTTTAATAAAGTTAAAGTAATAACTAACAAGTAAAATGAGTTTTTTATTAACATCTTTTAATAGGTTATGGGCCCAGAACGCCCAGTAAAAGTAAAAATTGTAAGAAGTTGTCGTTTGACAGTTGAAATCAAGAATAAAAGTCGTAGGCTAGTGGCCAGTGAAAGGTTGTCGGCATGGCTGTACCGACTTCCTCAAGTGAAAATGACTTTGTCGAGAAGTTGAAACGGGTGGAATCTTTTCCATTGTGGAAATTCCAAATAAAAATCATTTTCCAGTCGAATGAATTGTTAAATATTGTAGAAGGAATCGAAAAATTAGAAGATATGGGTGATGGGAAAAAGAAGACGGAGTGGATAAAGAGGGATGCAAAGGCACAAAGGATAATAATAAGTTCAATCGAAAAAGGACCAATGTTGCACATAATTAACTGTAAAACGTCTAAAGACATGTTTGATAAGTTGTGTACCATATATGAAAGAGATTCTGAACAGCAAAAATATGCTTTGCTTCAAGATTTCTTCAATCTAAGGTATGTACCCAACTCGGACATCAGTATGCATATAAGTAGGATTGAGAATATTGCTCATAGGCTTAATACCCTGAATCAAGGAATTGATGATAAAATGATAATGTCTAAAATACTCGTGACATTACCTGACCGGTTCAAGTATTTTGTGACAGCATGGGAATCAATGCCCACTGATGAAAAAACCCTAGCTAATTTAACAGCTAGACTTTTGGCAGAGGAGACAAGGTCTGAGTTAACGGAGGTAGGCAAGAAGAACCTTGCATTTCAAGTTGTTTGCCACAATTGTAAAATCCCAGGCCATAAAGCCAAATTTTGTAGAAAATCTAATAATAGGCCTAATGAAGCGCGGAGGTGTTTCAAGTGTAATGCTGTTGGACATTTAGCTAACGCATGTGGTAATGTGTCAAACAGTACAAAAAAATTTGACAAGAAAAATGTTAAGCCTAATTTATTTTGTAATATATGCAAAAAGTCTAACCACAGTGATAAGGATTGTTATTTTAGGAAAAATCAAACTTCAAGTAACCCTAATAAAGCTGTTTCATTCCTGTCATATGATGATAAGCCTAAGATTGGGCAAGATGATAATAGCCTAAATCTGACATATGAATGGGTGGTCGATTCTGGCACATCGACACACATGACAAATTGCAAGAACTTGTTGTCTAATGAGCAAAATGTTTCATCAGAAATATTTGTAGCCAAGAAAAACCAGACGATGACAGCATCATTATCTGGGTTGGTAGAGTCCAGGGATTGTGAATTAAAGAATGTGTTATATGTTCCCGAACTGAGTAAGAACTTATTGTCTGTGTCTGCGATAACGAAAAATGGCGGAGAAGTTAAATTCTCTGGTAGCGAAGTTGAAATAGGCCTAAAGAAAACTGGAGAAGTTATTTTGAAAGGCAGTAAAGATTCCAATGGTTTGTACACTGTTAAGCTTTTTGATATTAATAATAAGTTAGGCCTAAATGCTCATCTGTCAGAGAGTGAAGCAAGCAAACCTGATAGTGCTGTTATTTTATGGCATCGAAGATTGGGACATATTAGTTTTGCCAATTTGAACAAGCTTGTAACAATGTCTGAAGGAATACAAATTCCTAACAGAGATTTGAAAACCTCTGACAAAGTAACTTGTGAGATTTGTTTGCAGTCCAAGCAAACTAGATTACCTTTTAATACTGAAAGAACAAGATCTAGAAGACCACTAGAGATAGTACACACTGACGTTTGCGGACCAGTAGATCCAGTAACATATGATGGAAAAAGGTATTTTATTACCTTCATAGATGACTTCACAAACTTTACAATGGTCTATCTATTAAAAGGTAAATATGAAGTGTTTGAAGCGATCAAGCAATATTCTGCAGAAGTAGAGGCAAAATGGAACTTAAAAATCCATAAGTTCCGATGTGACAACGGAGGGGAGTACATTTTGAAAGAACTCCAGGAGTGGTGTAAAACCAAGGGAATAGTGTTGGACTATACTGTCCCATACTCACCGCAGCTCAATGGGAAGGCGGAGAGAATGAATAGAACCCTACTTGAGAAAACGAGAGCATTACTATTTGATTCTGGCCTAAGTAAAGAACTGTGGGGAGAAGCGATAAGAACTGCAGCCTATCTGGTAAATAGAAGTCCTTGGGATGCGGTCGAAACGACTCCAACTGAGAAATGGAACGGAGATAAACCAGATTTATCCAGAGTAAGAATTTTTGGAAGCAAAGTATATGCTCGAATAACCAGACCAAACTTAAGAAAGTTGGATAACAGAAATGAAACTTATATTTTTGTAGGCTATGGTCTAAATGGCTATAGGCTATGGGATGAAAACTCCAAACAGATAAAAATCTCAAGAGATGTGAAATTTATTGAACATGACAATAAACATATTGGAAAAGAAACCAGAAAAACAGAAATAAGTGAAGATGGTTCTGGTGATGAAAGCCAAAATGAAGAAGGTGATGCATATGACGAAATTCAAGACCAAGGGGAGGAGGCGGCGGATAACCAAGTTGAGCGTGAAGAGATCCGGCATGACGAAGAGATTGAGGAAGACGAACGAAGACCAAATAATACTGATTCTGTATCAAGAAATAAATCTAATAGAAATGTGAAGTTACCTGAAAGATTTAAAGACTTTGTAATGTTAACATATGAAGAGGCAATAAAAGGACCAGATAAACAAAATTGGATACAAGCTATAGAAGAAGAGAAAAATTCTCTGATTGAAAATAAAACCTGGACAGTTGTTGACAAGAAAGAAGCTCAGAATAAGAAGATCTTAAGTAACAAATGGGTTTTAACAAGAAAAGAAAACGGACAGTTCAAAGCGAGGTTAGTTGTACGAGGTTTTGCCCAAGAACAAGGTATGGACTACGAAGAAACCTACAGCCCAGTTGTGAATAATTCAACTTTAAGATTAATTTTTTCAATTGCTGCTAAGAACAATCTTAAATTAATGCAATTTGATATTAAAACTGCTTTTCTATATGGAAAATTGGACGAAGAAATTTTTATGAGTGTACCTGAAGGGTTTGACCATAAAAATAAAGTACTGAAACTAGAAAAGACTCTGTATGGACTCAAACAAGCGCCTTTTAAGTGGAACGAGTTGTTTACCAACTGCTTAAAGAAATACGGTCTAAAACAAACTCAGTCTGACCGTTGTGTTTTTACGAATGGTAACATTTACCTTGCAATTTTTGTTGATGACGGAATTCTTGCTGGTTCAGATGATAGTGAGATGAAGAAACTTTTGAGCGAGTTAGCTAAAGACTTTAAAGTAAAACTCAGTGAGAATCCTTTAAATTTTCTCGGTATGGAAATTTCAAGAACGACTAAGGGAATCATGTTAACCCAAAAGAACTATGCCAACGGTGTTGTTGAAAAGTACGGAATGCTAGAATGTAAACCTGTAGACACTCCCATTTGTCCTGTGAATGATAATAAACATGAAGAGGAAGCAAACTGTTTGAAGAAATCGTACCCGTACCGAGAAGCGATAGGGAGTCTTTTATACCTATCCAATAAAACTAGGCCCGACTTAGCACTTGCAGTGGGATTACAAAGTAGGCGTGTTGAGAATCCTAGTGATCAAGATGTTGTCAATGTCAAACGTACCTTAAGGTACATAAAAGGTACCCAAGAATCAGGACTTTTATTTTCTGCGTCTGGAGAAGATTGTTTAAATGCATACTGTGATGCGGACTATGCAAATGACAAGCAGACAAGAAGAAGCACTACTGGATATGTCATCATGTATGGAGAAGACCCTATAAGCTGGTGTACTAGAAGACAACCCATTGTAGCTCTATCAAGTACTGAAGCTGAATATATTGCAGCGGCTGAATGTGTCAAAGAATTGTTGTACTTAAAAACTTTCCTACAAGAGTTGACTGGCAGAAATGTGCATGCAAACCTAAATATGGACAATCAAAGTGCTATTAAGCTATGCAAAAATGGAGTGTTCAACAAGCGAAGCAAACACATTGATGTTCGCTATCATTTCCTGACGGAAAATGTAAGACAAGGTAAAATTAATCTTTCTTTTGTTCCAACTTCAGAAAATATTGCAGATATTACAATAAATATTACAAAACCCTTGAACAAAGTAAAGTTTCAGTCATTTAGTAGATTTTTGGTTATCAACCCACAAGAAATCAAATAGGCTATATGTTTTATAATGAGATTTTCTTTTGCTGTTTCAATAATTGAATTTGAGTAGATCATGTGTTTTATAGTTTTCTTTTTCTTGGAATATTGTTTTGTTTCACACTGTTTTTTGATACAATATTGTATTTTATCATGATTGATTTTGTGTTAGAGAGGGAACCAACATTTGTTTAGATAGGCCCTGTAGGCTACATCATAATTCAAAGTACTTAAATAGGCCTAAGTTGTTATTTTTATATAATGGTTTTTTGTCCAATTAATTCATGTGTTGGTGTGAATTCTTTTTATTTGAACTATATATATAAAAATAAAATTAAGGGAAGGTGTTAAATAATAATTTCATTTTTATATATATAGCCTAGGCCTAATTATGAGTTATAGTATGCAATTAAGATTGTATTGGGAAAGTATTTTGAACGTCTGTGGACATCTATGTAATAAGAAATTGTAAGGTGTTGGAAATGGAATAGCAGAGTTGAAATTATGTAAAGAAAATGGTTGTAGGCTTTGTGTGTAATTGTTTTGTTTAATAAAGTTAAAGTAATAACTAACAAGTAAAATGAGTTTTTTATTAACATCTTTTAATATATATTAGTCTCAAAATGTAGCGACGCTACAATATTAGTTGCTACTTTGAAAAGTAGCGTCGTTACACTACAAACTACAAAAAAAGTAATGCGCTACAGTAGCGCGCTACTCCCCAACACTGGTCGACGGTACTAAAGATAACCTCCAGATAGATGGTCAACACTGTGTTAAAAATTCATAGTTGATACGCCAGGCCCTCGTGGCGCTAGCATCGTTGCAGACAAGGGTGTACCAGATTTCGGATATTAATACTCCCACTGCCCCTTCACAGTCCCATCTCTCCCCTCGATGATAATATTTAGTTGGGGTTTGCTTAGAAAATTAGAAAACGTATTAACAATCCAGACACTATAATCTCAAAATTTAAACAAGTTCTATGAGGATCCTACCCTACAAAGAAAACAACACCTCTGACCATCAGTAAAGTGTCTTTGATCAGTAGTTATGGGCGCCAATTACTTGACAAAAATTTTTTTCTTGGTGTCGGAACCTGGATCTTATGAATAAATGAATAACTGCTGTGCAAATTTTGTTGAAAATAAATTGTAAATAGTATGACATAGATTGCACGTGCTTTATCTGGTAATAAATCAACAATAAAAATATATTTTGATTTAAAATGTAATTATTTACGAGGTATATTCGGAAAGTAAGTTCCGTTTTTAAATAAAAAAAGGACAAGTACAGATACAGCAAAAAAATTTATTGCATTCAAATCTACAACTCTTACATTATTTTTCGACACTCCCGTGGTTTTCCAGGCATTTGTCATAGCGTGGCACAAGTTTTTGTATACCCTCTTCGTAGAATTTTGCCGCCTGTGTAGTCAACCATGATGTAACACGTTCTTTCAGCTCTTCGTCGCTTTTTAACGCTGTTTAACCGCTGACCGCCAAGGAAAGACTTCAGATGGAGAAACAAATGAAAGTCGCTAGGAGCGAGGTCGGGGCTGTACGGCGGATGGTCAAACACGTCCCAGCCAAAGCCCTGAAGGAGTGATTTTGTCACATTGGCAGTGTGTGGTCGAGCATTATCGTGAATGAAAACCAAGACTTTTGTCAGCATTCCTCGGTGCTTGTTCTGTATTGCGCGGCGCAGTTTCTTGAGCGTTTCGCAATAAACATCTTTATTGATTGAAGTCTTTCCTTGGCGGTCAGCGGTTAAACAGCGACGAAGAGCTGAAAGAACGTGTTACATCATGGTTGAATCACAGGCGGCAAAATTCTACGAAGAGGGTATACAAAAACTTGTGCCACGCTATGACAAATGCCTGGAAAATCACGGGAGTTATGTCGAAAAATAGTGTAAGAGTTGTAGATTTGAATGCAATAAATTTTTTTGCTGTATCTGTACTTGTTCTTTTTTTATTTAAAAACGGAACTTACTTTCCGAATATACCTCGTATTATAACACTTATTTTATAACAACGGGTGAAACTTTTGTCTAAAACCCCAGGAAACCTAGAGCCAGCCCTGGTATTATTCCAGAAACCTTCAAAAGAGGGAAATATTATTTGATGTACAAATGCTTACAGTGCATAATTTAATTTGATGTCACCCTTACCTATACTCACATAGGCTTACGAACATATGTTTTGATGTACCCATGCTTACATTTAAATTGTCTTCTAGCCCCTTGTGGACCAGCCCTGGCCCTCACATGACAAAAAACTTATATTGTAATGCCTTAAAAGTAAATTTTATATGTAAAAATGATGTGTAAAGTTGTTAAGCTGGATCTTTTTTATAAAATATCAAGCCTTTGAGAGTCTTTTTGTTCTACCTTGACAATGGGTTTCTCAAATTATTTATTTATTTATTTATTTTTTTTTTTACTGAACAAATTGACAAGCAACTAAACTTTGAATTAAAATCTCACTGCTAAATTAAAAAAATGTTGATAATTTACCCTATTCATCACAGTTCTCGTGGTCACAGTAAAAGTGTTGAATCTTGATCTAATCTTGCCCAGCTTCAAGGATTCAACTTTGAAAGGGAAGTTCAATCCATCATCTTCAGATGAACGAGAGAAACACTCTGGGAATATTTCCTCTGGGACTGGAACAAAGAGGTAGCAGAATTACAAGAATTTTAAAGAATAAGTTCATTTAATCTTGGAAGGCTATCACTTGTACTTTATAAACTGCCCAGTATTATAATCTTCATATTGCTTTTCCAGTTTGATTGTGTCAGTATTTTAAGAGAAAACTATAATAAGTTCAAAATTGAGTTTCTTATAATATAATTTTAATCCATTTTTTTAAAAGTTTAAATCATAAAATTGTATCTGGTATACTTTGTTACCACAATTTTATATTAGGAGAGTTCTGAAAATCGTAACGGACCACTATAAATAATAACATAGGCAGCACTAACATTTTGGGAAGGCTAAGACAAAAGTGGCCAAGAATGTAACGGTTGCAAGTTGTTGAGGGGTTTAGTTTAATCAGAACAACTCATGGCGGCCAAGATAGGCGACGTGGTCGGGCAAAGTTCAATCGCCGGGCGAGGGAAAATCTTTCAGCACTCGCTGCTGGAGCACGCCTAGCAGCACCTTAACTACGGGGACGGCCGCAGTATGCCCTGTGTCACGTGGCAACAAAACCGTGAGCCTCGGGTGACACCGGCCGTTCCATTCCCGATTCACTATCAACAATAAGTAGTGAATACGATATTATTTAAGAGCGGCCAATTAGCCTGGCACAGTTTTTCCGTTTATTACGTATTGTACCGTATTATCAAACCAAGGACCGGCGAATTAGCCTGGCACAGTTGTACCGTTTATTACGTTTTGTAATGTATCATCCATCCAAAGACTGACCATGAGACCTACCATGAGACCTACGGTAATAGCTTATTCGCTATGGGAAATTCGCTAAGATGAATTAATGTCCTAGATTGATCTAAATAAGGTTTGATTTTATTTTAAAGGGGTTAGTCTATAAGGCATTTTTTCAGAGATTCCATGTTGATCCTATAATTTAGGGGCCATGAATAATCTATTGGCATCAAAATGACGATCGGTTCATTTGTTTTCCCTCTACACAACTGCACTCTAATTGTATAGTATGTTATATATGATTTGATGATAAAACATCTGTTAGTGATGTTAGGGAACTTTTCAATTAGCTTGACCACACCTCAATTTTAACCTAACATTACAACAACAATAAACTATAAATTTTTAAAGAAACTATACATACTTATAACAACAGGGTAACTTACAAACAAAATTACTACACACGCACAGGTGAATAATTTTTTATTCACAATAGTAAGCTAACACGGACGGCCTTAGCTTAGTTGTTGGGGGGCGTGAAAGGGAGTCTTATTATTACCAGACAGTTATAATAACAATAGAAATACTGAGTTTTATCACTTAAGTAGGCCTAACAACGTAACACAAGGCAGCAAATTAAAATTAATAAAGTACCAATGCAAGCTACTCATGTAAGCTTATGTTTGTAAAAGTAAAAAAAAGACATAAAATAAAGCTAGAAATGGTTCTATCTCAGATCAGATGTTAGATAAACATTAATATACAACCAATCACAAGTATGAGAAACAAAAGAAAAATTTATTTGTTACTTACTGCCTTCGTCAACTTGCAGTTTGACAGAAATCTCACAGTCGTCGGGCAGTGGCTCCAGGATAGAAGTATGCACAAGGATGCTACGTATAAGTTGACGAACGGACTTCGCAATTTCTTCAGGCAACCCTTTGCTTTTCTCATGAAGGCTATTAAACACAATATAATAACTAATTGTGATTTTGTATGAAACAAACATTTTAAAGTTATCAGTAACAAATTTTTGTTGAAATTTAGTCTACAGTACTGTTTCAAAGTTATCAAAAATTCATTATTGTTGCATTACTTAAATATTTCATTAACTCATATTCTTGTACTGAAACTTAAACGTTGTCAATCACTCTTTATTAACTAAAACTGATTAAACACAGAGCGTAACTTATAATGGTAAGAACGCAATAGAAAAAGCCCTAAAACCAGATGGGGTCCAAGTATGATTGATTGGATTTTTTTTTTATAGTAGAACCTCCCATATCCGACCATGATGGGACGGCCAAGGTTGGAACGGTCAAAAAGTCAGATACCTGGAGGAGTGAATAAAACCCATTTCTTAATTAAAAAACAGCTAAATAATATTGTGATACAACTTTATTGTACCTATAACACATAAATTTAAACCTCAAAATATCTATAACAACTGAAAATGACAATATTTATACATAATTGTCTCTACAAATAACAAATAGTATCATGTTTCAACAGACTCAGCATCGACGTGGCGCGGAAACCACATATATACAGTCATAGACTAAGTCGGATATCGGGAACTGGGATAAGAGAGGTTCAACTGTATTATCCAACCATTACTATTCAGTTCTTAAGTCTGGCCACATTAATAGAAGCCTATTAATTATAGAGGTTAGGCCCAGGTTATTATTACAGATGTGTAGGCCTAAGGAAGATTGTTTTAAAGGAACGTTTCCATCTTTAAATACAATATGATAAGGTATGTTAGATACATACCTTACATATTGTTAGATATGTTAGCTTAATTCTAGCATTTCGTTTATGATTAAAGTTATTTTTTCAATGTATGCTAGCATATATCAAATAACTTACACTTCTTCCCCATTGACCTCTCCCTTGAGATTGTACCGTATTTCATCATGATTGTACTCAAAAGAAAAGGTGTACAATTCCAATGTAACATCTCCTTGATGGATGACGAATTGCAATTTCTGCAACTGCAAAACAGTGTGTGGTAAATTTATGGATGGAGGTTTCATCAACAATATTTTTTAGGTCAGTTTGTAGAACAGGAATTATTTTAAATAGCGCCTTCAAAGTGTGTGATATTGTCAGGAACACATAGCTGTACTGCATGACAACCCAAAGCTCTTCGTGTGACTTGCCAACAGTACCTCCCCACCAATTTACGGCCAATTCAGTTCGGCCGTTTTCAAGATGTAAGAAGTGTAACTAAAACTTTTTTTATATACAGGGTGTCCCATAAATCTCTGGACAACTATATAGCGTTGTTGCTAAAGGTCAAGACAATCACATTTCACTATAGGAACATGGGTCTTGTACCGATATTGAATTTCATATAAAAATATTTAATTACATTCACATAATTATAGTAGTAAGAAGAACAATTTGTTTTGGCCGGGTGGCATCACTGTATGTAAAACGGATTTAAACTAAGTTGAACGTTAAAATTATATATTTGGTGTGCAAGGCATAAGGAATGTCGTAGTAATTAAGTAACGATCTTTTCTATTTTATTATTGTATAACTTTCAGATTTAAAAATAAAATGTCATTAAAATAACTCATAGTAAATGTAAAGGATTGTAATTATGTTTTAAGTAGAGAAAATGTAAACAACTGAATTTAAAGTCTTGTCCTTAACATGATTTTCACGTGAAAGAATTAACAATTTTTATTGATGAAATTTGATTAGCTTATTAGATAACTAAGTATTAGACTTACTTGTTGCTAATTGATGTGTATTATGTTTGCCAGACGAAGATCATTTCTTCCTGGTAGTCCTGTATGCCTACCAACCATTTGCACACCAATTTGAGAAATTAAAGTAGTAAGACCCACCCATTTATTCTTATTTTATATTGGTTTGGGGATGTGTTTAATAATACATAAATGTTTGATTTGAACCTTCATAAACAGTAAATTGGAAGAGGAGTCTCTATTAATTGCCTGGTATCTCACCAAATGGTTATTAACGCCAAATTCATTCCAACATACCTATACCTAATTGGTCAACTTTGGTAAAGTCTTTGGTGCCTAATTTTCCATCTGTCAGTCTGAATGTGTTTTTACAAAAAAGTTCATAAGTCCTAAATGATTTAAGGTACAGTGTTTAGATTTTGCACTAATGTTTATCTTATTAAGACCTACTTTTGCCTAATGTGTTATTGAAATATTATTATTTGTTTCAAAATGGCGGTCATTTAAACTATTTAATGCCAAATTCCATGAAAACCGTTAACTTTACGGTAGGTTATTTAATGTTGTTTTCAAAGATAAGTACCAATGCAAGCTACTCATGTAAGCTCACGTTTATAAAGTACCATCATTAATTGTATACATTATTATATGCATTAGAATGTTTAGTTTATATTGAAGTTAATTTAGATCAGTTTCAAACCAATAATGCAGTTCATAGTTATTCAACAAAGCAAAGCACTCATATCTAAGAATCAAACAATGTAATTTCCATAGAACTATAAATTCAACTTTAGAGGTAGGTAAAAGAATGTTTATCAGACTGCCTGAACATGTAAAGAATCTTAATCTAAATAAGTATAAAGAATTTTTAAAACAGTTTTTGTCTTAAAAATCTCCATGTACAAAGTTTCTGAATTTAATGAATACTGGGACTATTTAAGTAGACGCCATCTTGACTGGTTTTACTGTTTGTTAAATGTATCATTCTATGTCTTGTCTATCTCTAATGTTAAGTACTGACGATGCACCTGTTTTTAAGGTTATATTTTAATCATGTAAATGTTATGTGCAAATGTAGTAGGTTTTGATTTTTATCATATTGGAGCGATTGGAGCTCTTTTAACCAAAAGTTAAAGAGAATTTTTTCCCAACCCTCTGAGATCAGGGGTGATCAAAAATTGAACTAGTTATACCTTTAATGATTTGTTCATTTCCCTCAGGGGCAGTGGGCTTTCCACTGTACGGGTGTTTCTTGGCGACCCCGGGGTACCTGAGCCAAGCTGTGAGACCCTCCTCACAGTTCTTCCCGAGCTAGGGCCTTTCTTCTCATCTTTCAGGTCTTAGCTCACCGTCTTTATTCTTTCCTGAGCTAACCTTGCTCACCTTCTTGTTTTCGACCCCGAATCAAGGGTGTCTTTCCACCTTCTTTCGACCGGCGCACGCTGGGGGGTCCTGGGAGTGTCCCTGTTGTGTTGCAGGGACTGATGTGTGCCTCGCACTGCCGATGGTCTCCTCCAGTGTGTCGTCAGAAGCCAGCCGCTTCGGACCTTAGTCAGGAAGTGCGGCATGGATGCAGAGATCGGACTCTGCATTGCCACGGTGCGACCCCCAGCACGTCCGGCACATTTTGTGTATCGGTGCTGGGCAAACAGAGGTTTCGGGCCCCAGAGTCCTGGGGTAGAGGTGTCTTATCTCCTACGGGGGGTAGACCTCCGAGGGTGTACCCGCTCCCGGCCAATGAAGGGCCGCCTCTTGCCGCACGATGCGCTGGTGAAACAAAATTATGGATTTTCAAAACCAAAACACGAAATTAAAGGAGAATGAGCAGGCCGCCTTTAAGCGCAGCTCAAAACTGCAGAGGTCTCCGACCTCGAAGACTGGGACGCCGACGGGGGGAATTAAAGCCTCCCCTCCGCCGATCCCGTTCAAGGCTGCTGATGTCGCCGGATCGTCGGCCGTAACCGGAAAGGAGAAGGATGAGGTTAAGCTGGGTATGGGGGTGACTGAGCCGGTAACACCTCTAGCCGGGATGCAAGGAATTCCTCCCAGGAAGAGTCCTCTTCGCCCGGCATTCGAGATGCAAATGCTTCGGCAGCAGCAGGACGATGCCAACGAGGAGGAAGACTCATGTCTGAAGAAAATGAACGATCTTTTGAAGGAGATGGCCAAGGCTCTCCTTATTCAGAAGAACGTCAACAAGGCGATTAAGGACGGAATTCCAAAACTCGAGGATTTCCTTGGCGAAATCGAGGAATGCCGGAAGATCAGGCTGAAGGCAGTGAAGCAGGAGCGCGACGTTATGAACCGAGTTATGTCTGCTTCGCCTCAAGCTCATCTGGCTGAGTCCCAGACTCAAGCCAGAAAGCGAAAGAAGAGGCAGAGCGGTTCTTCGCCGGAAAGCCCTGAGCTTGTTGAGGTGGACTCAGTGCCGAGACCGGTTTTTGTCACTGCGGCATCGCAGACATCTCCTGTCCAGGCTACTCAATCCGCCCCGGGCGCTGTCGCGATTCCAGCGGCTACTCCTGCAGAGGTTCCTGCTCCGGCGGCTAATCCTGCCTTGGCAGCAAACTCTGCCTCAACACCTTTGGGGGGCTGGAAGACGCGCCTGTCTAAGAAAGAAAGGAGGAGGCAGAAGCAAGTGGAGGCAGCTTCGAAAAGTGCGTCGAGGGTGGAGCGGACGCAAGTCTCAAACCCGGTGGGGGAGGCCTCTGGCAAGTCTGTCAGAAAGCCTAAACAACCCAGGCCTAAGAAGCCCAGGACGGAGGCAATCTTGATCAAGCCCTTAGGGGGGCGATCTTTTGCTGATGTTCTGGGTCAGATTAGATCGCAGGCCAAACCGGAAGAGACCGACACCGTTATCAAGTCTATTCGGCGAACCCAGAACGGGGATGTCCTCCTCGAACTGGGGAAGTCGAGTGACAAGATCGGTTTTGCCGCTTCCCTCAAGACTGCACTTGGGGACAAAGGCTCCATCAAGGCCCTAGAACCGAAATGTTCGGTCGAGATTCGGGACCTTGATGCCCTCTCCACCGAAGATGAGGTGACCCGTGCGATCCAGGTGGCACTCCCGGAGATACCGGCTGATGGAGTGAGGGTATGGCTGACAAAGCCTAACCGAAGTCAACTCAGGATGGCTGTTGCTGAGATGGGCGAAAAGCACGCCAATAAGCTGCTTAGCCTTCAGCACCTCAGAGTCGGTTGGGTCAGTTGCAGGCTCAAACGGAGGGTGGTAGTTTCGAGATGCTTCCGCTGTCTCGGTTTCGGCCACTCCTCCCGAAACTGTAACGGGCCCGACAGGAGTGCCAACTGCTTCCAGTGTGGAGGCCAGGGCCACAAACGCAAGGAATGTTCCTCGAGCCCATCCTGCTTCCTCTGTAAGGATTCAGGCTCCAGTGCCCTCGGTCACTTACCCGGGTCTGGTCAGTGCGGTGCCTTCAGAGCCGCACTTGAACAGGCAAAAGGCAGCGGCCGGTAATTCGCATCCTCCAGGCCAATCTTCATAGATCCTGGGGAGCTGATAACCTTCTAGATCAGCTCGCCCGAGAACTTGGTGCTGACGCGCTCCTTATCAGCGAACAGTATCGGGACAGAGACCCAAACATTTGGATCTCCGACAGCCTCGGTACTGCTGCATTTTGGGCGCGTAATACACAGGATGTCTTGGTGCGGAGTCACGGGCGCGGCCGAGGATTCGTCTGGGTTCGGTGTAGGGACGTGACTATCTTCAGTTGCTACCTCACACCCAACGAGGCCGTCCAGGACTTTCGCGACAAGATAGATAGCCTAGAGGAGTGCGTTCTCGGCACCACCGGGCATGTCGTCGTTGGTGGCGATTTCAACGCCAGGGCCGTCGAGTGGGGAATGCCCTCTACCAGCTCCCGGGGGAAATACATCCTGGATTTCATCGCCAGGGCCGGTCTTGTCGTCCTCAACCAGGGCGACACACCTACTTTTCGGCGCCCCGGGCAGAGAGGCACGATCCCTGACGTCACCTTTGCGTCTGAGTCGCTCCTTCCGAGGATCTCTGGCTGGAGGGTTGTCGAGGACTACACGGGTAGCGACCACCAATACATCGTGTTTGACCTGCATGATCAGGCAAATCGTCGAGTTTCCGCATCTCGGGAAGGGCCACGCCGGTGGAACACCAACAAACTGGACGTGGTCAAGTTCACCGAAGTCATCTCTCGGGGAGCGCAGGGGAATCCTGGTGAGGCTGGAGCCGAGGCACTAGTAACATCCACGATGGAACTTATCGTCTCGGCCTGCGACCAGTCTATGCCGCGAAGGAAACCCCGACGCGACAAACAACCCGTTTACTGGTGGACTGAAGAGATTGCGGAACTCAGAAGAACATGTTTAAGAACTAGACGAGCCGCCACTAGAGCGAGAATTCCCGCAGACAGAGTTCGTAAGTCGGAGGCCTATAAAGCTGCGAGAAAATCTCTCCGCCAGGCGATCAACAGGAGCAAGGCGAATAGCTGGAGGAGACTTCGTGACGACGTTGATTCCGACCCGTGGGGCCTGGGTTACAAACTTGTAACACAGAAACTCGGCGCCCGCTCTCCACCTTCCATCATGGAGGGCGCCACCATGGGGAGGATCGTCGCTGCGTTGTTTCCTGAACATCCACAGCGACCGCCGGTTGACTTCGGACGGGTAGAGGACGTTCCACTTTTCACTTTCGAGGAGCTGGAAACCTCCGTTCTCTCCCTGAAGAGCAACAAGGCTCCTGGCCCGGATGGGATTCCCAGTGAGGCTTTAAAGAAAGTATTTTTAATCAACGCTGACTTGTTGTTGAGAATGTACAATGCCTGTTTGGTAGAAGGGGTGTTTCCGGCTCCCTGGAAAACAGCCAGGCTTGTACTGATCAGCAAGGGCAAAGGTGATCCCGAGCTGCCGTCGTCCCACAGGCCTCTCTGCATGTTGGACACGGCTGGGAAGCTGTTCGAGAAGCTGATCCGTTCCCGCCTGACTTCTGCCGTGGAAGCTGCCGGGGACTTATGCCCCCGTCAGTACGGCTTCAGAAAGGGACGGTCAACGATCGACGCTGTCACCGAAGTTCAGAGAGCTGTGGAGAGAGCCGAGAGCCACAACCATTTCTCCCGCCGAGTAGTGCTTCTTGTTACGCTTGATGTCAAGAATGCCTTCAACTCGGCGAGGTGGGTCGATATGTTGGATGCGCTTCGCAACACCTTTCGTATTCCTGCATATCTGTTGTGGCTCGTCGAGGATTATCTACGCTCTCGAAGCCTGATTTATGACACGAGGGACGGAACGCGGACGATGGAAGTCACTTCTGGTGCCGCACAAGGTTCAATACTCGGCCCGGATCTCTGGAACGTTGCCTATGACAGCCTCCTGAGGTCCGAGATGCCTGAGGAAACCACTTTGGTTGGGTACGCCGATGACGTCGCAGCTCTCATTGCTGCACGCAACATTGAACTGGCCCAACTGAAGTTGAACCGAGTTATGCGGGTGGTCAACAACTGGATGTCCGATCACGGTCTCTCACTTGCTCTCAGTAAGACGGAGATCGTGATTCTTACGAAGAAGAGGATCGACACCGTCGTCCCGTTTCGAGTGGGAAGGGAGGTGGTCACATCAACTCGTGCCGCCAAATACCTCGGGGTTATGGTGGACACCAAGTTAAGCTGGAGGGATCAGATCTTCCGTACGGCGGACAAGGCCGCTAAGGTAGTGACTTACCTTAGTAGGCTGATGGCCAATGTCGGGGGTCCCCGATCCAGCAGAAGACGTCTGTTGATGTCCGCGGTCCAGTCCGTGCTTCTTTACGGGGCAGAGGTGTGGGCAGGCGCTCTAGATAAGGAGTGCTACAGGTTGCGACTCGCCCGGGTTCAGCGTCAAGCTGCGCTCCGGGTGTGTTCCGCCTACCGGACAGTGTCCGAGCCTGCCGTCCTGGTGGTCGCCGGAGTCATCCCTGTCAAGCTCTTGGCAGGGGAGAGGAAAGCGATTTATCAGAGACAAGGCGAGATCGGCAAGGACACGGCAAGAACAGAAGAGCGCTCCCGAACCTACCAGCAGTGGCAACACAGCTGGGAGCACGACACCCGAGGACGATGGACTGCGCGACTTATCAAGCAGGTCCAACCATGGGTGGAACGGCGGCATGGGGAGGTGGACTACTACCTGACCCAATTTTTGACAGGTCACGGCTATTTTCGGTCGTACCTGAACCGTATGGGAAAGACCGGTTCACCGGACTGCATTTATTGCCCGGGTGTTCCCGACGATGCGGAACACACATTCTTCCGCTGTCCCCGTTGGGAAGGGCCCCGCCTGGAGGCCACACAAATCTTTGGTGCATTTTCGGTGGACTCGGTCTGCCAAAAGATTTTGGAGGATGAGGGCAACTGGGATTGTTTGTCACAGTTCGTCCGGGGCATCCTCCTGGAAAAGAAAACCGATCTGGACCGTGAAGTGGCCCAGATCCCTTGATCGAGCGGCTGGATAAGGAGCGAGCCCCACGGGCGTAAGCCAAATTTAGGCCTAGCCTGACGTAATGTGACAAACAATTCCAGGTTAGATTCCTAAAGAGTAGAGGAGGTTTTTTAGTGGGTAAACTCGTTTTTAGGGGAGCCCCACACTACAGGCTGGCCACCTGTGTGCGTAATGCATTTTTCCGCCTCTCCCTCAAAAAAAAAAAAAAAAAAAAAAAAATGATTTGTTCATTCAAAAAACTTAGTACAGCCAACAAATTTGAATGTTTTTTACACTTTTGTTTTGATGATGTATTAAACATATTACGTTACTGTAGAAATTCTTTAATTCTACACATAGTTTGTGTTTTTATTTGCAGAAAGGTAAAGAAATATTGTGATACGACATACCAACAAGCAAAACCAATTGATAAATTTTCAAGTTTGCAAGGCGTTACAACTAAAACTAGTTCTACTTACATAATGAGAATTTACAAGCACAAAAGCGCTCTTCAGCCATTGGATCAAAGTCTTTGCTCCAGAAACTTCACCGTCTGTTCTGAGAAAATAGAAATGTTGATCGGCAATGCTGTATTGAGTGAATGCTTCAAGTGGAAAAATGTCACGTAAATAAGTTACTGTAGAAACTGCTGCAACGGTAAGTTTCTTCAGTAAATCCACTGAACTAACGACTGAAGTATTTGGGTTATTCAGTTCTAGTTCAGTCACCTGAAATAAATAATTCATAGTTACTATCAACACCCAAAATCAGGTAGAAACAATATATGCTTAACTAAAACTAACTGTTTAACTTACTCCTCTTATTATGTTGGCAGTTGTTTTATAAAAAAAAATTAGCCAGGTAGCTGAAAGGTTGATTAAAACATTGATTTAAATTAAGAAAAAAATTAAACATTTATATATTTGAATATATAATATAAGCTGCACAAATCAATGCTTGAGCACTGTAGAGTCTGTATAGTACTGGCTGCCTTAACTTTTTATTCCTATAGGACTAATGTTAAATTTCAAACTTCTGTTATTCCTATAACATTGCTAAATAAAATCATCTTTAGGTGATTTTAACGAAAATTGTAATATTTAGGACACTGTGAAATAAAAATCACGATTTTAAAGCAATTTATGAGATTAAACTAGTGAAAACCAGTACGTCCTTTTTTCAACAAAAAATGTTTAGAATACTTTGTTGTTTATTAATCAGACAATCAATGTAAAGCTTTTGCTTTCTCAGGGATTCAGGTATTAAAACTTCCTTTAAAATGACATTAAAGCCAAAGATTTAACTTTTCTGACCAATATTAAAGGTGGAGCGGGTGTATGAAATTTAACATTAGTCCTGTGGGAATAGTGATCCAAGAGGGCCGGTACTGCAGACTCTTAGTACCCTCCTTTCACTTGCCCCGGCGCGCGTGTCAGGTGCCTGCCTGATGCGGCATTGGGCTATGGGAGTAGATAAGTTATTTATTCTACCCAGTTACAAGAACATTTATTGTATTATTTACCTTGTATGTTGCCTTTTGTTCTTGCAGATGATTAAATGTTTCCGATGTACATTTCGCCACAATATTGTGGCATCTTCATGGGAAAGTTCACTGATCACATTTGTTACACTAATGAAAGTTACACTAAATATTTACAAATATATACAAGTATTTTGTGGGCTCTTCTTATTTACACACCATTGTTCGTATCGCGGCGCGGCGCGGTACGGCGGCGGCAGGCGCGAAACGGACGCACAGTCGAAGCGGGCGGTATATTCCTTTGACTACCACTTGTTGTACTGAGAGTGTCAGTTTGGGGGATGGACGGAGGGTGGTGGCTGGGGATTTCCGGGTTCAAAGTCAGTCGAGCGCTTTCACTTCTGCGATGTTGCCAGTTTTTTGCAATGTTGTCAGACGGTCTAGTGTTGGTTTCTATTTCATTTATTTTGTCGAAAATAGGGGAATTGTTGAAGTCTTCTTTCTTGTTGAGTAAATTGTTTGGATTGATGCTATTTATGTGTTTGTAAATTTGGTAACTTTCTTGTACTTTGGCTATTGACTTTGAGTGGGTTTTGTTCAAAATTGTCAGGGAATTTGGAAAAGTTATTGAGTGATTTGGGTTGTGTTTTAGATGTTTGGCTACTATTGATGTGGGGTTGGTATGGTGGCCACTGTTATGTTCTTTGAATCTTTGTTCGAAAGTTCGGTTGGTGTAACCAATGTATTCTTTATTGCATGGAGGATTGCAAGTTATTTTGTAAACTCCCCTTCCATTTTCTATTGTAAGGTTTCTGTTATTCTTTATTTTATAGTTCGGGATGGGATTGTTAGTCACTCTGTATGCAGGGGTATATCCAGCTTCTTTGAACACTTTTCCAATTTTTTCTGTGGTTTTGTCGGTGTATTTAATTGATATGTATTTTGTAGGTGGATTATCATGGTTAGTGTGAGATGGTTCATTTTCATTTTCAGGGTCCTGTTTTAGTTTTTTAACCATTTTATTGATCATTTTGTCTACTATTGTGGGGTCATAACCATTGTTTACGGCAATGGTTTTTATTGTTGCTCTTTCCTTTTCGTATTCTTCTTTGTTTAGGTTGTAGTTAACCAGACGGTACGTTAGAGAACGGAATGCTGCCATTTTTTGGTTATACGGGTGGTTAGAGTCAGCTGGTATAACTAAATCTGTTTGTGTGGGTTTTCTAAATATTCCAATTTCTACTTTTCCTGTATTGTTTTTTGTTAGTTTTATATCTAAGAAGTGAATTGTGTTGTTTTCTTCTGTTTCCATTTTGAACTTTATGCTGTCGTGAATTTTGTTAAGGTGGTTTAAAATTAGTTTTGACTGTCGTTGATTGCAGTTTAATACCAGGAAAGCGTCATCAACATATCTGGCATAGAATTTTATTTTATTTGAGTAAGGATTGGATTCTGATAGAATATGTTGCATTTCAAAGTGTTGCATATACAGTTCTGCTAGTGTGGCTGATAGTGGTCCACCCATTGGTAGTCCGAGTGGGTCGTAGTATATTTTTTCATTATAAGAAAAATAACTTTGTTCAGTTATTATGGATACTATTCTTACTATGTCATTGATTTCTTCTTCTGAAAAATGTTGTGAGATTTCTAGTCTATTTTTTAGGACTTCTATGGCATCTTTCCGTGGAATATTCCCATACATATTTTCTACATCTATTGTTGCTAGTGTATGTCTTTCAGGGATGTCTTGTGACAGAATTTTTTGGATAAAATCTTTGCTGTTTCTACAAGATGTAGTGGATGTGTTCGTTAAGTTGTTTTTAATGAGAGCATTTACGTATTTTGCTACTTTATACGATGGTGATGGGATTGCATTGATTACTGGTCTAATGGGGTTTCCTTCTTTGTGCGTTTTTATAAGAGGTTTGAAAATGGGAGGGGTTGGTGTGTTGTTGTAAAAGTATTTGTTCTTTTCCGGGTTTATTATTGAGTTATTGTCTAAGAAATTTCTTATTTCTTTGTTATAATCTTTTGTTCTATCTTCAATTTCTATAATTTTGTTTTTTTGTAAGTACTGTTCTACTTTTGAGTTGAGGTCGTTTTCTTCTATTATAACTGTGGAGTTAGATTTGTCAGCTGGAACAATTTGTGCATTGTTTAGTGTTAATTTCTGTTTTACATTATGGATTGTTTTGATTTCACTAGGAGTAGGTTTATTAGCTGTTGCTATTGTTTTTTCCATTTCCCTCTCTATTACTCCTACTACTCCATATCTTATTTTGTCTCTGTCACTAGGGCTTACATATTGTAGGGCTACTTCTGTATTAATTAGTGATTCTACGATGTTTTGGTGTGTATGAGTTTTGGGTTTTGGGTGGAATTTAGGATTCTTTTCTAATAATTTTATCTCATTTTCTTCTAGGGTTAGATCAGTTAAATTGATTATTTTTGGATAAAATTCGTGGTTCGTATTTAGTTGGTGGTGTTTGGAATGCGTTATTTTGAGACGTTCAAGTTTTTGGTTTTGACAGGTTTGCTTAGAAACTTTTTCTTTGTTAGTTTTTTCTTTGATTTTCGTCAGGATTCTGAAATATTCCTCTTTTGTCACTGTATTAGATAAGCTTGTCTTTAGCTGATTGATTATTTTGTGTAATTTTGATTTCTTTTTGTAGAGGGATTTTATTTCATTTTTTAACCAAATCAACTTTGCTTGTTCTAGTGTCTTTTGTGCTGCTTCAGATTTATTTCTAATCGTGATTGATATGTAGCTTGGAGTTATTGAAAATCTTTTACATGTTTTGTTAAATTCTATGTTCAATTCAGTTTTCATCAGTTGTGTTTCTTTGTTAGTAAGCTTGCTAATGATTTGATTTACTGGGACGGCTTGGCAGGCCATATTGATTATTTATTCTACCCAGTTACAAGAACATTTATTGTATTATTTACCTTGTATGTTGCCTTTTGTTCTTGCAGATGATTAAATGTTTCCGATGTACATTTCGCCACAATATTGTGGCATCTTCATGGGAAAGTTCACTGATCACATTTGTTACACTAATGAAAGTTACACTAAATATTTACAAATATATACAAGTATTTTGTGGGCTCTTCTTATTTACACACCATTGTTCGTATCGCGGCGCGGCGCGGTACGGCGGCGGCAGGCGCGAAACGGACGCACAGTCGAAGCGGGCGGTATATTCCTTTGACTACCACTTGTTGTACTGAGAGTGTCAGTTTGGGGGATGGACGGAGGGTGGTGGCTGGGGATTTCCGGGTTCAAAGTCAGTCGAGCGCTTTCACTTCTGCGAATGGGAAGGGGAGTTTACAAAATAACTTGCAATCCTCCATGCAATAAAGAATACATTGGTTACACCAACCGAACTTTCGAACAAAGATTCAAAGAACATAACAGTGGCCACCATACCAACCCCACATCAATAGTAGCCAAACATCTAAAACACAACCCAAATCACTCAATAACTTTTCCAAATTCCCTGACAATTTTGAACAAAACCCACTCAAAGTCAATAGCCAAAGTACAAGAAAGTTACCAAATTTACAAACACATAAATAGCATCAATCCAAACAATTTACTCAACAAGAAAGAAGACTTCAACAATTCCCCTATTTTCGACAAAATAAATGAAATAGAAACCAACACTAGACCGTCTGACAACATTGCAAAAAACTGGCAACATCGCAGAAGTGAAAGCGCTCGACTGACTTTGAACCCGGAAATCCCCAGCCACCACCCTCCGTCCATCCCCCAAACTGACACTCTCAGTACAACAAGTGGTAGTCAAAGGAATATACCGCCCGCTTCGACTGTGCGTCCGTTTCGCGCCTGCCGCCGCCGTACCGCGCCGCGCCGCGATACGAACAATGGTGTGTAAATAAGAAGAGCCCACAAAATACTTGTATATATTTGTAAATATTTAGTGTAACTTTCATTAGTGTAACAAATGTGATCAGTGAACTTTCCCATGAAGATGCCACAATATTGTGGCGAAATGTACATCGGAAACATTTAATCATCTGCAAGAACAAAAGGCAACATACAAGGTAAATAATACAATAAATGTTCTTGTAACTGGGTAGAATAAATAATCAATATGGCCTGCCAAGCCGTCCCAGTAAATCAAATCATTAGCAAGCTTACTAACAAAGAAACACAACTGATGAAAACTGAATTGAACATAGAATTTAACAAAACATGTAAAAGATTTTCAATAACTCCAAGCTACATATCAATCACGATTAGAAATAAATCTGAAGCAGCACAAAAGACACTAGAACAAGCAAAGTTGATTTGGTTAAAAAATGAAATAAAATCCCTCTACAAAAAGAAATCAAAATTACACAAAATAATCAATCAGCTAAAGACAAGCTTATCTAATACAGTGACAAAAGAGGAATATTTCAGAATCCTGACGAAAATCAAAGAAAAAACTAACAAAGAAAAAGTTTCTAAGCAAACCTGTCAAAACCAAAAACTTGAACGTCTCAAAATAACGCATTCCAAACACCACCAACTAAATACGAACCACGAATTTTATCCAAAAATAATCAATTTAACTGATCTAACCCTAGAAGAAAATGAGATAAAATTATTAGAAAAGAATCCTAAATTCCACCCAAAACCCAAAACTCATACACACCAAAACATCGTAGAATCACTAATTAATACAGAAGTAGCCCTACAATATGTAAGCCCTAGTGACAGAGACAAAATAAGATATGGAGTAGTAGGAGTAATAGAGAGGGAAATGGAAAAAACAATAGCAACAGCTAATAAACCTACTCCTAGTGAAATCAAAACAATCCATAATGTAAAACAGAAATTAACACTAAACAATGCACAAATTGTTCCAGCTGACAAATCTAACTCCACAGTTATAATAGAAGAAAACGACCTCAACTCAAAAGTAGAACAGTACTTACAAAAAAACAAAATTATAGAAATTGAAGATAGAACAAAAGATTATAACAAAGAAATAAGAAATTTCTTAGACAATAACTCAATAATAAACCCGGAAAAGAACAAATACTTTTACAACAACACACCAACCCCTCCCATTTTCAAACCTCTTATAAAAACGCACAAAGAAGGAAACCCCATTAGACCAGTAATCAATGCAATCCCATCACCATCGTATAAAGTAGCAAAATACGTAAATGCTCTCATTAAAAACAACTTAACGAACACATCCACTACATCTTGTAGAAACAGCAAAGATTTTATCCAAAAAATTCTGTCACAAGACATCCCTGAAAGACATACACTAGCAACAATAGATGTAGAAAATATGTATGGGAATATTCCACGGAAAGATGCCATAGAAGTCCTAAAAAATAGACTAGAAATCTCACAACATTTTTCAGAAGAAGAAATCAATGACATAGTAAGAATAGTATCCATAATAACTGAACAAAGTTATTTTTCTTATAATGAAAAAATATACTACGACCCACTCGGACTACCAATGGGTGGACCACTATCAGCCACACTAGCAGAACTGTATATGCAACACTTTGAAATGCAACATATTCTATCAGAATCCAATCCTTACTCAAATAAAATAAAATTCTATGCCAGATATGTTGATGACGCTTTCCTGGTATTAAACTGCAATCAACGACAGTCAAAACTAATTTTAAACCACCTTAACAAAATTCACGACAGCATAAAGTTCAAAATGGAAACAGAAGAAAACAACACAATTCACTTCTTAGATATAAAACTAACAAAAAACAATACAGGAAAAGTAGAAATTGGAATATTTAGAAAACCCACACAAACAGATTTAGTTATACCAGCTGACTCTAACCACCCGTATAACCAAAAAATGGCAGCATTCCGTTCTCTAACGTACCGTCTGGTTAACTACAACCTAAACAAAGAAGAATACGAAAAGGAAAGAGCAACAATAAAAACCATTGCCGTAAACAATGGTTATGACCCCACAATAGTAGACAAAATGATCAATAAAATGGTTAAAAAACTAAAACAGGACCCTGAAAATGAAAATGAACCATCTCACACTAACCATGATAATCCACCTACAAAATACATATCAATTAAATACACCGACAAAACCACAGAAAAAATTGGAAAAGTGTTCAAAGAAGCTGGATATACCCCTGCATACAGAGTGACTAACAATCCCATCCCGAACTATAAAATAAAGAATAACAGAAACCTTACAATAGAAAATGGAAGGGGAGTTTACAAAATAACTTGCAATCCTCCATGCAATAAAGAATACATTGGTTACACCAACCGAACTTTCGAACAAAGATTCAAAGAACATAACAGTGGCCACCATACCAACCCCACATCAATAGTAGCCAAACATCTAAAACACAACCCAAATCACTCAATAACTTTTCCAAATTCCCTGACAATTTTGAACAAAACCCACTCAAAGTCAATAGCCAAAGTACAAGAAAGTTACCAAATTTACAAACACATAAATAGCATCAATCCAAACAATTTACTCAACAAGAAAGAAGACTTCAACAATTCCCCTATTTTCGACAAAATAAATGAAATAGAAACCAACACTAGACCGTCTGACAACATTGCAAAAAACTGGCAACATCGCAGAAGTGAAAGCGCTCGACTGACTTTGAACCCGGAAATCCCCAGCCACCACCCTCCGTCCATCCCCCAAACTGACACTCTCAGTACAACAAGTGGTAGTCAAAGGAATATACCGCCCGCTTCGACTGTGCGTCCGTTTCGCGCCTGCCGCCGCCGTACCGCGCCGCGCCGCGATACGAACAATGGTGTGTAAATAAGAAGAGCCCACAAAATACTTGTATATATTTGTAAATATTTAGTGTAACTTTCATTAGTGTAACAAATGTGATCAGTGAACTTTCCCATGAAGATGCCACAATATTGTGGCGAAATGTACATCGGAAACATTTAATCATCTGCAAGAACAAAAGGCAACATACAAGGTAAATAATACAGTAGATAAGTCTTTCCACAAAGCACATGGTCCCAGAATTACTCTTATAAATTTTCATATATATGTATGAAAGTGTAAGGCCAGGTCTATTTTCATGAGTTCGCAAACCAGCAGCATAATCGGGTTATGTAAATAGGGTTTTATGGGGTTTGAAAGGGTCAATAATGAGCTTTTGGCATTTTTGGCCTTAAATTTATAAATTCAACATTTTTAACTGAAACCATTTAAAAGAGCTTGAAAACCAAACTATTCAGTATTCTAATTTTTAACTTGGCTTAACAGGTTAGTACCAGGTTAACCGAGGCTTGCTCGTTGGTTTTAATTCACTTTTGTTATAGTGTCATCGTAATCAAGCTATTAAATCTACATCACACTCTTCACACATAACAGCTGTTAAAAAACTGCTTAAAATTGATGTTCCTTTATTTTTGTTTACTTTTAGTTGTTATTTCGTTACCAAAATAGCAACCCATAAGACAAATGTTAAAAATTACAATTTTTAAACTCAAATTTAGATCAAATTCGATTTTTTCTGGGATTGAGGATGTTTCTAAACTTATTTTTGGGCCAAAACACTCTTAAATATAAATTTTAAGCAAAATATAACCGATAGATTTCGAGATCGTGGAACACACATCCCTTCAGACATTGCTCGTATTATAGTATAGGATATGGAGAAATCCAAAATTCCCTGTTGATCTTATAAATATAGGAAATAATCAAAACCCTGTCTCGCTTACTTAATGACTTAGATTAACTTCATAAAATTTTGTAGGGTTTGTACATTCACTAGATATAGTTTAACTTATTTTTACCTACAACACCTATGTAGCGGCAATCCTACCTACTCACTCCCATGGGAGTTACGGGAAAAATGAAAAATATCAGAATTTAATTCAATTAAGTTGTACCTGCACTGGGGATGTATCCAATATTTACTTACAATGACCCCACAGCAGCAAACCTACATCCTCATTTCCTATAATGTTTATGGAGAAAATAATCAAAACCTTATTTGAAAGGAAATTTGCTGAGTACGCAGGTCTGCTGCGATGGGGGTATATGTCGCTGCGGTGCGTGCGAGTGTACCTAGGTGCACAATGGAGTGTGTACCTTTTAACTTTTAGGGGTGGAAAATTCTTAAAAATTAACTTCTATGTTGATTTTTACAAACATTTTTATATTTCTATAGCAAAACTTATTAAATGTAAGCATAAAACCATAAAAATCAAGAAACAAAAACAATGTTCCACTCACACGTTGCTGCTGTCTCCGATCGGACACAAAATAGTGGCTGAGCCTTTTTTCCCATATTTTTAAGGTTCAAAATTTACTTTCTTTGCTAAAAACTTTTATTTATGGTGCAAAACTATCAAATGAGGTAAACAATTTGTAGCATCCTGGTGACCTATACGTTCCAGGCCCTTAGTAGTAAATGTTTTAAATGGTCATTTTTTATGAGTGAAGTATTCTTTTTAAATCTGCTTTTCTTAATTTGTAGGTTATAAGCCTCGGCTTAAAAAAATTTTAAAAAATCAGAATTTTTAACAAAAGGTGTTAGGAATAAACAGATTGGCGGGGATTGGATAAAAGTAGTAGGAATCTCTACTGCATTTTTTTGAGACACAGATAATTAGCTAAATCTAGTGTAAAGCAAAAGCCTTTTTTTAAAAGAACACCAGAGAAAAGCTGGGAATCTCTTTATACAGTGTATAGTGGTACCAAATTCAAACCCACTCAGTCTGAACTCGAACAAGATTGAAACGATTTCATAAGTGCAGATGCCCAGATAGCAAGGAAGCTTGAATCAAGCCTTGACTTTTCCTCGATTTTTAATTGCAGAATAAGCCTTGAATTTGAGCATCTATTCGAGTCTGATTCGAAATAACCAAAGATAATCAAGGCTTGAATTTGTTTCTCCCTTTAATGTCAATGTAAGCCTAGAATTTAATCATCTAATCGATTCCGATTCGAAAGCACCAAAAAGTTAAAGAAGGCTTGAACTTTCCTCTCCCTTTAATTGCAATGTAAGCCTTGAATTTGATTATCCAACTAAACTCAATTCATGTTTGCGAATCGAACTCGAATCGATACCGATTCACGGCACGACGTCCCGACCAATCACAAGCCGTCCAACGCTCTCCCACAATGCAGTGTGCGGCTCCCGAGGATCGATTTCTCATCTATTTTGAATAGATTTTTCGGTACGAGACGGGCCGACGCCATTACTTTCTTACCAGACTCCGAAGTTATCGGATGTGTTTTACCGTTCCAATTTTTAAATAAGTTTTTTGCCTTGTGTTTATTCAAGCCTTTATAAATTTTTTAGTCTCGTTCAAATCTCTTTTAAGTCTTTTTGTTCTTCTGCAGCTGATATTACACGTTAAAGTGGAATAATACATCACTTGGTTAGTGTAATTTAACTTATTTAGTTAAAACAGGAAATAGTTAAGTAGGCCTACAAATTAATTAGATTAACTACTTAAGTAGGGGGAGTATCTCAATTTTTAAATTATTTGTAGGCCTAATTTGTGAAATTGAGCTAGGCATATGTAAGTTTATTCCATATTCTCAATAAAATTTCAAAGTAATTTTTTATATAAGTTTTTTTAGTTATTTTTTGATTATGTACTCAGAACCCCGGTTTTAAAAGGTATAAAATGTATATGACTCAAAATGTGCTTTAAAAAGACTTAAGAGATATTGAACGAGGCTAAAAAATGTATAAAGGCTTGAAAAAGGTTTGAAAAAGAATCGACAGACTTGCAAAAGACTTGAAAAACAATTGAAACAGGTTCGAGAGAGGCTTTAAAAGGCTCGACAGAGCCTTGAAAAGTACTTGAAAGAGGCTTGAAAAAGGCTCAACAAACACTTGAAAAGTGCTCGAAAGGCCCTTGAAAAAGACTTTAAAAGAGCTTGAAAATATTTAAAGGCCTGAAAAAGACTTGAAACCCCATTGAAAAAGGCTCAAAAGAGACTCGAAACTGACTTGAAAAAGGCTTGAAAGAGGCTCGAAAAACACTTGAAAAGGGCTCGAAAGATGCTTGAAAAAGACTTGAAAAGATTAAGCAAGACTTTAAAGGCTTGAAAGTGACTTGAAAAAGAATTGAATGAAACACTTGATTCAAGTTGAAATCGATTTCACATCACGGTGACTAAGAGCCTTGAATCAAGTTTGAATCAAGTTTTCAGGCTCGATTAGTAAGGTTTGAATCAAACCTTCAAGCCTCAAAAATCAAGCTTGAATCAAGTTCGAATCAAGCTTTTTTTGCTATGTGGGTGAAACAGTCGGAAAATCGTCTAAATAACACATGAAGGGCCGTACCTTAGGCATTTAAACACTAAGACTTAAAAAAGTTATGCTATGACAGTTTTTTTAAGTAAACTCTGTGCTCATCACTATTGCAGCATACAAACGTGCGACTGGGCATATCAAGAGCAGCAAAGTGACCACAACGATCGCCCTAGCGAGACACACGAAAAGCCAGTCTACGACCTTCAAATTACAGCTGGTCTTGAATGAAGCTGTCTGACTAATGAATGAACATAGGACAAAGTTTGAAGGACTAATAAGGAATGAAGTAACACTGCACTGAACGGGGATGCGACAAAGTCTGACAGTTTTGGCTCGCCGCCTAGGGACTCAGAATGGAATGTGTCAGATTTTGTCTCCTTATCTTTGTCTCCAGCGGGCCAGACTGAAAACTTGCAGACTTTGTGTGTACTGGCCAGACAAAGTCGGACACAATTTTGGGCGCTGCCCCTTTAAACATTTTCATGTTTTTTTATAACTAGGAATACGCGCTCGTACCTCCCGTAAGCGTCTATTCAAAGAAGAAATTTAAACTTTTGCATTAGGGACTGTCACATTAAAAAAATTTTACCCCACTTTGTAATCGTTTTAAAAAACAACTAAATTCACTCAAGGTAAACATAGCCTTTATGGTAAGTTATTCTTCTGTAATTCATGATTTATACTGCTTTTTAAGGACTAACTATTTTTATTGTAGGCCTACTCACTAAAATCCAAAATGTAATGATTTGGTAAAATGTAAGGTTGATACATGACATGCATAATGAATTAAAAACTGAAACTGGTTTTAAAAGGCTTTGCCTACCAAAAGTAGTTAATGTCAAGAAATAAAGCCATCTACTTACTTTTCAAATTTTAATTTATGAATACACTTTTAAAGATAAGACATATTAATTAGTTTTATACATTGTAGTTGGCTTTTTGTTACTCTAATTAGAGCCGCCAATTTGACAACTGACAAACCACATAACCTAAAAATTAGGAACTTTGTTTAAGCGACTACTTCACTCCGCTCCCGTTCTCCGTTGTGGATCTAATAATGTCAACTTAAGACTGGACTGGAATTGAGCCGGTCAATAGACCAATCAGAACATCTCAGTCTTGATTGTTAAGACTCGCAAAGACATTGCCAAAATGTAAACAAAGAACCGACGACTAAAAATGCCTCCAATGCATTTCTTATGGGAAAAATGAAAAAGTTACATTTTAAGTTTATTTTATTAATATCCAACCAAATGTTTTCAACAACGAACTTAGCCTTAAAAATTGCATAAAGAATATTCAACTGAAATTTGAGACTGATCTGTGACTTCTATGGAGAGTAATCGTCGGACAGGACATTACATTTGCAATACCACGAGTCAATCTAGAGCCTATTTTTCGAATGGACAAATATCACTTGTTAAACGTAGCATGTCATTTGTCATTATAAACAATATGGTAATAATATTATTTAAGAATCCATTCAAGCACAAAACCTGTCTTACTTTTTTGCAACATAAATCCGCAATGGTTTGTACGTTGAGAAAACCCTTTATTTTTACATCAGCGCAATGGGCTACATTGCATGGGCCTATGTGGAAAGCATGGTTGCTAACATGGTTATTTCTCCAGCAGAAAGCTTAGTTGCAAAGGTGGACATTTCCCTTGGTGTTAGGTGCAAAAGCAGCCTATTCAAAGTTCAGGAGCAAAAGCAGACGTTTCAAAGCAAAAAAAAAAAAAAAAAAAAAAAAAAACTTGAAATATCTATTTACAGGTAAACTCTATCACAAATTTCTATTATTTATTCACTTCTGTAGACTCCAAAGTTATGTAGAACTCACAGATATATCATTAGGCCTACTAACGAGAAGCAATGTGAGAAGTTTCTTTTCAGTTTAGGTACCAAAAATTTGCCAACATGAACATGTCCGGTTTTGCTTAAGACCGCTAATGTGAGAAGTGAAGCCATGTTTGTTGAAAATGCACTCAAGACTAAGTGTATATTATTTTCTATGTAAAACCTTCTTAAATATTAGGCTACTATTTACGGTACTTATTCTACAGTACCTGGGACCGAGCATTTTCGGTAAACTCAAACAGTAATATTCTTTATACTAATATCAGTTTACAGACAGTTCTAAAATACCCTGCGAAAAAAGGCTTCTTTCTTGTTCAAGACAAGCTCATTCACTCCACTCACTCGACTTCACGATGAGCTCATTCGCTTTGCTCACTTGCCTTTCAGACTGTTTCAATGTATGCCTTCGAGTGCTGCACTCCCGTGTATACTTGTTTTAACACATGTTGAATCTGTAGCATGTGGATTCTAAATTACGGTAATTATGTATTAAACAGCTAGATGTTTTCATAACTTTTACTAATGTTTTTGTTTTAAAATTCAAATTAAATTCTGCAAATTGATTACACTTTTTTATACTTTTACATGACTTTTATCTATCTAAACATTCAGAATCAGCAATATGAAGTACGATTTAAAATTAATGAATTATTTTTATTATAGTCTACAATAGGACCCTTTAATAATTTAGTAACTGGCTTCCATGCTAAACCACATCACGTTTATACTGGAACGCGTGGTCTGCACTTTGACAGTTGAGTCAGCTGTTTTTTATTATTTCTTTGTTTTGATTTTTAACTCCATTATAAAGAAATAAGATTTTTTCTGTCATAGAAACCTGTATTTATATTATTTTTATCCCAAAATTAAGTTATTTCCAAAGTTTGGAGAAAATTGTTTAAGCCGTTTTTGAAATCCATGTGCAAACATACCTACAAATATACCTTACTCATATTAGAGTACGGTATAGGATAGTATTAATTTTACAGGAAAATATAAATTTTCAAAACAGAAGATTAACACTGGTGCAATCTCGTGCGGCGTAATCAGAAATCGGTCATTTATTTGCCATTGACATACAAATATGCATTAGCAATTGTCAGGTACAATTATAATAGCAGAGAGGCTATGGTCAGGCGTAGGCTACACTCACTTAGCTAAGAATCATATCCCGCTTTGGAAAATATTTTTTACCTAGTTAACAAACAATAAAATTGTACAGAAAAAATTAATAAAAAATCTTAACAAGAGTCAAAAGAGAGAAATTTAATGCAATGATATAAATTATTACAGTAAAATTCAACATTATTACGTGTACATGGACAGTGTTACGTGTACATGGAAGTACACGTAACATATGATAGATAAATCAGTATTACCCTCTTCTCAACCAAGGATGAAACATTGTATAACTGAAAGTTATGTTTATGCTTTGGTAAAGTGTTTTTGCAGCACTGTAAATTCAGCTGAAAAATAACAACATCGATGGCAGCGACTCTGGTGCCGCGTACACCAAACTTCCAAATTTTTGCCTCAAACTAAATGCATTGGATGAGAGGTCTATTCACGTTAGTGTACATAGTCAATAATACAACACAATGTACTATTTGCAATATGTGTTTCATTATATAATAGGTAATAAGAAATACAGCTTATCTAAAGCCACTACTAGCATAGCGTAATACAGCCGCATAATTCGAAGGACTGGTCAGCGCTGCGACATTTGGGAGGCAAATATATCAGGTTTTGTCGACTTTGTCTCCAGACCGGTCCAGACAAACCCTGCCGCCTCAGGGATGCGGATTGGAATATGTCACATTTTGTCCTTGTCCAACTTTGTTTTTTGGTCATAATTAGTCCCAACCGAGCCAGTTTAAAGTGTCAGGGTGTCTGTGTCTGAATGTGGGAGCTTCCCCATGGAACAAGCCTACACCATAACATATTCTATACTGTAATGTTGCCTTGGTCTAGGCATAGGGCTAGGTCTATAACTTAGGCCATTACAGTACCAGTAGTAGCCTCTACCGCACCTTTTAATTGCAGCATAACTCAAATAGAGTTTTTACTGTTAAGGTTTCCCGCCATTAAGCTAAGTTACAAGACTAATTAGAGTAGTTAGGCCTAGGCAACAACAATACGTCTGATGAATCAAATTAAGCAGGCCCAAGATATATGAGCAAAAGGGTACAGTTTCATCTAGCAGCTACATTTCTACTGAATGAAAATATTGATCGTTTCGATTGGTCCTGACAACGCATTAACAATTTACGCTGACGACACATCTTTTTTCACAAAACACAAGAACATTGATCCTTGAAATAAACAGTCTCTCTCAATATTATATTTCCAATATTAATCTCAATATCAACCCCACAAAAACTAATTTCATTCTTTTTTCACTGAGCAAAAACGTAGAAGTTTAGGATTCGCCATCTGTTTTTATTGGCGATGAGAATATTGAGTGTTCTCAAACGGCAAACTATCTAGGAGTGGAGTTGGACGGTGATCTAAAATTCTCCATCGCTCCATTGGTCCATTGGTCCATCTCTCTTAGGATGGACACATAGATAAGCTGTCAACTGTATTGTCAAATAACATAGGCTATTTGCAGGGCCCATTTTAGTTTAGTGCCGCCCCTAGGCCGCATTATGCTTGCCCCCCCCCCCCCCCCCCCCGCCGACACCCCGCGACAACGGCACTGGAGATAAGAAATAATATTCTGTCTATCTATAAATAAAAAAAATGTGCTGGTAGGCCTAATTGAAAATTAAATCTTCAAACTTTCTAGGTCGATCTTTCCCGGGAGAGCTGCTTGATTGCCCGCTCTACAATCCTATGATAAGTTGTCAGTCATATTTTATCTTTTTGTTCTGGAGTTAAGGTTCCGTTCTACCTGAGTCCGAAGGACTTACCGAATGCCGTCTCGCGGCCGTAGCGCTAGGCGAGTTTGATGGCTGCAGAGGTTTACGGAAATCGTGTTTTAAAATTAACTAATTAAGATAAATATTGACTCTTAACTTTTTTTAAAAGTAGAAAGAATTATCTCGTCTTCTCTGGTTTTAAAATTTTTAAATAAAATTTCTAATTTCAAATATAACTGTCTATTAAAATAATCTGTTTTTATAATTTTTTAAAGCTTATTTAACTTTACAATCTGTTCTAAATCAAGTTGAACAATAAGTAAATATCATATACGAGAAAGAGTAATTAACAGTAAAACCTGAACTAGCCGCTAACCGAAAAGTTAACAACAATTTATATTCAAATCTAAAAGGCAAGTCCAATATTGAAGATCTTTTTAGCCTGTAGACGAAAACTGAAGTTTCCTATTAGTTTTGATGAAATAATTTCCAAAGTGTAACACAGGAAATTTAGCACCATTATTCGTCTTTAACCTTGGTTATAGCTCTAGGCTGCATATTTAGTAAAAGATAACACGATTCTAAGAAACTCTTGCTTTTGCATCGAAAAAACTGAATATTTGAGACAGTTATAGCTGAAATCGGAAATTTCATTAAAAATTTTAAAACCAGAGAAGACGAGATCCGTCTTTTTACTTTCAAAAAAAGTTTTTTGGGGAAAACCCAAAATATTAATGCCGCCGTCCGATTTCCAAACGGTGTTTGTAAAACCAACAACACTGTCTTATAAATTATTAATTTTAAAACATACGGCATATAGGCCTATAGCAGTTTAAACTAAATATATCTACATAAGCTTATTTTACAAACACGTTTTATTAACAACAGTAAGGTTAGTCTACTGCACAAACGCCGATTTTTCAATATTTAAACAGCCTTTAAAATATAGTATGTATTCAAATACTGTACTTTCAAATTTTATGTTTAAACATTTTTTCAAATAAAATAGTTCCATAAACAGTCATTTAAATAAAAGTACGATTCCTACTGACACAAGACTTATAGGCTGTTTAAAAATTGCAAATAAGATTGCTGTGAACATAGTTTGGTGGCGGTCAACTTTTAGTCGTTTTACCTTAGGCCTACAATGAAATGCATAAAAATGTCTTAATCATAGCTCTTGCTCTATTTCCTCAAGAATCATAAATCATCAAATTGTCTCAATGAGAAACACCAACAAACGACAACGGACACTACCAAACCAAACTAAATACTCTAGACGCAAATCGCAAGTGAAAAATGAAGCGTCTCTAAACTTCAAAAATATCAATCCTGTTACAACAGAAAGAACCCCCTTCCTCCTTTGACGAGCACCGCCCACCTTTCCGTTCCGGTGGCAGGCGATATAGCGCTTGCCTGCCTGCCGCTTCCCTTCACGGGCTGAGACGAGTAAGCAAATAGCCTACGGATCTATCTCTATATTGGAGCCGTCACAAATTAATTCATTCAACATAACTACAAGTTCTGTTACGAGGATTATTTACAATGTAAATAAAAATTAAAATTCTTTTGCAAACACCGTTATGTTATTTTTAATTTATTTAATTTTAGTTGAAAAAGAAAAAAAATTAATTAATTTTGAAAATTGCCGCCCCCCAAAAATTTGCCGCCTTAGGCCGCGGCCTACTCGGCCTATTTAGAAAATGGGCCCTGGCTATTTGTACTCAGAAACTTGGCTTCTCTCAACAACATCAACCTATGTAGGATTGTTTATTTTAGTTTAATTGAAAGTAATATTAGTTACTCAATCATACTTTGGGGATTATATAGTAAACATAACCTGAACAGGATATTTGTCATCCAAAAAAGAGCCATCCGCAGTACTGTATATTAAGATTGAGACCAACTAAGTTCATGTCTTCCACATTTTAAGAACTTACAAATTCTGACTGTCCCTTCCTTATTTATGTACGAAGCAATAAAATATGTAGTAGATAATAAGTTTTTCCCAACTCATACTCATACATACAACACAAGAAACCGGCTCATTAATCATGCTGTACAACATAGACTAAAACTGTATGAGGAAAAACCTGAATTTGTAGGTCTAAAACTATTTACAAAACTGCCAGATAATTTGAAAGAAATAGTATGTAAACCAGCCAAGTTTAAAATTCATTTAAAACAATATCTCATAGAAAAGTGTTTTTATAAAAATTCCTGATTACCTTCTCTGAATTATATCATATCCCATTACCAACCCAGCCCAACCCTTCAAACTTTCTTTCCTTCATTAAGCAAACTTCATTGACAACTCCGCAAGGAGGGAAATTAGAAGATAGGAAATGATGACTGATCTCATGCCCTAAGAAGAGGGTCTGCGAGACTACACCGGAGAAAGGTAAAGATCTTAGGTTTTCAGATCAGATCGATCAATACGATTAATATATTGCATAGGATTAAAATATCAATGTATGTGGTCTAAAACCTCTGTTTCAAGCATAAAAAAATTTTAAATTTGGTAGGTAGGCCTATTGTTGCTAAAAGGCACATTATACCTAGTTAAAACAACAATTTACTAAATCCAAACCTAGCCTATATCCCCAAAAAACTTAGTTAGTCAAAGCACTCTTTGATGTAGCCTATAATGATTGATTTTTCATTTATGACATCCAAACTAAAAAAAAATCCATACCATCTAGGGGCCTATTTTCATCTCCTCACCACACTGTTCACACATTAATTTTCTTTTCTTTTTTCTGAAAAGAAAAAAGCCTGAAAAGCGTAAAAAGGCCTGAAGCAGAGGTTGCAAAAGTTTTTGAAGTTGGAGACAGTCTACACTATGGAAGAGTTTTATTTTAGAGTCAGACAAACACATTTATTGTAAACCGGAGTTCCTCAGACAATAATTTAGTTTCTTATTGTTTTTATTTTTTTATCATGAATTATATTGTATAAATTGTACATTGTTCTGTATTGACGCATATTCTTTACTTGATGTGAATGAATAAAGTAATTTTGATTCTGATTCTGATTCTTTGGTGTCAGTTCACTATCTTGTAAAACTCTAACACATAGCTTATTATTAGATAAACTTAATACGTTAATAGAAAGTTCTTTGGAATTCATTAGGCCTAATCAAAACAACTAAATTATAAATAAGCCTAAAATCTTGGGGGTATAGTTTCATATAGCGCCTACATTTCTACCGAATGAAAATATCGATTGATACGATCGATATATCACATCGGGTCGATCAATGCGATTGATATATCGCATTGGATCGATCGATTCGATTGATATATCGCATTGGGTCAAAATTTCTATGTACGGTATATCTAATCATGTAGAAACCTATGTTTACACATCAAAATTCACAATTTGTTGTATTGTTGCTAAAAAGTACAATAGTTACAATGTTGATCAAAATCTAAACCTGAATCCCTCAAAAAACGTATTAGTCAATGTAAGTTAGGCCTATATAATGGTTGTTTTTTTAAACTGAACACTATCACTAGGGCCTACTATATCTATTTTCATTTTCATCCCCTCACCAGTGCTTAACACTGCTCACACATCATTTTCTCTGGTACGGTATCAGTTCATTATCTTGTAAAAATCTATCACATTGACCCAACTACTGTATCTATTAGGCCTATAAGCTTTCTATTATAAATACGTTTATAATAGAAAGTTCTCTGAAACTAGGCTAATCAAAATAACTAAAAACTATCAATACCGGTACTGAAAATGAAATCACCTAAAGCTTAGTAAAATCTTGGTTAAAATGTTAAATAAACAAAAAATAAATTTAATATTTAGTTAATAAATATAGAAAAAATTCTAAAAAAAAAACACATGTTTAACCCTCCGAGCGTTAATCGTCGATTTTTCGGCCTCCGAGCGTTTGAGTCGATTTTTCGACCTTTCAAAAAAGTGACGTAACTTTATAGTGAATGACAGAAATGGACCCGTGAACGCTACCGATGTTACCGGGAGATTCTAAGCTATCCAAAAACACCCATTTCAAATGGCGGAACGTGATTGGTTGTTTGTAATATGCAATGAAACATCTGGTAAAAAAAACTGTTACCATCTTCTAACTTTGTAAACAACGAAATGCATATTTTACCAATTGTTTTAAGGTTATGAATGATTAAAAGTGTTACTAATAAGTTACCTTTAATTTACATTATTGGAATAAATTAATATGTTTTATCAAGTTTATAATCATAAATATGAGTAGGAATTAATGTAATATTCCTAGCTTGGTTTTACATGTGTTCTTATGGGATTTAGGGTAAGTACCGTAGGACATTATTTGGTTTCATTCAACATACATTTTTTTCAAATACTTTAAACCTATGTAAATTATATATTTTCTTGAACTGCATAAAATTCTAAACAAAATGTATATATTGGAATTTTAATTATGTGTATTCAAAAATATTTTGGTTGAGAGCAAAGTTATATACCAAATTTTTTTTGTAATTTTTTTAATTTTTAACCTATAGCCTAATTTTGGTACCAATAAGTAAGGATTAAAATTTTTGTATAATTAGATAGTCCATTTTATCCACTTTCATATAATAGGCTATATACATTTATAGTGCTAGGTCATAAAATATATTTATTAGCCTACAAATTTTTATTTGAAAGTATGCAAAACCTTCAAAAAATGCGTTTAACACTCCAGGGGTGCTATATTGAACGCTCGGAGGGTTAAAATATTTCATCAGATAATTCATCTAATGTGATATAGGCCTATCGATATTTTATCCGATGTGACATATCGATATTTCATCTGATGCGATATAATATCGATCATATCGATCGTTATTTTCATTCGGTAGAAATGTAGGCGCTATGTGAAACTGTACCCATGCTAAAAATTATAGTACCATATACAATATAGGCCTATTGTTCGATATTTCCTCCGATGTGATAAGTTATATCGATATGTAATCCAATGCGTCTAGGCCTAAAAACTTATCGATGTTTCGTCCGATGGTAAATATTGATCAATATTAAAATTCGGTAGACATGTAGACACTAGATATGAAACTGTGCCCGAGCAAAAAGTACCATAACTTACCAGGAAGAGAATAGCCTAGCTTAGGCCTAACTATTTTATAATCGATTTGAGAAGAAACTGATCATATTAGGCCTAGGTCCTATTTCAATTAGCTAAAAGAATACAAGAATTGATAAATTGGTAATCAAACCTGATTATACATAATGAACTTAAAAAATCACAGCATGCCGGCGGTTGGAGCTGATTATCATAGATCTAGGCCTAACTTAGGCCTACCTATGTCTAGGCCTAAATTAAAAACAAAATCATAAAACCAGGTGATAATAGTGCGAAGTTGGATGAATAAGTTTAGCCTTCTGAGCCTTAAGTTAGTTTGCTGATGATCCTCCTACTGTACAGTGTATGACTACTATGCCTATGTTCTGGGTTTGAATAGAAGGGGTTGGATCCCAAGGATCTGGCCCCTAAAGGATTGACCTTGTAAAGGTTTGAAAAACAAAATGTGTCAATAAACTAATAAAAAAGTAAATTATTTTGTGCCTTACCTTATCCTTACTGGTAACACGTTGTTTTTGTTTCATCATTGCGAGCTGTCACCAAGAAATGTAGAATAATGTACTAAGGTCAATGGTCTAAGTAGAACCACAAAATTAGAAGCTATAGCCTAGTAAATCTCAAACGAACACTGATGGTAGGATAGGCACAAAAATGCCTCAAAGATCAATTTGAACTGAACAACCAACTGAGTTTCACAGAAATCACAACACAATAAACTGCGACGCCAATGAGATACAAAATTACAAAGCCAAAAGAAAACAAGAAAACGACTTCTCTTCCTTCTCAAGCTTCTAATTTGCAATGAATGGTTTTTGTTTGTTTTTAATTCTACTAGTAAGAGTAAGAAAAATAAAAATACTAACTCTATAATCCGTTTCCGTTATGACACAGTTAAAACGGAAACGGATAAAGTAACTTACATAGTAGAAGGATGTATACATTCAATGTTTATACAGCCCTTGACTATATAGATACTCTATGTCATGATATATTTTCCATACAATAAAACTAATTAAGTTTACATTTGTGACACTAAGCTGTCCATAAACTGTGAAATTTTAATATTATCTCACAAACCCATGAAAACAAACCCTAATGCATGTAAAATTTGATTATATAACATATTTCAATATGTAGAAGGTCATTATTTTCCGGAAACTGCCAGTGGTTACTGTGATGAAAAACACCTTAAGAAATTCAATGGATTTAATTGGTTAATTGATGCTAAAGCGTTGAAATAAAAATACAAAAAACATTGTTTTATAACTATTTAGTTATTTTTATTGTATATTATTTTCAACTCAAAAATTTTACAGTCGGATATATAGACTAAAACTCCATATGGTAAAACAGATTGGTATATCTTTATAAAAAATTATTTTATGACAAAGCACCTTTGCAGTCTGCTGTTAATGCACAAAAAATTCCATTTAACTATTGTTGGTTAGTACAGCCAGGGTATAACCTAAATTGCTATTGAGGACAAGAAAGGTAAAACTAACTAATCAAAAAAAGATAAGTAATGATTTACAAAAACATCTATACATATTTGATACGTGATACTAGTTTTTGCACAAGGAACTTCTCCCACAGCTTTCAACAGGTTTTTAATGATTTTAGTGCCATTTTATAGAGCTCGGTGTGAAGTTGTTTCTAAAGTAAATTGGTAAATTATCCATTTAAAAAATCCATTTAAAAAGAGGACCTACCAGATAACACGAAATATCTTGGCCTGTGACAACCGTTTACAGTTCAAATAATTGGAGTAGAGTGAAGAAGTTGCAGATTGTCGCAGACTGTTTTTAAGTACCATTAGCAATTTCAATCCAGAAGTGGAGTATGTCAGAGGCCAAGATATTCTGAGATTACGAGTCCTTAAAGTTCGTAATTTTCCCATTTGATTACGCATCAGTAATGAAACTGATTGATTTTCAAGTAAACAGCTGTAAAGTGTAAACATCGGTCATCAACGAAAGTACTATTTCTACCTTTTCAAACAAAGAGGTTATGTTTAACCAAGGCAAGGCTCCGCTCTACCTGAGCCCGAACGACGTTACCAAATACCGCCTCGCGGCCGAAGCGCTAGGCGAGTTTGATGGCTGCAGAGGTTTACAGGAAACGTGTTTTAAAATTAACTATCAAGATAGAGATTGACTCTTAACTTTGTCCAAAAAAAGAAAGACATTATCTCGTCTTCTCTGGTTTTAGAATTTTTAAATAAAATTTCTAATTTCAGCTATAACCGTCTAAAATCATCTGTTTTTCTCGATTTCTAACTAGTTTTGATGAAATAATTTCCAAAGTGTAACAGAGTAAATTTAGCACCGTCATTGTTCTTTAATATGACACCTTAGTTATAGGTCTAGACTGCATTTAGCAAACGATAACACGATTCTAAAAAACCCATGCATTTGCATCGAGAAAAACAGATGATTTGAGATATAATCTCTTCTGCTAGATTTCAGAAGGGTCCATACCACACTTGTGTCAAATTTTGTAATAGCCTTCCATCTGAAATTCGTGATGAAAACAGGATATCTGTTTTTAAAAGAAAATTAAACTTTGATTTTATATACTTAGGCCTAAATGTTTTTTATAGTGTTGAAGAGGCAGTAGCTTAAAATGTTAATTATAGTTTGTTCAATATTTCTCAATGAAATTTTTTTGTGATCACAATAATTTGATATATAATAAATATGATTGCAAGTGAAACTTTGCATATAATAATAATAATAATAATAACATTTATTCCTCTGACAATATTTAACATTATATGTATAACCATTGACGTGTTCAAAATGTAAAAAATTATTGAACGAATAAATGAGTTTGAGTTTGAGTTTATAATTTTAGACAATTATAGCTGAAATTAGAAATTTTATTTAAAAATTCTAAAACCAGAGAAGACGCGATCCGTCCTTTCACTTTGAGAAAAATTTAAGAGCCAATCTCTCTCTTAATGACTTAAGTTTAAAACACGATTCCCGTAAACCTCTGCAGCCAAAACTCGCCTAGCGCTACGGACACAGCCGCGAGGCAGCATTCGGGTCAGTTAGACCGGAGCCTTAAGAGTGCGTTGGAGTCAATCCAAATTCCGTCTTTCCCCCATAAGAGCAATGTTAAACGGGATGTCAAATAACTCTTTTATTTATAATCAGAAAATAATGTTTTATAGCTCTAAATAAAGGGTAAATCAAGGCGGAATTGGTTTGCGAGAGGATTTTTTTATAAAAATTAGTGTTTTTTACTAACTTGAAATAACAAAGCAAGTTTCTTTACTACTTTTCAAACATTTTCTACAGAATTTTATAAATTATTTACAAAGAATCGATCTCGCAAAAGGAACGGGGAATTTAATTGTGATTCAAACTCTATTTATTCTGAACCAATCGGATAAAAAATAAAGAAATTATATGACAAATGCCGGGGACAAGTTTAGCATTGCTCTTATGGGAAATAAAACCAACATGGCGGCACTCCAACGCTCTCTCAAGTATGCATGGGGAAGATATTTAGAACAAAGTTGTGGGCGTTTCACAAATTGTAGAATTAACAATGAGTGGTTTCAAATGAAAGGTTTTGGCCGAGGGACTAGAGAAAAATAACGGAATGTCCAAAAAGCTATAAGGAAATTATAAATAACTTTATAATTATAATTAACGTTATAAGGAAATTATAATTAACAACTCAACAGACGTAATATGGGACATGGGACTTCCTGCCAAAGATAACGATTGCAGAATGAGTCAATTTAAGAGTTTTACGTAAATAATTCAAAGTAGACATTGTTAAAGTCTGATTCAGAAGTTTATAGTTGTTATATCAAAATATTTCACCAAATTACATAACCTATCATTTAAATTTCCAATTTTTTTTTAATCACCGATATTATTGGGGGGGGGGGGGCAATTGCCCCCCCTTGCCCCTCCCAAATGACGAATATGAATCAAATCAAGCCAGGGCCGCCCACAGAGGGGACTAATGGCGCAAGTTGCGCCATTGGAAAAAATTTGGGGGGGAATGAGATTTTTGGGGGGGAATTGAAAAAGGGGTTTTTAATGTTAATAAGTATAAATTTGCAGTAGTCAAACAATGAATCTTATGAACATGTCAATACAAATTAGGAGAGTCTGTCAGTCCTGTTGTTCTGGATCAAAACACGTAGGCGTAATGTAAGCCCTCGGACACACGGCATGGTGAAACTGCGGTGACGGTGACGGCGAAACCGCCTGTAATCCAGCTACTTGGAGGTCGCGAATTGTGGATGAGCGATGGCTTGTGGATGCGATATTCCCTGGTGGGGATTAACGTCCGCCCTAGTGAATACTACTTCATCCATAAGTACCATCCTCATAATTAGACCAATTCGTATATGGGAGGTTGAAATTGTGGTTCGGATCCCATGTTAAACTGTAGGTCCCTAGATACCATTGGCTGTTGGCCTATAAATTAACAGTCCTGTCTAAGGAGAATGTCGGCCTTAGTCAGTAACGAGACTACAAGCTCGCACCACAATCATCCTACACTCATCCCTCATTCATACTTGGCTTTAAACTACCTATTGAGTTAGGTCGCCATTTCAATAAAGGTATTAAAGGTATTAAGGTATTACAACTTTCATGCCAGATTTCTATGAAAAAGAAAACTGTTTGGTTATGGTCATTATAAAAAATGCACACACTATTTTTGCTCCAGAGGTTTCATTGTTTCGGCTATTTTCAATTTTATAAGGATATGAAAATCCGTTTAAGAGTCAATAAAAATCTTTTAATTATTAGTCTTAATGGATTTATCAAAATGCTCGCCGAATTTCTGATACTTCTCGCCGTCTTATAAACACGGCTCGCCGTCTTTTAAACACGGCGGTGTAAAAAATGTATGCTTTCTCTCGTACTTCCATATGTCTGTACATTGAGTATATATGGACGTTATTTCATAATGAATAGAGTGGACAACAGATAGGGAAGATCAAGGAGACTGTAGGCCAGGGCCAGGAGAGCCGCATCCCATAAGAGCAATGGTGTCACTTTCTGCGACATCCATGGATGTCGCCTACCGGCAAGTGTTGCCAACGCAACAGCAAACAACAATTGTTCTCGTTTGCGTTGGGAATTTTTTGTCCCAACAATTACTAAAATAAGGAATTTCAAAGCAAAATAGGCTAGAATTTATAGTTTTAGATTTACCTTGATTGATAATTTGTAATTTGGTCATTACCTAATGGTTTGTTATCAACTAATAATCCAAATTTAAAACAGAATACTATGGGGGGGCCACCAATTGACCTACATGACACTTGGCCGTCGTGCCATTTGTCCTACATTTTAAAATTAAATAATAATTATTCAATAAATAGCCGGAACCATATGTACGATATGTCACTTGGCCGTCTTGCAATTTGTCCTACATTCGAAATTAAATATTTAAAATTAAATAAATATGCGAAACCACTAGACCTACATGACACTTAGCCGTTGTGCCATTTGTCCTACATTTTAAAATTAAATTATAATTATAAAATAAATAGCCGAAACCATGTGTACGACCCGTCACTTAGCCGTTTATCAATTTGTCCTACATTCGAAATTAAATATTAAAAATTAAATAAACAGGTGAAACCAACTGACCTACATGACACTAGGCCGTCATGCAATTTGAACGTATTACGGAAACGCCCCACAGTTTGAATACTTTTCGACCAATAGCATCGTATATAACGACTAGAACAGCAAAGGAACATGAAGGGGGGACTCGCAGGTGTGGCAAGTATTAATTCCCGTCAAGCAAAAAATTCCCTTGATGTTACTGGGAGCCCAAATTTTTATACGAGTGAGTTGAGTTAGAACTCACTTTTCACCTAATTGGTATTTTTGAACCGTGAAAACGAGAACCATTGTGGTATCCTGCAGCGTTGGCAACACTTGCTAATAACAAAGGGTAAAATGTTTATGTTTTAACACTTTTTTAACCTACAAAAACGCTGTGGCGACATCCACGGATGTCGCAGAAACTGACTCCATTGCTCTTATGGGATGTAGTTCACCTATGGCACTACATTCGTCTTGAAGTTACTGAGTTTTTCCGCACAACACAAGTCGCTGTGTAGTTTATAAAAAGGGAAATATCTTCATACATATTGGTATAACTGCTAAGAGATCAGTCATGTGACCACTTAAATTACGGTCATGACGGACGTACGACGATGATCATTGGTTGCTGTTCTGTTGAGGGGCGTTTCCGTAATGCGTTCATATGGCACAACGGCCAAGTGTCATGTAGGTCAATTGGTTCCCCCTGTTTATTTAATTTTTAATATTTAATTTCGAATGTAGGACAAATAGCACGACGGCCAAGTGTCATGTAGGTCAATTGGTGGTCCCCCTATGTATTTAATCATTATTATTTAATTTTTAAATGTAGGACAAATGGCACAACGGTCAAATGGCATGTAGGACTAATGGTTTCCCCTATTTATTTAAGTTTAAATATTTAATTTCGAGTGTATGACAAATGGCATAACGTCCAAGTGTCATGTAGGTCAATTGGTGGCCCCCCTATATATTTAATAATTATTATTTAATTTTAAAATGTAGGACAAATGGCACAACGGCCAAGTGTCATGTCGTTCAATTGGTAGGCAACCATAATATGGTGTTGTTTAGATAAATATCGTACGGATGGCAAGACTGCTTCATTCTCTGTTTCAATCAGCTGTGTAATGGTAAATATTATAACGTAACTTGACTTCCGTTTTAGTTTAGACGCTTCATATCCGGAACACAAAAAAAGCTATACGGCTGACCTGGGAAGAAGTTATGCTTCTTCCTTTACAGACCTTGAGGGAAGATAGGAACGCTTGCCACAGGACTCAGTCCTGTTCTGTATTGAGGCAACTATCGATCGATTGTGCTTTCGGTCTATTGAATCGACTACATATCGCATCAATTCGACAGTCATCATTATCATTGAAAACCAAAGGGGAATTTGAATAGAATCGAGCTTTTGATTGTTGAAATGTTTCGATTATATTGCATCGATAGCCAGTTAGCGTTCTAGCGGACGATCTTGTCTTGTCATTCAGCGTTTCCAAATTTTAGCGTTGCTTGACTACGGAAGCCCTGAAGGGCCAAAGAGTAAGCGGTCATTTTTTACACCGCCGTGTTTGAAAGACGGCGAGCCGTCTTTAAAAGTCGGCGAGCCGTGTTTGGAAGGCGGCGAGCCGTGTTTGGAAGGCGGCGAGCCGTGTTTGGAAGGCGGCGAGCCGTGTTTGAAAGGCGGCGAGCCGAGTTTGAAAGGCGGCGAGATGTATTTGAAATTCGGCGAGTATTTTGATAAAGTAATTAAGAGTAATAATTAGATATCTGATATTAGATTAGGTATATGACTAGATATAATCTCATTTGCAAACTAATTAAAAAATATAACAACTTTCATGCCAAATTTCTATGAAATCAGAGGCCCCAAAATCAAAGAAAACTGTTTGGTTATGGTCATCATAACAAATGAACAGACTATTTTTGCTCCAAAGATTTGATTGTTTTGGTTATTTTCAATTTTATAAGAGGATGAAAATCCGTTTAAGAGTCAATAAAAAAGATTTTAATTATTAGTCTTAGTTAATTTATCAAAATGCTCGCCGAATTTCATATACTTCTCGCCGACTTTCAAACACGGCTCGCCGACTTTCAAACACGGCTCGCCGACTTTCTAACACGGCGATCGCCGACTTTCTAACACGGCTCGCCGTCTTCCAAACACGGCTCGCTGACTTTTAAACGCGGCTCGCCGTCTTTGAAACACGGCTCGCCGACTTCTAAAGACGGCTCGCCGTGTTTCAAACACGGCGGTGTAAAAAATGACCGCTTACTCTTTGGCCCTTCAGGGCTTCCGTACTTGACCACTCTATCCGTTATATGAAATAACGTCCGTATTTACTCAATGGTCTGTGTTAAGATAGGTAGGATAAGGATAACAGGCGTCTATTTCCCTCCGTTGTCATTTTGTGGGAGGACAAATTTGGAGGAGGAGTGGGGGCAGCGCCGACAGTGTTACCAACGCCGCAAATACCACGCACGGCCATCATGGACAATGCTGAACATCTGAGGACCGTGTTTACTTATCTTATTTCTTATCCCTCGGCGCTCAGTAGTCCACCGAAGCGGCGTTGAGCTTGTCATTTATTTCTTGCTTGACGGGGTCAGGACAATCTGGCTAAGGCTTAAGGTAGTTGGATTAAGCAGGTAAAGGACCGGATGGCCATGTCCAGTGGAAGTGGTAGGTCACTTTCCCAACTCCAGAAACCTTTCAATATTATAAAAACTTTTACTACTTTGACTACTTTTAATTAAGAGAGACGCAGACAAAAGAATGATACCAAAGGTTATTATTGATACCAGTTTTATTATTGATGAATTTAAATTATTTATTTTTTTATTAGAACAGTTAGTGGATTTTTTATGTTTCAAAATTAAAATTTAAAACTTATCCGTTATGTGCTTCCGCGACAACCCATGATGTAATAGGCTTATAGAATTTAGAGGAGGAATATTTTCAGAACAACCGTAAAACAAATATGTTTTTAATTAGTTCTTCAGAGTTCTAATAATATTAACTTTTGTTGTGTTGACACAATAAAATTATTAAAATTAGAAATTAGTAAATAAATACGTTTTAAATTAATTTTTCAAATTTATAATAATAATAACTTTTGTTGTGTTAACACAATAAAATTATTAATATTAGCAATCTGAAGAATTCATGTAAAACGTATTTGTTTTACGATTGTTCTGAACATATCCCTCCCCTAAATTCTATAAACCTACATCATGGGTTGTCGCGGAAGCACATAAACGGATACCTAAGTTTTAAATTTTAATTTTAAAACATAAAAAATCCACTAACTGTTCTAATTAAAATAATTTAAATTTATTATTAATAACGACCTCCGGTATCTTTCATTTGTCTGCGTCACTGCGTCTCTCTTAATTAACAGTAAACACGGTCCTCAGATGTTCAGCACTGTCCGTGATGGCCGTACGTGGTATTCGCGGTGTTGGTAACACTGTCGATGCTACCCCAACTCCAAATTTGTCCTCCTCCGAATTTGTCCTCCCACAAAATGACAACGGAGGGAAATAGACGCCTGTATAAGGATAGGCCTTTAGGCCATAATAGGCGTAATCACAACGACAACAACCGGCAGATCATTACATTTTAGTTTTTTATTTTAATAGTACAGTATTCTCATCCTCAGTTCGAACAAGAGCTTATATCTCGTCTCAGATATATCTTCACACCAACACAATAAGATGGTTTGTTCCAATAATTATTTATTTTGTAAGTTAGGTTAGAGTTGGAATTTTGCTTATTATTGAACCGTGGCTCGCTAACTTACCATAATTTTCTTTTGAAACAGAAAATTTATTAAATTCTGTTTCTTAGTTTAATACTATACCAATCCAGCCAGTCTTCAACTCTAGACCATATCTTACCACTAACTTTGGAAAAAATAAATTCAGCCTAGACCTACATAGGCCTAGGGCCTAGGACACCTTGTTTTTTGTTTGAGAGCTCAAATGTTTGGGGCTTCCTAAAATGTCTTATAGGCCTAGAATTTTTCTGGTTTAGTAGCTGAGTGGTTATATCTCTTTATTTAGGCTATATATTAACGTCTTGAGTATAAGACCCCTGTTACACTACATGGCTAGCCACGTCGCTGGCGACGTGGCCAGCTACATGTGCAGGTGTTTCCATTGAATCAAATAGAACTCTGTTACACAACGGTGGCTAGCGACGTGGCCGAAAAATAAGCCACTCGGGTTACAAAATTAGCCACGGACACGGTGGCTGTTCTCAACTAAACGGTGGCTGGCCACCCGGGCCACTGTTCATATTAGCCCCCGGTCACTGTTGGCTGCACTTCCGCAGACGCCCGGTGACACTATCGAATGAAAATTATCGAACGAGTCAATCGATATATTGGTCGTATTCAAATGGTAAATTATTGTATCTTTTATGAATATAGGGTATTTGTAACTCAATGTAGGTATCATATGGTAGTTTATAAATAAAGTAGGCCTAAAAGTTTTTAGCAAAGATTTTATTATAACTAAGTTGATTAAAAGTTATAAACACCAAACTTGATTAGGTTCAACATAACCTACAGTCAATATTTTAGCAAAAAACTAAATAACAAAAGATTCAACCTTTAAAAATCATCTTAGGCCTATATTATGAAGGAAGCATGGCCCTCTTTTTCAATTACCGGTACTGGAATGTACACTTTTTGTGGCATTAAAAAAATGCATTAATAGATCAGCTGCTGACATTTAAACGTTTCTTTTAAAGAGGTATTCAGCTAGGCCTAGATGCGTTCGGCTAGATGTTAGATTATTTGAGTCCTGTTTTCTTTCTTTTTTTTTTGCCCTCCATGACAATTCTATGGTTTGAGTGATGGCAGATGTTATTTGATCTCTTCAGTTGGACCCGATATTTTTATATAACTTACACGAATTATGGATAAATTCGATTGTACATCTCGATAATTTTCATTCGATAGTTCCACCGGGCGTCTGCGGAAGTGCAGCCGTCACTGTTCATATTAGCCCCCGGTCACTGTTCATGTTAGCCCCCGGTTACTGTGTTAATATTAGTCCCTCAACTTAAAAGGCTTGCAACTTTAAAGGTATCAGTGTATTTTAACTTTAATAAAAGAAAAATTAGGCCTATCACCAATTCTTCCTTAACAGAATTTGGTTTTAATGGTACTTCTACCTCCAAAAACAAAAGTAAAAAGATTTTCCGCAGACAAAGACAAGACAAAAACAAAATCATCTTTATTTACATATAGGCCTACATAGATATAGGCCTACAGTTTTTTAGAGAAAAGTTTTTTGGCCTATAAATGGTGACTTAACAAAAGATTTTTTTTTTTCAATAAAAATGCAAGTTTTTCATTTTGACTCTCATTATGGTAATGGAAAATACATAATATTTTCTTTCTGTTGTTCTTGGTATTATTGGGGACATTTTCCATCATTGATTAGTAAAAAACAGTAAAAATTTTCATTCTAAGTGTATTGTTTCCATGGTTTTAAACAGAAAATAAATTACTTTCTAAACCATTGTTCACAATAGCCCCAACATTTCGCCCTGTTCACATTAGCCCCGACTGACCCTAAATATTAATTTTACTTCCTTCAGTGATGCATTTTAATCTTACATTTGTTTCAGCTGTTTTACTCATTTTTCAAGTCATTAGTCGGAAAGGATGTGGTAGTTGAGTTAAAAAATGATCTAAGGTAAGTGTTTTAAATTTAAATTTTGACTCCTGGTCAAAAGATTTTTGAGATATTTTGTTCAGTTAGGCTACATGACAGTACGTTCACGTTCACATGATATGATTGTTCCCCCGCCGTGGACAGCACGACTTTGAAGAGTAGGAAAAATAACTTGATCAGTTGGCATGGTAATAATACAAAGTTCTTATTCTTGCTCTTTGACTTCACGCCATCCACACCGCACAGCGAAAGGTCATATCATGTGAGTGGGCGTTAAATAAGTTAGGTATTACAGTGGCTTCAGGGAGGGAGCATGGGTGCCATGCCCCTTCCCACCAAGATTTGCAAGTAAATTGTTTGGGAGTTAAAAAATAAGTTACATTTCAGTTTAAGAAATTACGTATTTTTATTTAAGTTTCAAAATTGTCTAAAGATCTACAACAGTTTCCCCCAATGTATTTTAGAGTAACCTTTGGTTAAAAAATTCAAAAAGCTGGCCATAGATTACCTTTCTCAGAACTGCCTCTATAGCCTCTCTCGGAGTGGGTACAGGAGCTTGACAAACTAATGTTTCAAATTATGTTGTAAAAGTTTTCCAAGTTGCTAGGAATTGACTTTTTATGTAGTTTATTCCTTGCTTTTGTATCAGATATAAAAACATTTTGGTAAGTCAGTGGCGTAGTGGTTAGCGCACAGGACTTCTGAACCATGGCGGCGATGTCGTGGGTTCGAATCCGCGTTCTGCCAGGAAAAGTTATCAGTACTATTAACCTGTACTGTAGCAGCTCACCCCCTTACACTGTTTAAGATGATCTACGCACAGATCAATAGTCTATGTGGACAGGGCAAATTAAAGGAAAATGAGCCTTCTAAAATAAGTAAAAAAAGACTCAGCTGATACAGACTTAAGTATTTGTTGAGGCAGGTTTGTGACATGTCTAATGCCCGGGAATACTCATGCAAAGATTGCCATTAGACATTGTAAATAAATTTAGTGGAGGAAAAGTTTTAACTTTGCTATGGGCCTTGTCAGCAATGTAGATGTCCGTTGTCAGAAGGATATGTCTTTCTTTTTAACTGGTCATCCTGGCTTTAAAAAATATTAAAATGTCAGGTTTTTTTTCTAAAAATAAAGCCAACATAAAAAAATTGTATAGTACCATTAGAATATAATTTCTTATGAACTTTTTGGTGGCCTATGGTCTAAACCATATTCTGAGTCGATGATGTTTGCCAAAGTTTTGGAGACATTGCAGTACCATACTTATCTTCAGGGCTATTCACTTAGGCTATAGTTTACTGTACAGCACAAACCTGAAATCAGAGCGAGTCCTTGGCTGGAGGCTCTAAAGGCCTGCATTTATTGGTCTCCAGGACCCATCTTAGAATTTTTTTCTGTTTTTACAGTTAAGAGGTTTCAAACAAAAATCATCTTTACAATTGTCAGTAGTTACGGTAATATATGTCCGTACAATTTCTATACACCACTTTCGAATATAGGCCTACACATCTCTGTTGGAGTAATATTGCCCTAGAACTCTAATGCCATCCGGTTGTGTGCGTGTGCAACAACTTCCAATCTAAAATGGAACTCATAGTATCAGTATAATGTATCTGTACCATAGTATAAGTATAATGTATCTGCCCACATGAGTTTCTACAATCATTTTTTAATAAGGTGTGCTTATAGCGGTCCCAAGGATGAAGAATTGATGTTGTCAGTGTCAATAACATTATTATTTGAATTGCGTAAAGTGAACCTAAAAAAGGTAGTTGGTAACCAAATTATATAATTTTCAATCAGATTTCTTTGATAAGTGACAAAGTAAGGTCCAAATTTATTATTATAATGAGCAATAATTCACGTATAGGCCTAGGTCCTAATACAACGTTTAAATATAGTAAAACCTCGACTAATCACTACTCTCAGTTATCCTTCAATGTATGAAAGGACTGTATACTTTTAAAGTGTCATAAGTGACACCGTGTCAAAAGTGTTTGCCATTGTGACTAAAATTCATGTCAATGACCTTTAATCAGTGTAAATAATTTATTTATTACCACCCAATTGTAAGGGTTGAATTTCTTCAAAAACCTGTTAACTGTAGTGTAAGTTAATTGTAAAATTTCTGTTATATCCATCATAGTCTGAGTCTCAAGGTGGATGGTTATTGGAGGTTCAACTGTATGTGGTTTAATTACCTCAGTCGCAGTTTCTTGAGGTCTAGTGTGACCTAGGTTTCATTGTTCTCTGAATAGCTTTCTTATATATTTATTCAAAAAAAAAAATTACACTTTCGGACAAAGAATAATGATTTACAAATAAAGACAACAAGTAGCTTATACAAATTTAAAATTAAGATCCTTAGATGGCATGCTTTAAAAAAATTTTGATTGAGTCCATCAGTGCACTTACCGGTAATGACAGTTCTCTTAAAATTATTTTTGGTATTTTAAACTTTTCAATACTGTTCTTCCGCTTGTTTGAGTTTCCGCTAGTTGTTTCCACTTGTTTACAGTTAACATTAATTATTTTTTTCGTCAAGTAAAATTTTAAGCATTTTCATAGTTTAAAAAATTTTTAATAACTTTTTTTCACTCCCGGCAAACATACTGTATCTTATCTTTGAAGGGTTGTTGAATTTTGATCTTATTGGTAAATATATTTTCTAAATACATTCCCGTAAGTCACAGTTAACAAATAACATCAAAATTCAGTATCACTATACAATGTGGTTCTCCCAGGTGTTTTATTTAGAATAAGCCCTACAGGCTGATTTAATATAAACTCAATTTTATCTTCTCAATCTATTGCAGTGGTTTTTGTTACAGTATATGTGGCACACTTCATTCCGTGGATCAGTACCTCAACATCAAGTTAACAGACATCAGTGTCACCGACCCTGACAAATATCCTCACATGGTAATCTACCTTACCAGTCCGTGGTAGCGGTATTTTCTACACTAGGCTTTATCATTTCTAGCTTAAGTTACTGTCAAAAATTTGAAAAACTGAGAAAGATTTTTACTCCAAATAGGTCAAGTGAGTACTTGAACCACATAAACTAGACTTTGGCATTTGGGGAATATCGAGTTCCCAGAAAAAGCTTAGATACAGTTGAGTTACCCGGAACCGATATTATTCCCACTGTGTAACAAACAACTGCTCTCAGTGACAATCAGTCGCTAACGATGGGACTGCGATAAAAGACTGAAAATACTGATCTTATCAAACATTGTGTCGTCTGTCAACAATGGTGATATTTGCCGAAAAGTGGCTGCAATAGCGACCGAATCGCGTCTAATGACTGGAAATTCAGTGTAACATGACTAGCAAGTCATGAAGTGCACAGTCGAACAGTACGGTGTTTATGCAGTTGTCAAATTATCAGAAGTGTCAAGTTGGTAGGAGTCAAGTTTGAGGTGATTTTCCGTGTTCAACAATCATCAGGACAAAATATACAGGAGTTTTCCAAGTCAAGCAATAAATAACAAAGTAATTGTCTGAAATCTGTTGAAAAAATTGATTATTTTGAAGTATATCCTATATATTTATATGATGCAAATATTCATGCAGGATTATATGTTACACTCAATTGCCGTATCCGAACAATACCCAAAATTTTTCCCCACTCCGAGATGTGGTAAATGCAGAATACAAACATTGTGGAGTGAGCATTTTATTTGGCCATTGGCTGAAGCAAAATACCCAGACCAAAGCAAAATACGCGGGGTAGGTAATTGTTTGTGCGCAATTGATGAAATAAACACATTCTTTGTCGGTTGAGTAAAACCACGATATCCACACCGCAAGGTGGATAAATTTGATAGTGCACGTTGCAGTGTGGGTGTTTGTATTTGCTCAAAAGAAATACATACACAACTGATAAGAGAAACCTATAATAACTAAGTAAAATAAACTTAAATTTTTTGCTTGAAACAAATTTGTTTTAAAAGAACATCAGAGTAAAATACAATAAGTACATCGTATTAAAAATTGGTAAATTTATTTTAATTTATGAAAAATACGAATAAAAATGAAATATAGGAATGTTTATAAAGTAACAACGTACAATGTTAGAACGTAATCAGTAAAATAATGTTTATTTTAAACAAAGGTTAATTAGCTGTAGGTAGGTAGGCCTATACAGTAATATAAAAAATAATAAAAAAAAAACACAAAACCCAACAGTATTTGAAAATCAATACGCTAAGGGCCGCTTTCCCCAACCTAGTTTAAACCAAAACTCAAGATTAAACCAGATGTTCCGATATGATTTAACATTGACAATTTTCTGGATTAGTTTAAACTGAGTTGGGGAAAGCGACCCTAAGGGTTTTTTTTACAATTGGAACTCTCCATACAATTTTCAGCCGATTTTCAAGCTTTTAATGACGTTGGATTGGACTTTGTATTTAGTTGTTTCCGCAAAAAATTAACGAGAATCGAACTGTGAAAATGCGCTACCCATAATGGATACTTGAAAATTTCTTATTAGAATAACATTGGAATTCGGTTGATAATTTTAAACATCTGTTAATGTATAGCTATAAATAAATGTAATTTGATAATAACAATATTTTATTCATTGGGTGTAATTAATATAGAACTAAACGTTACATTTCTAGCAATGATGACATAACAATGAGATAGCCCAAGTTTAATTGCTTAATTTCGAGCAGCGAGTACACTAGTAAGTTAAAATCCAAGTTACCAGTTAGCACTGAGACTGTGTAGTGTATCGTGACAGCTCACCAACATTGACTCTTATTGGTTTTAATGCTGGGAGTATTGGGTGGAGGGGGTAACATGTCTAGACCTGCACGTCTGGCCCTTAAGAAACGCTATTCGAATTTTGAGCAAACTAGGAACATCCACACCGCGACTAGAGCAATCACTCCATGGTATGGGTATTTTGATTTGGCCAATGTCCGAATAAAATGCTTACTCTGCGATATGGGTATTCCGCATTGTTCACATCGCGGAGTGGGTAAAAATTTTGGGCATTGTCAAGATTTGGCATTTGAGTGTAATATATAGGCCTACATTTATTTTTTAAAACCACTTATTAAAGTGGTAAAAACACTTAAAGTTATGTAAAATAATGCGTAAAATGTGAAAAGGTATTTACGTGAACCTTGAAAAGATAATGTTTACATATTTTTACCTTTATATATTCAATCCCATGTTGCATTTATGGGGAAATCACCAAATTCTTTTATAAATTTGTAAAATTGAGAATGCAATAAGTAAGGGTATTTTAATTTTTTTGTTAAATTTAGTTTTTGTATCTTTCTGCCTTTCTATCTCTAATTGTGTGGTAACTAATTATTTTATCGTTTATTTAAAAGTCATTCAGTGAGAAAAACTTTTAGTATTTTTGTCACCAAACCTTTTTTTACTGTTCCAGCTTTCGACCAAGAACTGCTTCATCAGAGGGTCGGTGGTCCGATATGTGCAGCTGCCCGCAGACGAGGTGGACACACAGTTGCTACAAGACGCCGCCAGGAAAGAGGCCGCCGTACCTTCCAGATAAATCTAGTGAACTCATTTTAATGTAAATATGTCATTTTTTATTTTCAATCTTTAAAATATCTCATATTGAGAAAGAGTTTTGCATTTTTATTTCTCCACCTTTATCAGTTTTTAAATCACTGTGATTTTCCCTCGAGTTACGTATAGTTTGACTTGTACAGTACATTATTGTGATAGCAGACAAACCCTGTACTGAATATGTTGCCCACTCATGACCTGTGAGCAGGATTTTGACACAAAGATCCACAGAAATACTTTGAGATATAAAGGTAAACTGCATGTTAGAATTTGACTTTTATACTGAATTTTGAGTAATAGAGGCAAATTTTGTATCCCTTCCGCTGATGGAGATAAAGTAAAATTAGTTGAGTTATGTTTACCTAGTTTTTTTTTTGACTGACAGGTTTTTCCAAGGGGATTGAAAAGATACTGTAGATTTATGGTATAGAGGTTTGAGTTTATGGGAGTCAACTGTATTTACCATTTTAAATATCCAAGGACCAGAGAACTTAAGATCTTTTATGTTGACACGCAATCACAATTTTAAGATACATTAAATCACTTACATGGTTGAAATGCATTGTTGTTTAATTTTTCTGGATGATAATTAATTATGCATGTTGGGTTTGAGTTAGAGTAAATCAGTTGAATTGTTTTTCCTTAACAACATTTTGGGCGTAATTCGATTTTATCTTTTGGATAGGTATTATCCTATACTCAATTATTCGTATTAGAACAAAGTAAGGTACTTAACCAAAAGATAGGCAAGTTCTATTTGTATTATGTTTGATTGTATGTATGCACAGGGATCTAAACAACTACTCCAACAATTTTCCTCAAACTTTACGAATACAGTAACTGGGATGAAAATAATATTAATTTTGGTCTCTATGCTAGGAAAACTCTATTTTGCTATAATCTTTAATTGGATTCTAATAATTTTAACATTTGTTTTACAGAGTGTTAAATGAAAACAAAAAAGTTGCTGAAAACAACCAATGTATACAGAACCGAATAAGTAGGGACATCCCATGTTAAAAAAATTTAGTTTTGCCCCCGAAAAACAGAGTAAAATAAAGCGCTGATGCTAGGATTACTTCTCCTTATTGTCACAGGAAGCGCTCTTTCTACCTCTTAAATGTCAAAATGAACGTATTTGTTTACAAAAGAATCAAAACAATAACAAACGTCTGCAAAATTATTCTAGCCATCTGTTTCCATTCAACCAACCAGCATGATCCTTCAATGAAAATTACGTCTTGGTGGTGCTATCTGTGTTTCGGGGGCGGCGTTCTCACTTCCCCATAAGGATGTCCCTACTTATTCGGTTCTGTATACATTGAAACAACTGACTCAACTGTCAAAGCACGAATCTCGGGCCTAACATATGTTTTTCCATTATTTTCAGTAAATACAAGATACAACATGTTTATTTCCATAATTACATTTTACATTATAAAAAAATTACATTATTGGAAACTTCCTCACAAGACAACTAGGTCCGTGTGTGAGGAAGAGCGTATCAGTCAATCCGATTTCACTTTCACTTCAACTGGATACTAAAAGTAGACAAAATGAATTACAGTAATACACAAAGAACAAAAAATAAATAAATAAATGGAGCTTAATTTGAAATTCAAAATAAAATTGTATAATTTAATATTTACTTACATCTATTTCTTCATATAACAAAAACAATGCAAATAGTAAAATTTAAATCAGTTTTGTCATTTAACATCAGAACATCCAATAAATAATTTAGTGAATGATACTACAATAACAATATATATTTTTTAAATTGATCTTTGCACTGGTGATTATGACTATTTAGCTAAACTAGAAATTGCCCCCTGGCCAAAATTCAACCATAATGTTAGTTTAATAGGCCTATTTGTTACTACAACAGTTGTCTAACGATTCAAGCAGTTACCCATCTTCCTAAAATTAACATTGAAAACTTAAAAATCTATAGGGCGCATTCCTGGTGGCCGATGTGAACTATAATGAAATGGGATTCTGCTCAGTTCAGGACACAACCCTTCTAACTGTTTGCGCAGAGTTCTCATTCGATACACACAGACTGAGAAAAAGTAGGAAAAGAAACGTGCTTGCCTGTTAATACATACATAAGAGTAAATGTAAAGATAAAACAAGTAAAAAATTTATAGAATTGCAGTATTTCTTTAAAACAAAAGAATTAGCAACAATAATGAAATCAGCTGTTAACAGTAGAGGTAAAATCCACGTGTTACCATTACAACAAACTCGTGCCAGAGTGCAGCACCCTTAGGCCTACATTCAAAGATTTTATTTTATTTACATGCATTCTTTACAGGTTTAACACCCAATTACGAAGATGCAGTTCTTCTTGTAAATGTCCATTTTGATGGCGATGATACTGAAGTATATGTATCCCACAGCTTAATATTAAATATATACGATAATAACAACTATAACTTATAAACTATAACTTATAACTCATAACAAACATTGGAATGGTAAGCTACAGCAAATAAAAAAACATAATAAGCAGGCAATTTGGCACTTATTAATAGTTTGACTGAATAAATAACGTACCATTGAACCACAATAACAAACATTAAATTGACAAGCCACTGATGCACTTTCTCTTAAAAGTTCCAAGTGTGTCAGTAGGCTAAATATGTCCAAGTCCGTGACAGACAGCAGGAGGTTATACGACCTCGTCATCCGGAAAAGTGGAGAGGATCTGAGGGCAAATGTCCTAACCTGAGGCACAGCGAAAAGGATCTTGCACCTGGAATTGAAATTTGGGACACAAATAGGCAAAGCCGCTAGGAGGTCAGGATCGTCCACATAAAGATGGATGATCTCTCATGAAGATGTTGAAGGGCGAGGGAGCGGATCAAACGAGCTTGTCCAGGATTGCTACAGTCAGAGGAAGTCAGGGCATTGTCTCGTCGGGCCTGGTGAGGTCTCAGTATTTTTGTGACAGTCTCGTGTTTCAGTCAGACAATGGGACTATCTGTAACCGGACGTGACGACCGCCTCAGTTGCATCCCTCCCGTTGCCCATCAACCATTCCGTCACCTTTTTTTGTACAAAAACTCTTTGTAGTTTCCGAAATTTTGTAAAGTTGAAGGAAGATATCTGATGACAGTTTAGGAAATGTAATGAGAATTCGTAACAGAAAAAGATCGAACTAATTTATCAACTCCAACACTGGAGATTTGTAAAATACGTGTAATAATTGTGTTCAAAGGTCGGAAAAATGTTGTTGGAGTGTTTGAACATAAACATTAATAACGTTTCATCATAAAGCTGTCTTAAGTTGAGTACTTTTCAATTCATTAAAAAGATCTTCCGTTGGATATCCACGGGCTTTACCGATATCCAATCGGTAAAGCCCGATTGGATACCGATTGGCTTTCCAATCGGTAATCCAATTTTTAAAAAGCTTTAAAAATTGATTTTTGAATTATGTTTAAAGGGTCCAAGATGGAACGGTAGCACCCACCCCAAGCAATAATGCCTCCCATAAATTAAGACTGACAATAATCATAATAATAAAGGTTCAACTCATTTACATTTAAAATCTCAAAAGATTTGTCTAAAAACAAAAATTAATTTTCTGACCTTATTTTTTAAATAATTAACATGAGCCGACCAGTTCCAACTGCTATTAAACATAACCCTTAAATATTTATAAGAATCTACTTTTTCTATTTCTCCACAACCGCAGTTTAAAGATGAAAAATATCCACAAGAGTGCAATTTCAAGGAATTTTTATTTATTTATAAATGAGTTAGATTTAAGAGCAATTGGCATGAACTTAGTTTTAGCTACATTGACAGTCAGCAAATTTTGGTCAAACCATTTCTTTATGAGCGAAAGATCTCTTTTGGCTGAAGTTAAGACCTCATTTGATAGGTTAATGTCCCCCATAAAAATATAAGGTGGGGTTTTTGTGGTGTTAGCATAGATATGATCGAGTTGATAAAGAAATATGTCAACGTCACTGTCGTGTGTCCTGTACAATACCAGTAGCTAAACCTTCTTATGTCAGTAGTCTTACAGCAACAACTAGGCTATTATAATATTTTTACTTGTCGCGTCGTCTCTCATTGCAAATATTCCTTCCCTGACCTGAGCGATCCTGGCGGTGCGCAAGCATTGTACTGTAGTTTAGTTTCCATAATACAGGACAGTGGAATATTACTAGTACATCTCTGGTGGCCAGCATACAAGAGAACGAGACTGGTAGCATGGCTGTTTGTCATGTTTTGGTTATTTTACTAATTGGAGAGCCTGGTGGTGGCAGCGGATTAAAAATATTCTTCCATTCCAACGAGCCAAAAAACGTAACAGCTGACTTACTATATAAAGGTTTTACTCGTGTTTTTCTGGTATGGAAGCCATGAATGATGTAAACACAATTATATCTTATCTTAACTAATGTAGCTAGAAAAGTAGCAAATAATCCGCTACAACTACTCTAAAAATGTAGCTCGCTACAGCTACAATATACTCATTTTGCAAAGTAGCAGAGCTACCACTGACACTAATAAAAAAGTAGCGGTACTACAGTAGGGTGCTACTTCTCAACACTGCTTAAAAAAAAGCATTAGTTTATTTCTGTTTACTTTTTGTTCTTATTTCTTTGCCTTGATTGCAACCCATAGGACCAATTCTAAAATAAACGGTATCAGTTAACTGACACATACTTTCTCCCAACAATATAAAAAAGATGTTAAAAGCTTCAAACATTAATGTCTGATGACTCAGTCGGATAACTACCAGCTGAGCAGCGTGAGTTTGACCCTACGCGCGTCTGTGTTTGACCCTACGCGCGTCTGTGACTTTTAACAACGTACTACGTTTACCGCTAAACGAAAAATTGAATTTTCTCCGCAACCACTTGACATAGAGCAAAAATTTAAAATACTGGATTATTTAGTTTTTTGAGCTTGATTTAATGGTGATAAGTAAAATTTATTTCAAAATAACAGCTATTTTGAAAATACAAAAAATTTATTTTTGAAACACTTATTACGCCATAACTTTTGAACGAGCATTTTCTCGGAGATGCGGGTGGTGTCATTTTATTCACCATTTTAAGCTTCATAAACCACAAAATTTTTATCAAAATCGTTAGAGCCATTTTTGAGAAATTTGGATTTTTCACGATTTTTGAGGGTTTTTGGGGGCAAATCACCCTTAAAATCAAAAATTCAAAAAAATGAAAAAAACACCTAGAATTATCATGGGTTTGGACCTACGTACCAAATTTCACCAAAATCGGACCATTGGGGCATTCTCTAGCTCTGTATACATCCAGACACACACACAGACATCACTCGAAAACCACTTTTTTGGACTCAGAGGGCACCAAAACGGATAAATTTACCAACAACTCAAATTTTAAAATTTTGACGAAACCAATACTTTCTCAATATATACATTTATAGGGGGAAAGGGGGCTCCAAAATGGATATATACATCATCAAACTAATGCGAAGTGTTTTACGAAAACAATACTTTCTCCATATACTATGGTATAGGGGGAGAAAGTAAAATTACAGTTTTAAACTTAGTTTTGGACAAAAAAAAAAATTACTGGGGTTGAGGCTGGTTCTAAACTTACTTTTGGACCAAATCACTCCCAAATGCTCAATTTAAGCAAAATCTACCCTCTAAATATTTCAAGATCTATGGAAAATACATCGCCTCAGGCACTCCTCATATTATAGTATAGCATTGAAATGGTCGTAGAGAACGTTTTTCATTACATCATCTTTTAAAAATAAAGCTCTTCACAATATATGAAATAGTTTTGCTTGTAGTAGGTACATAATATCTGTATCCTTTTTATTTTGCTGCATCTTTTTTTTCTAAGACTTGATTTGTGGTTTTGAATGGAAAATAATTTTAGTACTTTATTATCTGAACCACTCACTGAAATACAGTTAACGAGAGTTAACCGTATTTTAATATTTGTGAGGTTAAAATGGAAGGCCTACCCCACAATTATCCTAATCTACTCTGAACTGAGGGAAAAAATCTAAAAATTAATCCTATGGGACCAGTCCATGCTCTAAAGGGTTCTATATAGGCCTACATCTATAGTATAGAGAAGCTGTGTGTAAAAAGGTAATGTTAATAAAATGCAATTCAATCAATTGTTTATTATATATTTATTCAAACTTATACATATTTGATATTACAATATTTACAAAATAAATAATCACCTTTATCGTGTAAAAGTAAAGCCTTGCGAATGGTTGTAGGAAATAAATACATGTAAATTGACATCTGATTCTACATTAAATAAATATTCTAAACTAAAATGGTTAACAAAATATCACATAGTTAAAGCATAATTTCTACTCCTTTTAAGTGACTCGAATATTCATGCCTATCAATAATACAGTACCTGTTTGACTAGAATAAGTTACATTTTCCCCTTCAAATATTAAGCCTGAACAAATAAACTAATTGTCATAATGTTATAAAAGTGATTTACATTTTTAACAATATTATATCAGTACAATGGTGTAGGGTAGTGGGTAGTTACATTTTGTACAAATATTATCTGGTCCTGGTGTTACTATTCAGTTTTACTGTTAAATAGAGCTATTTTATTCAATAGGCTTTTATAATAATAGTTTGAAGTACCATTAAAATAAACCAATAGAATACATAAGTTTTTAGTTTAAGTTCTAAAATTATAAAAACTATAAGTTATAAAAACTTTAAGTTATAAAACCACAACTTATAAGTTATAACTTTAAAGTTACACCATCATAGCCAGAAGTTATAACTTTAAAGTTATAAAACTTTAAGTTATAAAAACTATAAGTTTTTATAGTTTACATAAGTTTTTGGTGCAGTTTAAATTTTGCAATAATTCATCCTGATATTCCTGTTTAGTAATATATAACTTAAACAAATAAATTCCCTGTCTAAGCTCCATTCAAAATTAATGTGTGATCACAATACATAATTTTTGCCCACCATGGGGAAACTTTCCACCCAACCATCCTGATTTCCCTTATTTCCTTTAATTTTCAGCTTTTGTTTTAGTTTTGCCTCTGAAGTTCATACATTGCGTGAAGATGGCGTTATGTTTTGTGGTGATTATTGTAGGGATATTGATTGTGATTGGTTGAATTCCTGGCAGCGGAAGAAAAGGGAAAAGTTGTGTGAATTGAATTACTTCGACCGCACATTAATTTTGATTAGAGTATAGTGATATAGAAACTATTCAGTAATGACTCGAAGGCATTAAACTGTTTTATTTGATACAGTTCTTACTGTCAAAACATTCCCTTCAATTTGTGATATGTGCTACAATTATTCATATTAATAGTTCTGATAAACTGTTTTAAAAATTTTTTCTTCGCAAAATTTCAGAATATACCGTAAATGAACCTACTATTCACTAACATGAATAGATTTCTTACAGGCCTCCAAGTTGTCCTACTTTTCCTACTTTTCCTACTTTTTAGTAGGAAAGTAGGAAAAGTCCTACTTTTGATACCTAAGTCCTACTTTCCTACTTTTCTGTCTGTAAGTTAATCACGCGATAATTTATTAAGCTTATTATCAATGTTTACAAATTTATACTTCCTTCCAATAAATGTTTTTTTCCAAAATTGTGGGTGACACAGTTATAAAATTAAACTTTTGCTGGTTTTTAATTTATTTTGTTATCATTACTGAATTTTCTTTGTGGGTAAGAAGCCTATTACCATAGAACTGATGGTTCTTAGACCCAGGACCATGATATTTTAAAATTATTGTAATACCCATGTGATTTTTCTCATTAGATTTTTTGGGAGTGAAAGTAACAATTTTCAAATTTTTGCATCACTTAATAGTAGTGATGCAAAACAAAATACTGGTCTGTATCAGAGCTTTGTTAAATAGCTATTTGATTCCTCAATAAAGAAAACTAAGGGGCTATCCATGCTCCTTCCTGATGTAACCCGGTTGTTGCAGCATTTTTTCAGGGTCAGGAAAATATTTTAAAGTTCATCCATACCTTATATATTTGATATTTTATGATCATAACAAGATGCTATGAACAAGATGTTTGTTTTTAGGTAAAATAAGGTAGTTTTCGATCTACTTTTTTTGCAAAGAACGTTTAGTGTAGAATATGGTAAAAAACTTTTAAAACTGATAAAATTATAAACATTATAAATTGATTTAAGCTATTGTAATAATGTAATTATATTTTGAAGAATAATAAATGAATAAAGTACAAGTACTAAAGGCCATACCCCATCCAGAGTTTCAGTTGATTTGTTTGTAAAAAGAACCAGAAAACCCCCTATATTGGTATGTGAAGTATTCTTATGTGTTTTAAAAAGAGAAATTCTTCAAATTAATTAATTCTTAAAATTACTAATAGGAAAGAAATGCGAAAAAAATCAAAATTAAAGTAATATCCTTTATTTTTAATTTTAACAAATGTCGTTTTAATTGAGTTAATTTACTTTTTAGCAAATTTCCTAATAGGGAACACGCTATTGGGACATTACTCATGCTAACACCTAAGCCCGGAACCATGTTACTTATTTTATTTTTGACTACATGTTTTGTGACTTAGCCCATCTTCATAGTCATTGTTGAAACATTGTAACCTATTACCTGTGTTATTATTATTTTCTTAAGAGACTATTTGAAACTCTGATACACTATGTGATATGTATTCTTTAAAATATAGGGTTATTTAATAGAATTTGATCGTTAATTAGTTGTTGAGGATTCTCTTTGTGTGATATGAATATTTAGTATTTTTAATTTTTAATTTGGCTTAACATGTTACTGAGAAAATCTAAATAATAGGTTTCCATGTTATTCTTATGGGAAATCAACAAAATTCCTATATCTCGCTTATTTATTAACATGACAAAATTTGGTATGTACATTCACTAGTCTAATAACTTAATCTTATTTAAAATACCCATATAGCTGTAAACCTGTATACTCACCCCATGGGGTTTGTGGAAAAAAGAAAAATATCAGAATTTTATGCAATTTAGTATGTACCTGTACTGGGGAAGTATTATTGTATATTTACTTACAACAACTCCATGGCATTAAACATACATCCTAGTTACCATTGTCTTAATAGGAAAATAAAAAAATAAAAAATACCTTTTTTTGCTAGAAATTTGCTTAGTTTCCAGATCTGCTGCGACGGAGGTATTTTAAATGAATAATTCCTATTTAAATATAGCTTCTTTAATGTAACTTTAGGATTGACCCTATCCAACCAAACCTACCCGTTTCAATGAAGTAGTTGTCGAGTTTTACACAGGTGTCACTGGAAGATTATCATTAAGTGAAATACCCTGAACTGCTTTTGAAATTTCTATTTAGAATAGTTTTTTAGCAATAAATTCAATAATCAATCATGTTCCTGTGTTAGGAAATTAAAAAAAAATCATTTTCCCAGTAACTATTTGCACACCACAATCAACTTACATATCAATAATAGAAAAGAACAAATTTCTCAAAAACTCGTGTTTGTGCTGGTTAACTTGGGATTTTGAACATTTCATTAGATGCTTCCCCTGAATGTTTTATAATGAACACTGTAAGGTTATTTTTACATATTCCTTGATCCTTTTATTCCTTTTGAACTTAATATCTAGAATATTGAGACATCTCAACTGAAACTTCATTTGGCATTCAGGGTTGTGATATATTTTTCAATAGAAATTATTGTCTACAGAGATATTATAGTGGCTTACACTACAGTGTTTTACATCAATTTTACTAATTTTGTAACTAAATATTCACTAAAGTTTCCATAGGATATTTTTTGTTCCAAGAAAACTTATTCTTACTATTTAAAGGGTTATTCTTGTGTCACTTTGTCGTAAACTTACTATATGCTAGCTAGATTTTTAGGTCGAAATAAGTCCTACTTTTTCGCAAAAAAGTCCTACTTTTTACAGAAAAAGTCCTACTTTTCCTACTTTTTGGGTCTCAAAAACCACTTGGGGGCCTGTTCTTATGTCCATGAACTGTTTATCTAAAAAAATCAATTGTGGAAACCCTTAATCTAATACTGTTTTGTGAATGAAAAATAAATTTAAACAAAATTCAAGTTACCTAGGTTTTATGAGTAATTTTATTATCCAAGCAATATACCGGGTGTCCATAAAGTCTTGACCTGATAAAGAAACCGAATAGTGTGAAAACAATTGGTGGTAAGATAAAGTGTTATTTTCACTTTAAACTAGTCACTTCTTAAGTTTTCTACAGCTATGAACAAACTCAATACACTTCAATGTGTGCGCCTTGGGTAGCCTGTAAATTTTTAGGCGAATTTTTAGTTAATTTTCTATTAACAACCATTTTTTTGTTTTAGATCACGTTTCCTAAGTAATGGACGTCACTGTACTTATTATTTTGTCTTTTAGAGTTTCTAAAGTAGGCACTGGGGAAGAATAAACCAAATCTTCGACAAATCAGAGAACATAAAAAAATTCTGAGAGGTCAAGCGTTGTGAATAAGGTAGCAATTTAGTCGGGCTACCAAGATTTATTTTTGTAGTGTATTGTAAGTAAACTGCATTAATATCAATCAGCTAAGTTTAGGTGTTAACAAATTAATGAGAAAAAACTAGATTAAATTCCCTTGAAAACGAGAAATGTGAGATGCTTGTGGCTATGATGGTGTCCGTACAGCAAAACTATGAAATCAGGTCAAGACTTAATGGACACTTGGTATTTATTTTAGCAAGCAATTTATCTTATCAATTGAATCTTAAGGATGAACTTATCAACTTAATTCTTTAATTTCTTTGTCAGTTAATAAACATTTAATTGGTCTATGCTTCATTAAGTCAGTCATAAATAAATAACAATTATAATCATTTTCTTGCATTTCGATTGTACTGTAAAACCAAATGAACTGCCAACAGATATTGGTCACAATGTATAAACATTTTTGTACTACTTTGATATAATAGTTAAACAACGTTATTTAAAATTTGGTATTGTTGTGGACGTTACCCAGTCCATCTGTAACCGATCTTCAAAAACTTATATTTTATATCACATATTAACATCGCCCATTTTAAGCACTACCCGATTCTTGTTGTTGTACTGTTCATTGCTCGGAGCTACTGAAGTAGGAGTTCTGCATGAGGTAGAGTTTGTCTATGGGGTTGATCTGACCCAGGAGCAGCCCCTCCGCCGGGTGGGGGTGTGGGTGGGGGGGCGGGGGACCGAGCTCGAGACTCAGCGTGTCCGAACCTCCCTCGTCCAGGTTGGTGCTATCGTCCAGGGAGATGTCCGAACTGCAGAAGCTCTCCCCGGAGTGGGCTGGGTACGCGTCTGCAGAACAACAAGTGATTACAATCTGTTTTTATTTGATTTTATTCTGTGTTGTTTTTTCATAGCTTGGCTTCATTACAAATTTGTATTGAATAAATCGGTCCCAACTCACCAATTCTACCCTTATCATTCTCTCAAATTCCCCTTGAAATTTCCTAAAATGGCGTTTTTGTATTAAGTAGTGGTATTATGGGAATAATATTACTACTAACTAGTACATTCTATAAATATTTTAAATTTGTAGTACCAATTTCGTATGAAGTACCAAAAACGGTTTTGCATACCCAAGATTGTGTTTTATGATTGATAACTTGGGGTCATATAAATGTTAGAGGGCTACTTTGTTTTGGCTGAGGTTTCGGACACTATTTTTCACCATATAGCACGATTTAATAAATTTTACTTGCTTTCTCATGCAAATCATAGATGGAAAAATCAGTTAGGCAATGAACAAAAAATCGATAAACCAGTGTTATGAATTTTGAAGTTATTATTACAGTGTTTCAAACAAAAAACACAGAGCAGTATGCACATATTAACCTATGTGTTAGCTTGAAAATAAGTTGTCAACATAGATTAAACTAAATAGGTCAGCTGACTTAACAACTGCGAAAACTCCCCGCTGAAAACAGATGATTAATGCGCACTGTGGTGAAAAATATATTACTATCAGCAAACTCAGTGTAGGCAATAGTATATTGCGTCACTAGCCCATAAAGTGGTCGTTACCGGTGCAAGATCGAGTACTTGAATTAGATTCAGCACTGGTATATCATCTTACGTTGTTATTGTTTATCTTTTATTTGAACTGGTTTCAGCTGTTTAGTATTAATAAAAATTGATGTCAAGAAATAATATCATTAGGAGTTTTTTATTTCATTCTTTTCAACAAGCAAAACAATCAGATGTTTACAATTGTACAAGTAGAATAGCAGCGTTCTTGGTGTAAAATCTCGGAAGTTTTTCCAGCCCAGGTCGGAAAACCACTGTTCTCCGGCGGCCTAGTTCCAAAAACTATTGTTACAAACACGTTTATCCAACCCATCGGGAATCAACTAGTTTCGATCACAGCTAACTGCTCCAAAAACAACGTTCATCACAAGTATATGATGAAAATAATTTTAAAACAATGAATAACACAACAACAAGAGACATAAAAAAAATAACATAATGCAAAGGCCATTTTGGAAATAATTTCTGTTTATACCTGGTGAAATGAGTGGGGTTAGAGGCCTACTAGCATCAGTGCTAAAGATATACGGTTATCCTAAGAATCTATCCAGCGCTGAGGCTTTACGCATCTACCCCTACCTTTTTTTTTTTTTTTTTTTTTTTTTTTGAGGGAGAAGCTTGAAAAATGCATTACACACACAGGGGTCTAGCCTATAGTGTGGGACTCCCCTAAAAAACGGGTATACCCACTAAAAACCTCCTCTACTGTTTAGGAATCTAGCCTGAAATTGTTTGTCACATTACATTAGGCTAGGCCTAAATTAGCTTAAGCCCATCATTGAAAATCAGAAAACACTTTGGTAAAAAACCCAAGAGAGTGAATGTTACTCAACACTCAAATTTTATTGACGGTCCACTTAAATCTTATTGTACCTTCTGAAACAATGTTGATCTAATAGTAAAGAACTTTAATTTTCTCAAGTAGCATCAGCAATAACAAATTTCAATCTTTAAAAATTTTCCAGTTAGATGTTATTTAGTTAAACTTAAAGTGTGAATTTATTTTTTCTGCTTTAAACTAAATACTTGTTAATCATTTTGAATGTTATTGATTTAAAATCAGAAAGCAACAGTCCCAACAGTATATAAGAAAGATGGAGTCAGAAAGGTATATTTTGGGTTAGAAGTTGCGCAATATTGTCCTGTCGGTAATATAACTCTGGCCCTTCAGATACAAGCTGAGATATCTTTACAGTGAACAATAAATTGAATTTGCACTGCTTTATTACGTTTGCTGTTATGAAAGACGCCATATGCCGAGAGGATTGAGGAACATGTGTCAACCATTGTTAGTGTTACCTGATGGCAATGATTGCTGGCAGAATTGTGGATTGTCTTTGGTAGCAATAACATGTGGTAAACAAGTCTGTTCTAATCAAGTCAAGTTCTATATATTGGTTAAAACAATGTGTACTCGAGCATTTGAATAAATCGATTTTTTAGAGGTAATCTTTAAACCGTTTTCTCAAACTTGTTTCATATTGGATAAACACAAAACTCAACATTAAATTTTCAAACACAATATATAATGAAATCCTGTTGAAATATAAAAAAAATTAAAATAACACATCTTGAAATTATGGTTTGGAAGGGAAACCACAACTTGGTTATAGTATGAAGGATGGTCTTAATAATACATATTTTTAGAAGATAAACAAAACTGGGAAGGGCTGAAATTTGATTTCCTTAATATAAAAAAGTCACGTTTTTATATAAAAATTATCAATATATGCGATTGATGTTTGCAAATATTAATGAAGTTTGGTCTTAATCTGGCTCATTATCCCCAACAATCCTGCATTTAGTCCATTTTACACTTGCAATATGGAGTTGATATTACTTGAGCCATTTACTCATTCAGTTATCAACTATTAATTGCAGCTCATCTTAGGAAAAGTCATTGCTAGTAATATGTATTTGTTAAATGGTTGCTGATAGCAACTAAAAATTGTAATATTGGTTGTCAATGCCAGTATATTACTACAAAAAGTTGGCTGCAGTCTAGACAAATTGTGTCTAATGATCATAAATTCTACTATTAAGGTACCTAAAGACTCTATAAAATAGTGAGATCGAACACTTAAGTGCTTATGGAGGTGTGGAATTATCCAGAGTTAGCCGTTATAAATCTCGCCACATAACTTGACGAATGAATTTGCGCTATTCATTGCTCATTATTCATATTGAGTTTATTCAATCCGTTTAGAGTATTGGTTAATCAGATGTTCCATGAATACGAAAAGTATTTTGAGCCAGATTTAAACTAAATACTAGTTCAATCAATTATTTATCTTCCAAAAGTTTGAAATTTAAACTTTAAAAACCTGTAAGGCTTAATAAAAGGCATTATGTAAGGCGTAATAAGGCACAGCATGATTTTAAAGGCATAGCCGCGGAGGATGATTATCATCAATACTTTGCTGGAACAACTACAAACCAACTCAATCCAACGATACCAAAAACTTGAAAATCGGTTGTAAATTATAGGAGAAGTTCCAATTACAAATAAATCCATAGCTTATTAAATTGAAAATGTAAATGAAAATGTGTAATTTACGGAATAACATTATCATACAGGCCCGCAGTTTGTATGTGACGTGCTATGTGCCAGAGAAATGTTTGCGCCCGCCCTTCCACCCCTCCCCCTCCTCTCACGAGGATATGAATCACCAAATAAACAAACCCAATGCCATAGGCATTTGACGATTTGAAACGCGCATTGCAACATAACAACAAAATGAAACAATGACAGAACTATTTCTACTGTGTTCATTTTTGGCCGCTAATAATGCGGTTGCGCATTGTAATAGTAAAAAAATTAAAACTGTAAAAAAATGTAAAAATATAAAACGAATTGTCAAAGAGATACGACGTCAACATTGCCAACTAACTATCAATGAGCAACATGCAGAGCGCAGGCAATGGCAATGATGAGTCATGAGTGGGAATCGAGAGTGGACAGGATTCAATTGGCGGGCTATTTATAGATCTACCAGACAGAGAAGAAAGAAGAACCTGCGCAGAACCACGATCTCGAGAATTGCTCATGCACGTAGGGGCTGTGGGGGGGGAAGAGGGGGGGGTGACGTGGCAGGGGGAGATGGACCCGTGGTGGGGATTAGTCGTTGGCGCGCCGTTTGGGAGGACGGGTGTTCCTGCCACGTCGCCTTTCCGCACTTGTGTGCTACACAGTACAGTACGCGCTGTATACTGCGACCTCTACTGATTGCAAAACATTTATCATTATTACTGTTAGGAGTACGAAGCCCAGCAGTGGTTACGGCGTCAACGTCAAAATCTGCTGTATAAATTGTAAAATATTTTCTTTGTCGCGCTCCCAACAAACCTAAGAAAACCCTTGGGCTCTTGCGCCCCTTGGCCCTCGCGCCCCTGGGCCCGGCCCCACCGGGCCCATTTACAAAATCAGCCCTGTTATCATATACTCACCATCAGGAGAATACGGGTTGTTAGGGTTGAGAGGCTGGCTGGACTGAGCGTACGAGGCATCGGATGAGTCATGCATGCTTAGGCCGTTGATGCCTAAGTAATGATCTGGAATGATAAAAAATATGATTAGTACTGCTAGTCTAAAGAAACGTGTTATTCTAGCAATCCTAAAACTTGAAATTTACTTAACAGACTCAATTTATCTCTGATCACTTTTCTTTTTAATTTTTAACTTGCACAATAAAAGACCTCTTTTAATTTCCCCCGTTTTTTTCTGTTGGATAATGGGTGAGTCAGTGATTAGGACACCAAGCTTGGGACCATGGCAGCAATATCATGGGTCATTCCAAGAGTTTTTATTGCTACAATTCACCCGTCTGTAGTGTATCACCCTCTTTCTTTGTCTAATAGAATCCATGGACAGATCAATAGGCTTTGTGGATGGGGAAAAGTAAGGTAAAGAGGTGTAATGTTGTTATTCCTCTTAAAAAAATTGCCTACCCGTTAGAAAATCACTTTTGTCTACTGCCACACAGTCAATGTCTTTTATAATGTACCAGTAACTTCCAAGTTGAAAGTCTTTCAAATCCTTCTCATAACTCATAAATATAAGGGATGATTTCACCAAATCAGATTGAAACAGATTCCAAGTTTAAAATAGAAACAGCAGTGTCATATTATGGTTTACCACTGGAATTATTCCAAACTAGTTGAAACCAAGTTGGGAAAAGAAGCCCAAAGTCTTTTCAGTTGTTCTTAACAGTTATTTAAGATCATTGTGTGTATTTGATGTATTGGTACGTAATTTAAATTGTTGTGTTCCTTATTTTTGTTGCTTGAATATGTTACCATTAGTACTATCTTGTGCAACTGATTTACTGTCTTAAAAATCTTACTTTAACAATTCATTTAGCTTTCCAGGTAAAATTTGTTTAAAAACTGAATTTATCTGTCCAAAGTCAAAATGGATTTAAAAAGTCCTTTAGATGGAACTTCAGCAAAGTCAAGATGGCATAATGCGTATTTGGTAGTGGTATTGTTTAAAATCACATTTCTCAGTTTAATTTTGTTTTTGTGTAAACATTCTTAACAAAATCCTGTACTATAATACGAACAATGTCTGAAGGGATGTGTGTTCTTTGATCTCGAAATCTAGCAGTTAAATTTTCCTTAAACTTTGCATACAAGACTGTTTTGCCCAAAAATAAGTTTAGAAACAGACTCAATCCCAAAAATCAAGTTTGGTATCAATTTAAGTTTAAAAATCGAAATTTTTAACATTGGTCTTATGGGTTGCTACTTTGCAGGCCCGTGCTGGCCCACCGGGACACCGGGACGTATCCCGGTGCGCCCTCCGCATAGAGAATTTTTGGCGCCCTCCAGTTCCGAAACAAACTCATTTTACTCTGAATAGCAACAACGAAAAGTAAAGTTTTTTCAAAGACGACTCATGTAACAGCTTTGAACGTCGTCTTAAGTAAACAAAACAATAATTTATACTAATATAATTTAATCCAGATCATTCTTGGACTAGGATAATCAACAATAATACCGAGCGGAAGACTGAATATTTTACTACTAAATGGAACTCATGGTCCATACGGTAGCGTGCGGGGCGCCCTTGGCCTTGACCAGTGATGAGGGCAAAAGAGGGGGTGGGGTTGGAACGAGATGTCTGCCATTGCCGTCGTTGATATTTGTCACTATAATCAGTGTCAATAACCTCATGCAGTATGCCTATTTGTAACATGTGTGGTGAATTATTCTGTGATTTATTGTCCTCATGCAAGTGTTTAATTCTTTAAAACAAAGTTAGCTTAAGTGTCGTTTGTTTTCAGTTGTTTATGTGGAGGCTGGAACAACGAGGTTAACCTAGATATAGAGTGCTACAAAGATATTTGCCTCCTCCGATTTTCATCATTTTACCCCTATTCCCGCTATTTCCTTACGTGGTTTTGTAATACATGAGCAGGCCCGTGCTGGCTCTCTTCTTAGGGCGGTGGACGGCCATGGCCAGAGGGCGCCAGTGTAACCCCCATCCATTAAGTTAACAGTCCGTTATTTACAGTTTCCCATCCGGTATCTGTCATTTTACGCATAAATGTTCGAGGTTTCTATGGTGAATAACCTCAAATAAACTCAATAGCCTGCCCAAAGACCATAATCTCAAAGTGGCTTTAGAACAACAAATAATCAGATGTTTTGTAAGTATAGTTGGTATAATCCAAGAAATCTAGAATGAGAAGGAGGTAGGTGCCATCAACAAAAACAATAACAAAATCGATGATATCAAAGGTGCAGCAATTAAAATAAAAAAAATAAAAAAAACCACTCATGTGTCAAGATAAACACCATGACGTCAACGGTGCAGGAGATACTCTAAAATGCTTCAATCAGCTGTTGGTGTCACCTACCTTGGTTTGTTCTAGATACATTGGTATAATCTGTATTTTTTTAGGCTTGTTGTGGCCAACTAGAATAGCTAAAACTGGTTACCAGGAAACGAAGACGAAGTGCTCAATGGTTACTAAGGAAACGGCGTTAATCGAGGATAAAATGGCGCAAATCAACAGTGGTAAAAAAATTGACATGTTTATCCCGAGAGGACACTATCTCGGGAGAATCTCTCTAGCCTTAAGGTTAATCTTAAAATTATACTTGTTGAAGTTTACCGTAATTATGGCGGCTACTGCTCTTACTCTTCCAAAACTTGTTATGAACAACTGAATTAATACGACTCAAAATTTAAAATAACATTATTTTACAGTGGAATTAAATTCCATCACGATTTATGTTTTTAGTGGAAACTGCATTGTCGTCAATCATTAGGTGTTAACAAATTAATGAGAAAATACTAGATTACCGTACCTTGAAAACAAGAAATGTTAGATGCGAGTGGCTATAATTGTGTCCTTACGGCAAGGCTATCTAATTAGTGCAAGACTGTGGACACCCGGTGTATTTTTATTTTGGCATGTTTGTTTATGGGATCTAGAAAGACAGGTATCATTTTTACTTTTCATTGTTATTTGAAGGCTAAATCACTCGAATGAAGGAGGCTGCCAAGCAACTAATATCAAACTGTGATAACTATGGACGAAGATCGAACCCGTCATACCAAATAGTTTTTTTTCTATTGTTAGTATTTTGTTATTATGTACTTTTAGTATCATGAAATTAAGTAGTAAACTCTTGCAACGTGTTATTGAATGTATATATTAACAATTAATAGTTTGAGATATTTGCTTTATTGTTAGAATGTTATATTGTGTGTTTAGTGACTCTTAATCATGTTTCAACTACTGTACTTTTTTCTCTCTTATTCTGTTTTGCTCTAAGAAATTAGTGATATAGACTGGCCACCATGAAGTACCTATAGGGATATAAAATATTTATCTGGCTAATTATGAAAATAATTTTTTCCCTGAAGCATAAATGAGTAAAAAGAGTAAATATTATTTGTACTATATAAAATGGATTTAAAGCTATCAAATCGTTTGAGATTTGTATTAAGATGTTAACATTCCAAAATATATTCACTATATTCAATTTAAGACCCTAGGTAATTCTCCTTGTGACAACAAAGGGTGGGGAGGGGTGGTGGATGGGGGTTACACTGGCGCCCTCTGGCCATGGCCGTCCACCGCCCTAAGAAGAGCCAGCACGGGCCTGCTACTTTGGTAAAGAAATAACAACTAAAAGTAAAAAAAAATAAAGAAACGTTAATTTGAAGCAATTATTTTAAACAGCTGTTATCTGTGAAGAGTCTGTTGTAGATTTAATAGCTTGATTACCATGCCACTATAACAAAAGTTAATTAAAACCAACGAGCAAGGCTCGGTTAATCTGGTACTTTAATTCTAAAATGTTGTAAAATTTTTGAAATTCATTATTGTTTACAATAGTTTGTGATGAGCAGATGGCTATATTCTGCATTGTATAACCCACATATCATAGATTACTCACTATGGTCACCTGAGAGTGGTTCCTGTTTGATACTTTTGTCTCGCTTTTCGTCTTTGTCGTTGGGAGATTTGTCCGAGTCTTGTTTCTGCTTCCGTTGGATCTTCTTCATCTTCGCCCTCTGGTTCTGGAACCAAACCTGCACCACTCGGACACTGAGGCCTGTCTCCTTCGCCAGGGCTTCTCGTACCTGGAACAGAAACATAAATACCATGATTATTTTACAATTTTCTATTATTCGTTTTCAGTAAATAAAAGCAAACCAGAATATTTTTTTCACAAGGTGCGTTTCTCCAAATATATTTTCTTTTATGTCACTGTGTGAGCATACTCAAACTAAAGAAGAACACTTATTTAATAGGGTTTTTTTGTAATTGAACTCCTGCAATTTTCAACCGATTAAGTTTTTGGTGTCATTGTATAGGGCTTGGTCTGTAATTATTTCCGCCAAAAATTGATTGCACTTGAAATGGAGACACTAACCATACTTGAAATTTGGAATTTAGAGTTTGGAATAACATTATGATTGGGTTGAAAACTTTAAACATCTGTAAATGTGCAGCTGTAAATAAATGTAGTTTTATGTGATCGATGATAGTCGCAATATTTGATTTGTCAGGTGTAATTGATTTAGAACTAAATATAACATTTCAAACAATGACATGTGATATAGTAAAAGTGCACTGGTATTTACCTTACTGAGTAACGGTTACTGACCATTGGTCAGGTTATACAGGGTTAGGCAAAAGTCTGGATACCCCCAGTTAACTTTTTAACGCGTTGCAGTAGGAAAACCAAACTCGGCACATGTTTACAACATCAAAAACTGCACTTTTTCATCAACTACACAACTTTGCCCCTGCCCCCAAAATGGGGTATTTTGGGGGCAGCCCCAAATTTTCAAATGTAAACCCCTATCGAGTGACCCCTCATTTTAAACGGTTTATCAAGAGAAATTAAATGGCGCAAACCGGAGGTCGATATCTCAACCCTAACCAAAATGGCAGCCATTTCAAAATTTGACATGGGCAAGCAAGTATAAGTATGGACACCCCCCAATTAATTTTTTAACACGTTGCAGTAGTAAAACCAAACTCGGCACATGTTTACAACATCAAAAACTGCACTTTTTCATCAACTACACAACATTGCCCCTGCCCCCAAAATGGGGTATTTTGGGGGCAGCCCCAAATTTTCAAATGTAAACCCCTATCGAGTGACCCCTCATTTTAAACGGTTTATCAAGAGAAATTGATTGGCACAAATCGGATGTCGATATCTCATCTCTAACCAAAATGGCAGCCATTTTAAAATTCGAGAAGGGTAAATTGACTTTACATTGGCTGCCATTTTGGTTAGAGATGAGATATCGACATCCGATTTGTGCCATTCAATTTCTCTTGATAAACCGTTTAAAATGAGGGGTCACTCGATAGGGGTTTACATTTGAAAATTTGGGGCTGCCCCCAAAATACCCCATTTTGGGGGCAGGGGCAAAGTTGTGTAGTTGATGAAAAAGTGCAGTTTTTGATGTTGTAAACATGTGCCGAGTTTGGTTTTCCTACTGCAACGTGTTAAAAAATTAATTGGGGGTGTCCATACTTATACTTGCTTGCCCATGTCAAATTTTGAAATGGCTGCCATTTTGGTTAGGGGTGAGATATCGACCTCCGGTTTGCGCCATTTAATTTCTCTTGATAAACCGTTTAAAATGAGGGGTCACTCGATAGGGGTTTACATTTGAAAATTTGGGGCTGCCCCCAAAATACCCCATTTTGGGGGTAGGGGCAAAATTGTGTAGTTGATGAAAAAGTGCCGTTTTTGATTTTGTAAACATGTGCCGAGTTTGGTTTTCCTACTGCAACGCGTTAAAAAGTTAACTGGGGGTATCCAGACTTTTGCCTAACCCTGTATATAATTAAACATTATTGATTGTTCTACCTCGTAACTCTGAAAAAATTAATTCTTTTTTAAATTTTATTTTAATGGATTCTAAACTCTAGGGTATTCTTAAAAACAGTTTAGATTAGTTATATTTGAAGTTTTAGAATTCAGATTCAGTCGGGAAATAACTACTGTATGTTACTTCTGAAAGCAATAAGATCTCGAGGTAATACAGACAATTGTACCTTTACCTTACCTTTACCTTTAAAAGCTTTAATACCTTGTACCTTATAATGTAAATGAAAAAAAAGACAAAGACTAGTACAAAAAACAAATCTTATCATCATTATTAATTATAGTGTCCTAACCATAGTAAATTACTTCTAATATTCAAAGAAAGATGGCAACGGGAAGTGTCTAGGAAGGTGAGGTTGATGTCTAGATATTAGGGTGCTCAGACAACAAAACCGTTTAAATATGTAAACTACACACTGAATATATGTATAAGTATACACCGAATAAATGTTTACAATGGTTAAGTAGCTTATGGGAGTGTGGCCAAAAAACAGGTGAGGTCTTGGATCCTAATTTATTGAATTAATTCTTCAGATTACAGTAACAAGTGTTAAGTTGAATTTTTTATAGAAAGTTAACTTTAATAGTAGCATCGATTTGATATCAGACCTGACATAATCAAATATCCATTGCGACAACACCAGTCCAGAACCCAGGTATCATCCCCCTCATCACCACAGTACATTTTATGAGAAAACTCCACCATATCGGAAAAATCTCCATAACCTGCTTTCAGAGGACATGAGAAGCCCAAAAGGGCTCAACTGAAGACAGCCTTCACCAACGGGTTAACAAATCCCTTTTATTGTGTGAACAAGTTTTTGCAATAAAGGAGAACCCTTCTTCAACTATGAGAAGAAGCAATATGAAAAAAATTTTCACTTTTGCTTACGCCATTAAAAATCTAGATGTTTTGTAAATGAGATTTTGATTTTGTAAATGACGATCCATTACTTATTGAGTAATAGTTACCTTCCGGCAAGGCTTAGGGCTGACTTCGAAGGAAGCCTTGAACTGTCTTCGCTGCGCAGAGGTGAGTATCGTTCTCGGCCTCTTGGGTCCCCTCCGTCCGTCGCGTGGCCGGCTGTTCTCGTCTAGCAACATGTCGTCTGCAATGCAACAACAATACCTGGTTAAACTCGTGTTTAATCTTGAGACTAATCAAATTATGGTTGATCATGTTTGTAGATTGAAATACAGTAGAACCTCTATAGTTCGACACTTTGTGGACTTAGAGGGTGTCGAAATATCGAAATGTCAAACTATAGAGAGTATTTGGGGAATTTCAACCCTGGTAGTATGAAAATACTGATTTTAATTTAGGAAACACTAAATTTTAATGAAACCATAACTTAATTGAACTTTAACATAACAAAAATTCAAATTTTTCACTTCTTCATTTACATTTTCATCTTTGTCAGTCCGACATGGTCACTATCGGTTGTTATTAATATGTTAAGTTGTCATGGACCCTGTCGAACTATAAGGAGTGTCGAACTATCGAGAGTCAAACTACCGAGGTTCTACTGTACTTGGTAAATTAAATTCTTGGCTTCTGTTTTAGAAAAACCTATATATTTTAACACCTTCATTCATATCTGAAATGAAAGAATTTATTTAATGAAGTGCTGCTGTTATTTTATGGATATTGAGTTTTTCAATTATGTTGGATATTTTTTATTTTCAATAATACACTCTTTACTCCAATTCTTAAACTGAACTGAGTTTTTAAGTTAACTAAGTTTAACACTGTTAGGAGATTCCTAAACCCTATTTTTTGTCAAAAACTTTGATTGATATACTGTTAAAAAAATCCATAGATCACTAACCATCTTGATATAATCACTATCAGAGGAAAAATAATGGTTGAAAACTTTGCAATTGAAACCCTTTATTCAACAGAGACCCAGAAAAGCTTGAACGTTTAGTGACTAGTCAATAAAATAATCAATTAAAAGTCCTGATGAATGAAACAGCCGATTTTGTTCACTTGGAAAGTTATGCAAGCATGTAATTATGCCAACTCCCATCTAACCCTCATCATCCTCATTGCATACCTCCTCCTCTTCTCTCAAGTGTATAACCTCATCATTTACTAATACTTGGTTTAAAATGTGCCTTGAAAGTGCTCCTGTTTCACAATATGAATGAAGTGAATCCTTAAAACTCTGTTTCATCTTGTTCCAATAAAATAATTGGCTATTCTAAAACTTATGGCGGACCTGTGGGACTAGATTGCTGCAGAAGGAACATCTCCTTCTCGAAGTCCTGCCGACAGAACAGCTGACCGTGCGGCCTCAGCACGAACTGCTCTCCCTTCTGCAGTGGCTGGCAGCAAACAACGCAGACGAAGCAGGGCAGGTGGTAGACGTGCGCCTGCGCCCGCATCACCATCTCGTGGGGCAGCAGGCGGTCTCCGCAGCGCGAACACTTCACGCCGAACAGCCTAAGACAAACAAAATCAGTCAGGCCGTGAAGGGATTTCAAAGGAACAAAATATGTTTTTAGCACTTTTTGCCTCTAATTATTTAAATTTGACCGTTTTAATTGATTAAAATAACTTGTCGACTTAGTTTTACTGATTATGGAGAGAAGCTGAATCAGTATATATTATTCAAATGAAAAATGTGGGGTACAAGTTTTAAAACAGCAATGAAGGTGGGTACCTTTTCATTTAATTTCTTTAAAGGCGAACACATACTTTTAGTGGCAAAACCCTTCCCATTTCTATTTCTCTTTAATTTGTGTAAGGCGCATTTACACCAAAGTTGAGAGTTAAAAGTTGAATGACAAATGATTGTTTGTAAAAAAACCTAAAAGTTGCTCTTCTCTAATTGGAGCAACAAGTGTGGAAATGTTAAAGCATTGGTGCGCAAAAGATTGTATCAAGGAAAGAAAAATACATGATTTCTTCTGCAGCTGTCTCGGACATGAGAGACAGTCACTGTACAAGAGGTTCCCAAATATATTTATCGAGACCCTCGTTGAAGGTCATAGTGGTAGCAACATGGCAGCTGATCTCTGAGAAGATGACGTTGATGCGTTGAGTGGTGAGATGAGATGCGACAGGAGTGGGAAAAACTCATTAGACCTGGAGTAACTTAGGGTAAGGTATTTGATTTTCAATGATCGTACATAAAATCAAGAGGATATAAATGTGGATGGGGAACAGTTCTCCACTTTTCCAAGTTGCTTGAGGAAAACGCACACCAACAAATCTTTCATTTTTTGTTGTCAACTTTCTTAGATTTTTACCGACCTTCTGCGGGAAACCAAATTTTAAAAGAAGATCTGTCTCTACAAGTGAAGACTGAAAAATTTGCTGTATTTTGTACAATAAGCAATAACGTGTGGACAACTTAGTGGAAGACTGGTGTAACAGAGCTTTATATCTTCACTAGAGACATTTTAATTGGAGAATAAATAATGTACCAAAACCCAGGGGGAAGCGGTCCAAACCTAGAAATCAAACCTGTGACCTCTTGAAATTTCTTTTCATCCCCAAAATTTGGCTACACTCAAATATGAAAACAATATAAATAAAACTACTAAGTGGATTTCTCTCAAGGGCATCAACGCTGTGTTTTAAACATAAAAATTCATCTTTATGTTGCTTTCAAGCACTCATTTAATTTCCTGAAAAGCACAAAAAATTTGTAACACTTAAACCTATGGCCAGTACAGTTCAATATCATAAAGAACATCTTGAATAGTTTGAGGTGCAGGTGCAGAAGCTGCAAGTATAATTCAAAACATTTTTAAATATGGCATAAAAATTAAAAACATTTCTAAATGAGTCGAGTCAGTCAAAGCTGAAACATAACAACAATAATTGACGAATCTGATCATTTTGATAATGGAAATAAATGTCTGGGATGCGAAACGCCTTGGAAATATGTGGTACAATTGGTGTCGTATACTTTACTGGCAGTTGACTACATCTGTCGCCATCCCTCCCCAATAATCAAATCCTGACAACCCCACCCACACCCTAACATATCAGGCTACTTTTAATATGGTCTAATTCAAAAGCAGGAAAAATGCATAAAATATTTAATAATAATTCAATATAGCAATAATTATTTCAAGTAGGGTACTGTATTATAATGAGCTGATTTAGTTATTATTATTTTTTATATTTTATTTATTTATTTTTTTTTGTGGTTATGACAGCATCTGATAGCTTACCGTACATGAAAACTTAGTATGGGAAATTTGTAAAATGCAAGAAAAAGAAACAGATTTACAAACAGCAACATGTTTTAGAACTGGCACATCAGCAATAATTTTGATGCTGTAGTAAACTTCATAATATTATGAACCCTATAGTGTTAAATTATTCTTATTGTTGCGTGCAAATAAATTATAGCATGCTCATCTTTAATATATATATGGCACAAAACCACACTGATCCTTTGCCCCTCTTTCATCATTTCAGAATTTCAGCTTGTAAATTGTTATAAACTTTGAAAAAGAAATAGCGTACAATTGTTTAGCAAAATTATAAAAACTAGTATACATGTTGCTCGAAATCGAGCAATTTATTTGAATACAGTACAAATGTTACTTTTATATTTAAATCAATGACATCCGACCAATCCAATATTGTGAATATCTTTAATAATCAAAACTACTAACATTAATCACGTATATACAGCTGATTATTAACAGATGTTTATAGTCCGTTTTTTTAAACCTGATCCTTCTCGAGAAAATTGGGGTGGGGGAGGGGTTTAAACTGTAAACAAAAAATTAAACCGTAAACAACACATTTAAACTCGTGACAAACGTGTGTCGAGTATCAGATTTCCTCAAATAACGTTTTAAATAAGTTATAATATCTTTCAGTAACTCCTAGTCAGCTGTTATATTTTTAAGCCAAACATATTCGTTGTTAAAAAGTAACAGTTCTAAAGTAAACTGATTAAAAAACAACTGCTACCAATAATATTGTAAAACTGATACATATTATGTTTTGATGTAAAATTACGAGCTGGTATGCAACAGTGAAATAAAAAAAAAAAAAACAACAACAACAAAAAAACCAAAAGGCTTCAGCCAATGGGATAGTAGCAAGAATAAACAAACCCCTCCACATCTCTCCCTTGAAGTATCAGGTTTAAAAAAACGGACTATAAAATGCTTTATTCAATCCCAATGTTATTTAAATGGGGAATTTTGAGAGTTCAATGGTGGATAACGCCTTTATTTTCAGTCTGATTCTCTTCAGTTTTTGGCGGAAACAACTACAGATCAAGCCCTATCCAACGACACCAAACTCTTCAAAATCGGTTGAAAATTGTTGGAGGAGTTCTCAAGACAAAAAAACCCTTAGCGTATTAAATAAGTATAGATTCCCTATTTTGAGAATTTTTTGTAGCAAAAACTAAAATCAAGTTCAACACAGTGATGTATTGATCTGAAAAAGTAACAATTCCGCATCTAGAATAGTGTTCTCCAACCATGTGTACGGTTGCAGGCTGAGGGGGGTGGTTTGGTGAGGTCGGTGGTGGGGGGGGGGGAGTGGGAGGGAATCGGGGAGACATCAGGAGGAGGGGGAGGAACCAATATCGCGCTGTAGGTGATCCGTCAGGCTGCTCCGTGACAAATGTTCCTGTCCTCGGGGACACCGGGTGGAAATAAGAGGAACACTCGTGACAACTCGCCACTCATGACAACACGACAGCGACAGTGGCGACACCAAGCGGACGGACGACGAAACACACGTCGGTGTTGGTGATTGATCTAGGCTACCGATTGATACTTTAGGAAGAGAACAATAATTTAAATTTTTTTAAGGACATTATATAATGAAAAAAATAAGAAATCCCTTATGAAAAAGTTTGTATTTGGTTAGATAAAAATTCATATCTGGCATCCAGATATGGAATGAATCTGGCCAGATAGTGTTTGATGGGACGAAAATCTTCTACCAGATCTGGCAGATCTGAATTTTTTATTTGGCCATACAAACTTTTCTTAAGGGTATTTTCACAGCAGATTTTAATGATTTAAAATATAAGCAGCTTAATGGCCGTGATTCGCTATGAGGTTGTTAAGTAAATTACTACTCTTGGTACATGTTCATCTCAGTATTTCAGTATTCTTCAAATCTATTATGGTATTATTTTGCTTTCGTCCACCCATTTCTTCCCTTAAAGCTCAGAGTACTATAGAAATTATGTTTTTTTTTGTAGAAGTTGCTAGATTATAGCGTAACTACGGCATGTTGAGAATGAGGTTATTATAAAACACTAACAAACTTCTCACAGCTTACTTAAAGAGTTGGAGAATGATTTAACCAATTTCCCTTCCTCGAGGCATTCATAAACCTTTGTACCTCTGAGAATTGTACACATTATTGCCATTAATTGGTCACATAAAATTATGAGGATTTTGTCAGTAATTAGCCTACTGGCAACTTAGTGATTCAATCGCGTGTAAATATATAGGATTTTAATAGTTATTTGTGCTTCTAGGGACTAAAGCACAATGTTTTCTCACTGAAGGAAAGTGTTGTCGCCCGAAGGCGAAGCCGAGGGCGACAATTTCCCTGAGGGAGAAAAGTACTTTAGTCCCTTGATGCACACAAAATTTTTCCTCCACCTACACGAATAAAATTTAGGCCTAATAGGCCTACCGTAGATAATTTAACTTTACCTTTATATGATCCCTTGCTCGGTCAAGCTGGATCTGTCACATCAACATAAAAAACACACAAGGTAGGCCATATCAATTTTGAAGAACACGAAAAAAAAAAACAAAATATAATTTAAGCCCAGTCAAAAGTTTTACACTTATGTTTTGGACTAAGGACTTCTTAGGTTAATTAGCCTACCCAAGTAAAATGTAAACAAACACTTACACTGCCACGGCCATCTCTAATACTAGAGATGCTGCTCACCCACTGCTAACCATTCAGTCAGCAGTGGGTGAGCAGCAGCTACAGCTGCTATTAGTCAACAATGAGTAACGAAACAAATACAAGCAACAGCTGACTGTGTCTCATGTTCTTTTTAATCTCTCTTTTAATGTTATTCTTATGTAACTAACTTTAGCCCCGTGGTACGAAAAAACTCGAGTTTTCCCTAGGTAGAAAGATTAAGTATTCAAGTCACATGGGATAGAAATTAGTACTTTACTACTCTATTCCAAGGAGTAAAATATAGCTTTAGATAGTATGTGGAGAAAAATTTATTTTTCCTCCACCTACTATCTAAAGCCGTATTTTACTCCTTGGAATAGAGTAGTAAAGTACTAATTTCTATCCCATGTGACTTGAATGCTTAATCTTTCTACCTAGGGAAAACTCGAGTTTTTTCGTACCACGGGGCTAAAGTTAGTTACATAAGAATAACATTGAAAGAGAGATTAAAAAGAACATGAGCCACAGTCAGCTGTTACTTGTATTTGTTTCGTTACTCATTGTTGACTAATAGCAGCTGTAGCTGCTGCTCACCCACTGCTGACTGTTTTCTTCCTCAGTGGGTGAGCAGCATCTCTAATATTAGAGATGGCCGTGGCAGTGTAGGTGTTTGTTTACATTTTGCTTGGGTAGGCTATTAACCTAAGAAGTCCAAAACATAAGTGTACAACTTTTGACTAGGCGTAAATTATATTTTGTTTTTGTTCGTGTTCTTCAAAATTGATATGGCCTACCTTGTGTGTTTTTTATGTTGATGTGACAGATCCAGCTTGACGGAGCAAGGGATCATATGAAGGTAAAGTTAAATTACCTACGGTAGGCCTATTAGGCCTAAATTTTATTCGTGTAGGTGGAGGAAAAATGTTGTGTGCATCAAGGGACTAAAGTACATTTCTCCCTCAGGGAAATTGTCGCCCTCGGCTTCGCCTTCGGGCGACAACACTTTCCCTTCAGGAAGAAAACATTGTACTTTAGTCCCTAGAAGCACAAATAACTATATCAAACCCATTCAGAAGTTTTAAGTATTTTAGTTCCCTAGCTGTTATGGGGTTACTCTATATTTATATGTACCTACATATTGTCACAACCAGGTCCAGTAAAGGCATTTATAAAGTTTAATTAAATTATCTCAAAGTTGCAAAAGTGAGATAATATTTTATTCTACAAGGATAATTAAGTAAATTTTACTGCGATTATGGTCGGTTTATTTGTAACTGGAAAAGCTATAGATGCATGAATAATATAACATATTTTTGTTACTATAAGCCCTTTAAATGTCTAATATTAAATTGGGGAACTTAAATGTTTAAGGCTTTAAAGTTCAACACAGACATGTTCAAACATATTTAGTTCCTCTTCAGTAAATCCAGTTCCTCCAGCCCCCTAAAAGTTAAAATACCCCCCGTCGCAGCAGACCTGCGTACTCAGCGAATTTCCAAATTAGTAATATTAATTTTGACCACATAAAACTGTAAACCAAATAAAATCAAATGCTCATAAATAGGGAAATAAATGTCTATTCTCCTTATGATAAATATAGGGAGAGTACGCAGGTATGCTGCCATGGGGAACACTAAAAGTAGGTTTTTATCATAAAAAAAAAATTTATTCCGACCATATGAAGCCATGTACTAAGTTTCATCAATATCTGTCCATTGATAAAGGAGTTTGCCTATTGTCCATATGATTAACATGGGAAAAGAGTATGCAGGTTTGCTGCCATGATACGCACAATAACCAAGATTTTTTACCATAAATGGATGAATCTCAACCAAATGAAGCTGAATTCCAAGTTTCATCGAAAAATATTAGTTAATAAGTGAAATATCAATACATCCCAATTCTCCATAAGATTAACATTTTTTTGAGCCACAAAATACAATGTACTGTATTTAGACTTTTAAATATCTCGGTAACCAATGGAGATAGAGCGAAGCTTCAAAATACTAAATTGTGTGTTTTTTTAAGCTAAATCCAATGGTCAAAATAAAAATTTAAATTTTTTTAAATTAACGTATGAAAATGCAAAAAAACCATTTTTGGGGTACAAAACCCCCCAAAACTACCCCTTCCGGTAAGTCGATATGTCTGGTTTACGAACTCATCCGAATAAACGTAGGATTACACATCTCTACCAAATTTGGTGTCTATCGGACCGTTTTTACGCGAGATATCGTGTCTAGGGACACACACACATATATATATATATATACATATACTGTACATATATATATATATATATAAATTTTAATGACTATTATTTTTGGTCTCTGGGCACCTCAAAACAAAAAGTAACATGGTCCCAAGCTTAGGTCTTACCATGAGACCTACGGTAATAGCTTATTCCCTATGGGAAATTCGCTAAAAAAATTAAGCGTAAGCATATTTTGATTTGAAACTCGCTTAAAATATAGGCTAAGTAATTGCGTTTCAATAAAACTGTGGTAGGGACATAGGAACAGCAGTAAAACTTATGAGAGGTGAAGAGAACAAGGGTTGTATAATAAGGAAAACCTGGAAGTGTGTATGACCCTTAAACAAGAGTTAACATTATGGCGGAGATAAGATATAACTCTAAGTTTCTTCCCTCTCCTTCTTAAGATTTGTGGAAAATGTTCAACACAAAATATGTAGACATTCATACTGGCGAATAGTTACGGATTAAAGTGCGTGACAATATTAGGCTATATGGCTATAATTGTATAGGTTAAATCTCTATGGTTGTGTAAAAATCACTACCTGATACATTGGAATTCGTCGTAACTTACAATATTTTAAACTTGTTTTTATCTAGCAAATCACAATTCCATGAAACTCTCATGGTAAAAATGAAATAAATGAAGGGCCATCAGCTACATCTAAATGATGTACGATTATGTTCAAAGATAAACCAATCAATGGAGCAGTATTTTTTTCCAAAGCGAATGAGCTCTTTTGATTTTGTTTATTCCAACACTTTAGTGTCTATACCAAAGTAGCCTACCCTAATTATGAATGTTTAAATGTTTTATATGGATTGTATGTCAACGATAGACAAATATAATAAAAAATAAACATAACTTAATCCTATATCTGAATGAGTTTTTTTTTGCATAAAAGATTTGAAATTTTTTCGTCTCAAAATGATAACAACTGTCACGTTTAGTTTAATAATTGTTCAGAGAAAAATTTAACAAAAATCCACGTGAAGAGATCAATGAAAAAAAATTAAATACATGTACATCTTTGTATACATATTGTTGCTTGTTTATGTAGCCCTAACATTAGATATCAACAATTTATATGTTTGCAAAGCCAGTAGTCCTGGGTCCTACGGTATCAGTTATTTCTGTTGAGATGTTTACATATTTTTTTGCAACTTCGTACCTATTTTACTTGTTTTTGGCTTTGCCATTAATTGATTTTTTTCTCCCTAAGAAAAAAAATTACTGTATTTTATTTCCGCAGTACAATTAATTATATTAAAAAAATAATCGTTTTCATAAACTTTTCACATCGTTCCATGTTAAAAAAATAAGGTCTAATATAATAACAGTTTATTTAACAAGGTCATAAAGATGGTAAATAGGGCACCGTTATGATAACGCTTCAATGTTAATTTTTATATAAATTAATTTAATATAATGGACTATATAGTATTTTCATTTTCATTCTAGTATTTTCATTTTCAATGTTCATTTAAGAGTCATATTCACCCTTGGGCCAGTAGGCCATTGTTGTGCATTCGGCAATGTTAACCATATGGCTTTTAATGCAAAACACGGTGTTTTATTCCCCTATTTTGGACGCCGTTTTTCAACCGATTTCCTTCAAACTTGGTAAGTGTTTAGTTGAATAGTTATATTAGGCCCCTCATACCTCGAAATTTTTAAAATTGAACAAATATTACTAAGGGAAATCGAGTTACTTTGCAACGTCACAAAGAGTTTGTTAATTGATTAAAATTATTGAAATTAAGCAAAACAAATGTTTAGTTTGGCATAATTTCTCTTAAAACTCCTTCGAAACTTTAACTATTTTAAAATTAACATTCGATCAACAGTTACCTGGAGGATTTACATTTTAAGTGAAAGATATCAAGAAAACAGCGTTTATTGCATTCCATTGTGCCGGGGCTCCATTGTGCTCTGACGCGAGTGTACAGGCTGCGCTACACGGTGAGACGCCGTCCCGCGTCGCGACGCAATCAAGGGAGCACGTCTCATTCTCCCCACATTATGCACGTCCCGACGCCCCTTTTCCGCACACAACAGCCCATTCCGCTCCGCTCCCTTCTTTAATTTGATTTTTCATTTTCTTATAAAGCGCGTTTTCGTGAGGTAAGGTTTTTAACTCAAGGATGGTGACATCTCTGTGAATTTTATAGCGGGATTGTTGGGATTATGTGGGGAGTGAAATTCTGAAAGACGTTTATTATATTGTCATAATATATTTTGGGAAAAAGAAAGAGCATGTTGAAAATAAGACATTGTAAATGATAAAAAAAACTTTAAAGTAATATATTTTAGTAGTGGCTCTTTGGCGACTTCAGGCCATGACGTCATCACGATGACGTCACCGACGATGACGTCACCAATGACGTCACTGATGACGTCACCGATGATGTCACTTGACGTCACATTACGTCAGATAAATAACGTGTTGATGACGTCACCGTCGATTACGTCACCATGATGACGTCACTGACGTAATTTAGGTCAAGGTTACGTGGATAGTTAAAAGTGTTTGGCACTTTTGCCGTTTCTTACACTCTACTCCAAGTCTTTGTTAGAGTCCTCATGACCTTGAGGATCTAAGTGTAATTTCATAAGAAACCGCAAAAGTGTTAAGGAAATTTTAACTCTTTACAACATGACCCTGCCTAAACCGTCATCGCATTGCTCTGAAACCGACAGTTTAACTAATTTTTTTCAGAGTTTACAGTGGTATAAAGGAGAAAACCTAAAGTTCTACCGAACAACAGGAACCGAATGTGATATTTATATTAAGTTTTCGGTGTAGTGTGCCGAAAAAAGAAAACCGAACAAGAGAGTTTATCACACCAATGCGCACTCTACGAGAGTCTCCGCAAGACTGACATGGCGATGCCGTGTAGCAAAGTCTCTACCATAAGTGCACCTCACAGTAAGGTTCGGATAAAATTGATGTGTACTTAGAAGTGAAGTTCAGTATAAAATGAAAGAAGTGTTGTTAACAACAAGAGTGGGCTTATTAAAACTTTGTATATGTGTTGTTAAATATAAGATTGTATTGTTAAATATAAGATAGTCTATATGAGTTGTATGTAGTAACATGCATGCAGACACGCAATCGCACACGCAGGAATACACACATACGCACACGCGCACGTATAAACATACGCACACGCGCACGTATAAACATACGCACACGCGCACGTACAAACATACGCACACGCACACGTATGAATGTGCCCGTATGCACTGTGTTTAAGACAAATTGTTTTTTTTTTTTTTTTTTTTTTTTTTTCTTTTTTCTTTTCAAGTCTGGGATGGATTTTTGGATTTCTGGACTTCTTGTTTATTCAACAAATTTAAGAATAGATCGTTTGTTTTCTTTAATCCGCATAATGAATTTTTGCTTTGGTGAAGTTGGCCTGGATGTCATTATAGGAATTTGAATTTTTAAAATCTTCTTTCCATCCAAAGATTTGAGGTAGTAAGTAAGTCCTTTTTTCTTCAAAATTTCGTACTTCCTGTGTTGCTTCAATCGGCTCCACTTGACCTTCTTCCCATCTTCTTCGTTGAGTAGAGGTGATATGCATCTTGGTGTAGGAGCCATCTCCCTGAGGATGCTTGTTATCATCTGATCTTCTTGGTCTTGACCAATGATATGTCCAATAAACTCTTGAAAACTTTTTATTTCGCCCCGATTGAGAGCGGCAATTGTTTTCATCACCTGCCGCTCGCCGTCGGGGCCGGACACAACCATGGTGTAGGACGACATAGTAAGTAGGGTACTGTCTGGTGTGAGTGCTGGACAGACAATGAGAGATCGTTGCAGAGCTGTGCGCCGGTGCACCGTTGCATAAAACCGGTTTCCAAATAAGGCGTTAGCCTTGAACCAGTTGCAAAGGTCTGTACGGATTTCGATTACGTTGTTGGAGGGTAATACTTGTTTAAACCAATTACCCGATTTACCTTGTGGAGGGAAAATTACCCACACTTTTGGAAATACCCTTTTTCCCTACCGATGGGAAATTTAGCCTGAGGCTGAATGTTCGTTATAAAAGCAGCGCTCATTCTTGGTGCAATGCAGCATTTTGCTGTGCCAGCCGGTTGAAGGTGGACCTCCGCTCCTATGGGCGGGTACATTAGTATTCCGGTAGGTGTACGGTACACGGGGTGGCGAATGGCCAAACCACCGCGGGGACTGTCCACCGGGCTTGCATGTAACTTCCTTCCTCTATCTTTCCTGCATGGTAGTTGCAATTAACCCGTAGCTTGTAGTAGTAGAGAAGCGCGCTTCATTGCTTTCTTTTCGGCTTTGGGTTGCTATGCATGCCACTTTTACTAATTGATTAACCACCTTGAGCATGATTCTTTTACTAATTAATTAACCACCTTGAGCATGATTCTTTTGCTAATTACTTGACCTTGACCTACTTTTGCATGCTTTCTCTTGAAGTGGTGACCTTGACATACTTTTACATAGCCCAATTTCATTTGGTTATGTCTTTCGTTAAAGACCATGGCACTTTATTAGACTTAAATCATATTTTGAAGTATTTTTAAGGTTTAATATTTGTTTTCTAACAAACACACATAGACACAGACAAAGATGTGCACGAGTTTAAATATATCTATATCAACTTAAGCAACAGTAATTACATTTTATGTTACGTAAAAGTGACAAAAACAATTTTTAATATTTAAAAGATATTTTATCTTTTCACTTAAATTGAAAAACACAATTGGGATATAGGTTATAAGTTTAACCCGGAGTATTGTAGTACAGAATTTACCCATGTGAACGTAAGCAGCTATATACTTAAATAATATTTTTAAGTATTTCTCAGGTTTAATATTTGTTTTGTAAGAAACACAGATGCGCGCTCACATAGACACAGACAAAGATGCGCAAGAGTTTAAATATATATATATATCAACTTAAGCAACTGTAATTACATTTTATGTTACGTAAAAGTGGGAAAAACAATTTTTAATATTTAAAAAATATTTTATCTTTTCATTTGAATTGAAAAACACAATTGGGATATAGGTTATAAGTTTAACCCGGAGTGTTGTAGTACAGAATGTACCCATGTGAACATAAGCAGCTATATATATATATATATATATATATATATATATATATATATATTTTTACATGAAGAAAACAAATATATTTTGATAACAAGTTTACTTTTGAACCGCTAACTGTAGTTGTTAGCCTATATAGAGTAAAACAGTAACCTGAAGTATTATTAATAAATTCAAAATAACATACATTTAGTGAAAAATATATCTTTATCATTGCAACATCTGTTTTTTGTTATACTTACACTAAAGATCACCTTATGTTGGAAATTCTATAAGAAAACATCGGTTAATTTGCACCTCAAATAAAACTTTGGTAACTGAAACCTATTGTACCTGATTTGTTACTAAATTTTTACTCCTTATATAAAATATAGTGAACATTAACATTTTCCAAAGCATTTAGAGCATAGCTGTGTGCCTGATGTGAATTAAAAAATAGGTTTACGCGGTCTAGAGGATAAAACGTGAACAACGAAAATATCCAGAGTGCCTGCGAGTTTACAAATGCAAACTCATTGTTTTAGAGTATTGCTGCAGAATCGGTTTTTGCCGGCGCGTTCAATAATGGATAATTCCATATGACAGTTGATCAGGTCAATGTTGAATTGCGAACATAGTAATATAAATGAGGCAAAATATTGTTTTAATGTAAGAATAATATAATGAAATCGAAAGAAAATAAGGTGTAGCACTAAACGTTTGATAAAAATTATAAGAAGTTGCAGTTTATGTGCATCACAGTATATATTTAACGGTTTGTCTGAATTTATTTTCCAATTAAACAAAAGGTTTTCTGATTATCTTAAAATGTTTAAAAATATTACTTCTTGTTAGTTTAACTGCTTAAAACAATTGTGTAAAAGAAATGAAATACTTTAAAAATAGAAACAAAAAAGTCAAATGATATTACCGAATATGGAAATAACTAAAAATATAAAACGGTAAAATTAAAACTCCCTGTAATTGAGGGAATTTAATTTCGCGTTTTCTATATAAGCAATGTTCCCTCTAGGTCTATTGCAGTCGTGTACTGCGCGCCGCTGGTCAAACGTGAATCTCCGTTCTTATGGGCGGGTTCATTAGTAGCCCAGTAGGTGTACGGTTAACGGGGTGGTTTTTGGCCAGCCACTGCGGGGACTGTCCACCGGGCTTGCATGTAACTTCCTTCCTCTATCTCTCCTGCATGATAGTTGCATTTAACTCCTGGCTTTTAGTAGTAGAAGCGCGCGCTTCATTCCTTTTTTTGTGGTTTGATTCTTGTTGTCTATATTTGTTGTATGTTTGCTTATTTGTAGTTAGAACTAACACATTCTTTTATTTACTTTGAAGTTTGCCTAAATTCTAGAAACCACCTATCAAAACCAATCCGTTTCCTTTTAAAGTACGGCTCGCAAACCGGCTTTTCCTATGTCTTTTAGAGTACGGCCTGAAAACCGGCTCTTGCTTTGCAGTGATTACGGCCTGAAAACCGAATCACTAGCACCTCTTTGCTTACCGGATGGGGTTTCGCATTTCCCCGGTTTTCGCTAGACCTCAGTGAGAGAGGGCTTATGTTCTGATCACTGGCTCCTTTATTTATAAGTTTTAAATAAATTTAATTTTAAGAGTACGGCTAGCAAACCGGCTCTATTGCAATAAATACGGCCTGAAAACCGGTTTATTAGCAAATAATTGATCTAATGAAAGTAAGAAAATAATATAAGATTAAATTTAATTTAAAGAGTACGGCTAGCAAACCGGCTCTATTGCAATGAATACGGCCTGAAAACCGGTTCATTAGCAAATAATTGATCTAATGAAATTAAGAAAATAATATAAGATATTTTATGCAAACTTCATAGTAAATTAGATCTTCTTCAAGTTTAGGCTTCCGGGGGTGTAAGATTCTGTCAAATCTTACACCCCCAAAACAATTATTAATATAATTTGGCCTTGACCTATATATTTCTCTCTAAATTAAGTATTTTATCTAGGTCAAGGACCTTATAAATTAAGCGGAAAAAAAAGGAAAAGCAGCTTAAAGGTGCTTTTCCTCTTTTTTCCTAAAATAGCCAGACCGATCAATCAATTGCAATTTTTAACGAAGCGAAACTTCAAGGAGTAAACTGATAACTTCTTTTGAGTTAAGAAGCTCTCTTGCTTTTGCAAGTAAATTTCTAATTGTTTTCTCTTTTCTTTTCATGCGAAAGTTCTTGCCAAATAAGAAGCAGATTGTTTTATCTTCATTTTCAAATGTTTTGAATTTTAGTTTCATCCAGACAGTTTTAGATTCCACAAATTGGTACACTAGTGGAAAAACAAAATTGATAGTGTTTTGATCAATCGATCTTAGCATGATGATTCCAGCTTTTGTTGAAGGTGGCATCGTCATGGTTAAGGTATAACATCTCCTGGTTTGCACCGCATATATATATATACTCAATAACCTCCCACTAAGAATGACTCCCCACCACATTCCAAGAGATACTTCTCCCCTCTCTTTACCTTCCGCTCATATTATAAAAACCGGTGTCCCACAGTATTTTGAACATTCCAAAATGCAGTCTCAAACCACTCTAACGTTTCACAAATATATTGCCGAGTGGGAAGATATTTTTAGAGTATTTTCCCAAATTAAACAGTTTGAAGGAAAGAAGTGTGAAATGAAAATGTATGCTACTAAGGGAAATGAGGATTTGACTTTCAACTTCAAAAATCTTCATACATTTATTTTGAGTCTAACTTATGCTTTCATTGAAGAGTATGAATTAGAGCTTGACGTGATTGTTCACTTGATGTAAGCCTTCCCCTCCTTCAGGAAGAAAAGAAAGAAGACCTGTATGCTCTTCTTTCTTTTTTTCCGCTTATTATTAAACGGCCTTGACCTACTGCAGGACTTATCCATCATAATAAATATATAGGTCAAGGTCGTTTGTAATGGTTTTTTTTATAAATCTAAAATTACATGCGTCAATGTGTATTTCTTCTTCTTTACTTCGACCAAGCGGTTCTTTTGGAAATTGAATCTCGAACTAAATAATTGCAACCATCAATGCGATTATTTTTTAATTCAGCAGTTGGTTTGTAGATGTAATAATTTCCATCACATTTCAAAATGAACTCTTCGTCTTTATTTTTTGTTACAAATAAATACCTTTTGTTTACTTTGAAGCGATTTACTTTAAGACGTTTAAGTTCCCCAAAGTTAGATTCAGAGTTTTTCATTGTTTTCTTTTCCGGAGTGACTTTGTTTTGCAGCTTTTTATGCATGTTGCAAAATTTTTCACCCTTTTTAGAAAATTTTGGACACTTTTCTCCTTTCTTCTTTCCCCTTTTCAAAATATATTCACACTGCACTTTGTGTAAAAATGACGACTTCCTTGATAGACGTATTACAGAATTTGTTGAAGGTTTACTTTTTGAATCTGATACAGCCGTGTGAGTAGATACTATTGTAGAAGTAGAAGATAATGATCGCAGAGACGAAGAGGAAGAAGACCTTGATAAAGGATGTTCTTTGTCCAACGTTTCTTCTTTTGGATGTTCTTTCTCCAAAGTTTCTTCTTTTAGATGTTCTTTCTCCAATGTTTCCTCTTTCGGATTTTCTTCTATAACACCCATTAATGTCTCCTGCAGGATAGAACTTTTTGCTTCTTTTGGTTGTTCTTCTTTTAATGTTTCTTCTTCGATAATACCCATTAGCGCTTCATGAAGAATGGAGCTTTTTACATTAGAAGTTATAGGTTTAGTAGGACGTGTTAGTTTCCTCTCCCAAGGATCCATCTTTAAAGCTAAGCAGTAAGTGGAATGATCAGCTTACTTATCCTTCCCCTTATATATCCGATATGTGGTGGTGGTGGACGGGAGGCGGTGGGCGGGGGGCGGTGGGCGGTGGGCGGGGGGCGGGGAGACATAGCGGCCTGCAATATTTCTTCATTCCGCTTTTTACAGTCGACCTGACAAGTTGAACCTCTCCTCTTTATCTGTACAGTGTTTATGCACCCATGCTGTTAAAGTATAAAAATTACACATCTCCTCTAACACAAGATTCTACGACGCTTGGTATATCTCTGTACAAACAGCAACGGTTAAACAAAAAGGAAGTGGAGAAGAAGAAACTTAAACTTGTAATTTCATTATTACAAGACCTAATTCCAAATGGAAAATCTAATAATAGTGAAATTGTAAAAGCAACAAATGAATACATCTCTTATTTAAATGGTAAAATCAAAATTTTAGAAGAGGATTTGAAAACTGGATGTGAATAAAAGTACTAAAACTATTAATGTTGAAGAGGATTAAAAAGTAACCTAGCATTTGAAATTTTTAACTTTGGCAATGGACTAACATGTTACATAGTGCTCAATCTACCCGTTCTAAGGTGTCTTATTGCGGCCTCGACATACTTATATGCGCTATAAAAGGGGTAGACAGATTGGAGGGATTCACCATTTCAATACGATGGCTCCGCTCGACAACACCGTGTTTTCACACAACAGAATTTTATCTATATTGGAACAAATTCCGCAAGATATTATTAATGAAGAGGACTATCTACCTTTACCTGAGGTTGAAGAGATGGATACAGAAGAAATAGATACAGATGAAGATGTAATGTATGAAGATGGTTTTATAAGCAGTGAGAGCAGTGAAGTGGACTTGCACGCCTACGAAACTTTGGAAACCTCATCATCAGAACCTGAAGAAGAAGAAGAAGCAACTACTCCTCGTCGCATTCCTGATAAAATGTCACTTTGCAGAAGACTTGTGTTTTGCAATCGTTGTCTATTTGAGGGGAGTAGCGAAGAGGAAGACTCAGATGATGACCAAGTTTCACCGTTGTAATAACCATCTATTTTATATAACAAATGTGAACGGGGGATAGAGCACTTTGTGGCAATGGATGGCACTTACTGCTCTATCCCCCGCTCAAAATAATGATTCTAAATGGCCTTGACCTATTGAAAAGATGCGAATGAAAGGGTATTACAGGTATACAAGTGTCGTAGCTCAGTTTCAGTTGTGAAAAGATGGTACACCGGATCGGAGCTGATGGTAATGTTGACTTTTGTAGCAACTATTTTAGAAATAATATGTTAACAGGTTCATAAAGTTTTAGGGAGACTTTGGTTTATACTTTTGGTCTGGTGATGTGCTGCTGTCATACAGACTGCACTCCACCCTTCACGTAAAGTACGAGGTTATGGTTATCTTACGGAGAAGTACTGTTGAGTCACCCGCAATGGTTACAATGGAAACTACATAACCTTCACCGCAGGTTGCACAATGTACTTCTCCCGTGAGCTCAACCATAATTTCATACATTTTATGAATATCAGAGTTCAGTCTGTATACCAGTAGCACTTGCTAAAACAAACGTGTTTAAAAGTGTAAACTTGTACAATATAGTGGATATAAACGAAATATCTTTAACCTATTAGACCTGTTGATGTATTTATTCAAAGTGGTTGCTTAAAAGTCAATCTTACCACCAACTCTTATCCAGTCTTCTCTGTTTTTTATCATAACAATTGTGATCTTGACTCACATGCGACTTGTGTAGTATTTGGCAAAACATGTATTAATTGTAAAATATACGTAATGATGCATGGACAGACTGTTGAATGGGGGTTTCCCCCACTCTTTGACGGGTATATAAGGAGCATGGTTAAGGGTACTGCTCATTATTTCGTGGACATTCACCGAGTGGACGTACGTTTTAATATAATCTGAGAAAAATGGCTCTTTGTGATATTTGTGGCGAGTTTTACGAAGATGAAGTTATTTTCGATGCACACCGAGAATTACACCAAGAAGAAGGATTGGAAAAGGTTCCAGTAAGCGAAGAAGAGTTGGATGAAATTGACACGTTTTTGGAGAACCACCAGCATCAGATGGACAACTGGATAAACTACTTGCAGCTAATGCAGAGAAGACGACCCAGTGTTATCCAATTTGCTGGAGCTGGACCATCAGCAGTGGGACCATCAGAACATGGAACATTCTTTCAAGAAGAAGATATGGAAGAAATGAGTGAAGAAGAAGAAGTGGAAGACTTGAGACTACTATGCACAACAGCTTTACCTGGACCTGTGGTGACACATTTTAAAATAGACAATATTAAAATGGAGTTACAGAATTTTATAGATAGTGCTAAAAACCTAGTGAGTGAAACTTTAAAAAATGAACTAAGAAGATTAAACTTTGTTAAGTTTGGATTGGTGCTAGACGCTATGTTTAGTAATACTGATGGGGAAACCACTCTAAGAGGTTTCATAACAAAAAACCGAACCCTGACATATGAATCAGATATAAATAGTATTGTAGAAGACTGTTTAGAAGAATTGTTAAGTAAATTGCGTGAACATGAAGGTAGAGGATCTGGTTGGAGTCTGTCTTCGATAGAAGGACTAGATGTCAGGGTTCAAAAACATGGTTATGGTATAAGGGGCAATAGCTACATACCATTGCCAAACAAAATTAGAAACACTTTGGCATGTATAAATGTACAGAATGAAGATTTGGAGTGTTTTAAATATGCCATGTTGGCAAAGTATATCGCATCAGAAAACCATCCTTGTAGAGTAAGTCGACACTATCAAGATGTATATAATAGATATAATTTTCGAGGAATGACATATCCTGTAAACATCAAAGACATTTCTAAGTTTGAAAAACAAAACCCCGGTGTCTCGGTTAATGTGTTTGGACTGGATGCAAGTAATAATGTGTACCCGCTTCGAGTTGTGAAAAATGAACAGAGAAACCATACTGATTTGCTATTGATCACCAAAGGAGAAATTTCCCATTATGTTTATATAAAAAATTTTGAAGCTTTGATAAGAAAACAATTGACCAAACACCAACACAAAATAACTGTGTGTAAAAGGTGTTTCGGTTTTGGAAGTAAAGATGTGAGAAGAGGAGGAGCACAGTGGTTAGAGGAACATCAACGCTTGTGTAACAACAACTATGAAGTGCAAATAACTCTACCACCGACAAGTCGAGCCTTTGTACAATTTAATAAGACAATGTATCAATATAGGATTCCTATCGTAGTGTATGCAGACTTTGAATCCACATTAGTGCCTCTAGAACAACCCGATGGAGAGGTTACCAGAAGAATGAAGTATCAACTTCACAAACCTAACAGCTTTTGTTTGTTAGTTAAATGTACATTGTCAGAAGACTATCTCCAACGCTATGGACTCACATCAACCCCTATATTGTACAGAGGTGAAGATGTAGCTAAGAAATTTGTAGATAACTTATATTATATAGTTGAAAGGGTTCAACAAATGTACAGTTTTATAGTTCCGATGATACCACTGGATGAAGAAGAAGAGATTCAATATGAAAATGCCACACAATGTTATTTGTGTGAAAATAAATTTTCTCTAGAAAATATTAAAGTCCGTGATCATGATCATCTAACTGGATACTATAGAGGAGCTTCATGTAATAATTGCAACTTAAACTACAAATTGCCAAATTTTATTCCAGTGGTACTACACAACCTTAGTGGTTATGATTCTCACTTTATAATACCAGAGTTAGGACGGGATGATGGAAAAATTGATGTTTTGGCCAATACTTTAGAAAATTACATTAGTTTTTCAAAGAAGGTTGGAAAAATTAAACTTCGATTTGTAGATTCATACAGGTTTATGCCTTCCAGTCTCAGCAAATTAACAGAAAACCTTAGAAGGAAAGACTTGAAAGAAACATGCAAAATTGTACCAAATGATAAATTAGATTTAGTATTGAGAAAAGGAGTATTTCCATATGACTATATTGATAAACTGGAAAGATTTGAAGAAGAAAACCTGCCGCCAATTGAAGCCTTTAAAAGTAAATTAACAGATACCAATATTTCAGTCGAAGACTACAACCATGCTTGTAATGTTTGGAATGAATTGGGGATGAGAACATTAGGAGAATACTCAGATTTTTATGTAAAATTAGATGTAACGCTTCTATGTGACGTGATGGAAGAATTTAGGAACACTTGCTTTTCCGCCTATGGATTGGACCCTCTCCATTCTTACACATCTCCCGGCTTAGCATGGCAAGCCATGCTTAAGTCAACCAAATGCAAATTGGAACTGCTCACCGACATAGACATGGTCCTGATGATTGAATCTGGCATACGCGGTGGACTAACTCAGAGTGTAACCCGACATGTTAGGGCTAACAACAAGGACATCCCTGGATTTAACGAAGGACAACCATCGATCTACCTCGGGTACTTTGACGCGAACAACCTTTATGGTTGGGCGATGTCAAACCCGCTTCCCTACAAAGACTTCAAGTGGGTTAATCCGGACACCATCGGTGATATATCGTTGATTCCAAAAGATGGACAGATCGGGTATATTTTGGACTGCGATTTCGAATATCCAGAACACCTTCACGATTACCATTACGATCTACCACTACTAGCCAGGACAGAAGTTTCACCAACTGGCAGATGGCCAAAACTAATGATGACGCTGAACGACAAGAAGAGGTACGTCGCTCACTACAGCGTAGTCCAACAAGCTGTAGAATTGGGATTAAAAATCACAAAAATTCATAGAGCTATTGCATTTACCCAGTCGTGTTGGCTGAAGCCTTACATTGATTCTAACACCAAAAGAAGAGCTTCTGCGACTTCAACGTTTGAAAAAGACTTCTATAAATTAATGAATAACGCAATCTTTGGTAAAACCCTAGAAAATAAAAGAAAACACAAAATTGTAAAATTAGTAAGTGATCCAAAAGTTTTAGAAAAACTTGTGCAGAAACCAAATTTTGGAACCACTATGATAATTAATGAAAACCTTGTGGCGGTCACAATGAAAAAAACAAAAATAATCATGGATCGACCAATGTATATTGGAATGTCAATATTGGATATTAGTAAAACGCATATGTATGATTTTCATTATAATAAAATGGTTAAACACTATGGAAGAGACAACATTGGAATTACATACATGGATACCGATGCGTTCATTTATTGGATTAAGACTTTGGATATGTATCAAGATTTAAGAATTTTCCCATACAAAGACGACTTTGACTTTTCAGACTATCCCATAAACCATCAGAATTATAATGACAAGAACAAGAAAGTGATTGGAAAATTCAAAGATGAAGCCAACGGTGTATTATTGCAGGAAATCATTGCATTAATGTCAAAATTGTACTCTTTTAAGATGTACAAAGAAAATGATCAACCGACAGTGAAGAAGGCAAAAGGTGTTAAAACAACGTATCTAAAAAAGAATGTACAATTTGATCACTACAGAAATTGCCTTTACGAAAATAATGTATTGACTGCAACTTTCAACGCCATAAGAAGTTATAAGCATAAAGTGTACAGTGTGACCGAAGTTAAAAAAGCACTTTCTGCAAAAGATGATAAGAGATATATTTTAGAAGATGGAATCCACACCCTACCATTCGGGCACTACTCTCTCAAACCTATCGATAACTAACCTATTCTTCGTCCTACTGCAGATTCTACCTTATCCTTGTTTCCTTCCGTAAAAAAATTGGGAACATGGCAAGTCCTACGCTGTGTTCCCAATTTTTTTACACATGTTTGGATGACCTTGACCTATATCATATAGTGTGGTTGGTATGGAAAAATTTTATTGTTACTCTACATGTGATAGAGGAAGCATTAAAACATACAATATGAAGGATTTAAAGCAAGAGATTGTCAACGAACTTCATAAACCTGCAAGAAGAAAGTTTCCACGAAGAAATACAGTGATAAAAGGAATTAATGATTTGTATCAAGCGGATTTAATCGAAATGATTCCTTATAGCAAACAAAATAGAGGATATAAATACATATTGACTGTTATTAACTGTTTTTCAAAAATGGCTGATGCTTTACCGTTAAAAGATAAAAGCGGCAAAAGTGTTACAAAAGCAATGGAAATAGCTATACAAAGAGACAAACATACTATTAAACATTTACAAACAGATGATGGAAAAGAATATTTTAATAAGGAATTTGCAAATTTAATGAAAAAACACAATATAAACCATTATTCAACCAATTCAGAGGTAAAAGCCTCAATAATTGAAAGATTCAACAGAACCTTAAAAAGTGCAATGTATAAAATGTTTTCCAACAGAGGATCGCACATATGGATTGATATTTTACCGAAACTTATAAACGATTATAATAACAAGTTTCATAGAACTATTGGGATGAAACCAAACCAGGTGACTAGCAAAAATGAAAAACTGGTATTAAAACGTATAAAAATGAATACTAAACCAAAAGTTGAAAAACTAAAGCCTAAAAAATTTAATGTGGGTGATAAAGTGCGAATAAGTAAATATAAAGGTGTATTCAGTAAAAGATATCTGCCAAATTGGACCAATGAGGTTTTTACTGTATTCAAAGTACAACCTACAGTACCTGAGACATATATTTTAAAAGATAATAAAGGACAATTGCTTGAAGGAGGGTTTTATGGACATGAAATGTTAAAATCAACAGTAGGCGATGTATATTTAGTTGAAAAGGTGTTGCAACGGAAAAAAGATAAGGTCAAAGTACGATGGTTAGGATTTAATAAGACGGAAGATTCTTGGATACCTAAAAAGGATTTGATATAACGATAGAGAATCATTTTAGGTTGAACCATTACAAAGGATGGAGATAGTACCACAAAAAGAGAGTTTTACTATTAATAATATAGATGAACTCACAGTGGATAATTCAGAATTCAATAGTGGGAAACATGGCAATTTGTTACCAAACACCGTTCGTTGTCTGGTTACCGGACCTTCCAACTGTGGAAAAACTAATGTAGTATTCAATTTGATTACAAACCCTAAAGGATTACGATTTAACAATCTATATGTATTTTCAAAATCACTACAACAACCAAAGTATCAATTATTGGAAAAGATACTGACTAATGTGCCTGAAGTTAAATATTTAAAGTTTAATGCAAGCGAGAGTGTCATGCAGCCACAAGAAGCTAAACCATTCTCCGTGTTTATATTCGACGATGTATCTTGTGAAAACCAAAACACAATAAGGAATTACTTCGCTATGGGTCGACATAACAACATAGATAGCATTTATATTGGCCAAACTTACAGCAAAATACCTAAACAACTCATTAGAGACAATGCAAACATGTTAATTGTATTTAAACAGGACGAAACCAACCTAAAACATATATATTTTGATCATGTAAATGCGGATATGACATTTGAACGATTTAAAGAGTTGTGTGGAAAGGCTTGGGCTGAAAAGTATGGGTTCCTAACAATTATGAAGGAACAACCGCTAAACAATGGTCGATACAGGATAGGATTTGATAAATTTATATTAATACATTAAACGTGGTATAACACATTCATTGTTGTACAACACGTCTTGCTACAAACATGGTTAACCAAGAAAAATTAGTAAAAGAAATAAAATCACTTAGTGATTCTATTCGGGCTAAAAACAGAGCATTGAAACTAGGTATTAGCGAGAGGGAGAAATTCCTTGAATCTACTTTTAAACCTATTACTGAACCCTTGAAACAATTAAACAAAAAATTTGCTAAACCTGTATTGGAAGGAGATGCGATTGCACCTATTACGAAGTTTGAAAGAGAAAATGTAAAATCAGAAGATTTTAGTGATGAAGACCTGGAATCCTCTACGTATAGTGGTTTTACCGGTGGAGAACCCGAAAGAGAGCTAGAATCACCGGACTATAGTGGAATAAAAGAATTATATGAAGTAAAAGCCAAAAGAGGACATGAAGTTGTATCAACTGCTAGTGAAGAGGAAAAAGAAGAAGAGACAAGGGAAGGTCCGTCAAACATAAGCTTGTTGGGTGAAAACATTCATAACAAAGGACCTTTAGGAAGGAAATACATGGTAAAAATGTTACTCGGAACAATTCCTAATAAGAATTACCATAGTTATGGAGCGAGATTAACAAAAGACGGTTTAATGATAGGTAATAGCCCGTTAAACGTTGACGAACATGATAATATTGTCATTGGTGATCAAAGGTATAAGGGCACAAAAGGATTATTTGAATTATTATTTGAAAATAAGCCTTCAGTATCGGTAGTGAAAGAAAAAGACATGGAAGCATATAGAAATATTTTGGAACAGACAAATGCATATAGAAGAAAGTATTTACCTGACCAGCCTCCTTTTAGATCTAAGTCTTTAAAATATAAAGAATTTGTATCCAAGTTAATACCAACTAGAAGACAAACAATGCCGTTAACACAAAGAAAACCTGTAAAACGAAGATTTATGGCATCCACTTTGGATGTAAGTGCTCAGGAACGAAGAAAAAGAAGTAAGTCCGTTACGGGTACAGGTTTAATGAAGGAACTATATAACACAAATGTGATTTATTACAATAATATCAATAAATTGGTGGATAGAATGAAACTAATACATGAAGCTAAAGAAGCGGGTCATACTGGATTGGAAAACGAATGGGTGGCTTTAGTGGATGAACTCCGAAACCGTGGGGTAATCTCATAAAAATGCGTTACTCCCTAGAATACTATTCAGTTGCACCATGAGTGTCGACAAGTTCGGACGTTACTCCTCGGATGGGTTATATTATGCCAATAGTTTAAAAAGAAGTGCTGGTTTACCACAAACACCTGATGGAGATTATGATATGAGTAATAAAAGGTTAAAAAACATAAAAGATCCTACGGATGAAAACGATGCAATAAATCTAAAAATATTGAAGGAAAAGATATCGCCAACATTAAGACTACAAAATAACACATATGACGCAGAAGATCATAGAATCATCAACGTTGGTAAACCAAATCAAAACGGTGATGCAATAAACAAAGGTTATTTGTCATCTGAATTAAAAAATACGTTAAAATTCAATGGGAAAACGTATAGTGCTAACAATAAACGTATATCCAACGTAGATGACCCTAAAGATGCAAAAGACAGCGTAAATAGACGCTATTTACATTCTTTGATACCTGAAAAGACAAAAGATGGATTTTCTTTTTATAAATTTGTTATTAATGATATAGGCTATCCAAAAACTGAAAACGATGCTGTAAATCTAAAATATATTAAAGATCATTGCATCATACGTGATGTAGGGGTTATAGATTGTTTTAATAATTGTTTAGCAAATGTTAAAGATGGTTCGGCGCCATCAGATGGTGCAACAGTGGGTCAAATGATGGAAACCTTAAAACAAGAAACAACCTCTTTTGTAAAACAAGATCAAGTAGTATCGAAGCAAGGGGATGAATTTATTCAAGGTAATGAAAAATTTAATTTATTAACATACAAAAATGATGCTTGGGATTGCATGGATAAAAAGTTATCAAATATGGGATGGGGTTATGAAAAACATGATGCAGCTGCTTTATCACAAACCGTACATCTAGATCCAGATAAATATTTTAGATGGTTTACATGTAATAATAGAGTGATAAGAGACTTGGGACAAGGAAGAGAAGCAAATGATGCTGCAACTGTAGGACAGACCATTACAACATCATTAAAGGATAGTAAAGTGTATAATTGTAATAATAAACGTATAACAAACCTTAAAGACCCTGAACATGTAGATAATGCTGTCACTGTTAATTTTCTTGTAAAAGTTTTAGGTAATGCGATATTTGATTTACACAATCATTTTACACCAGATATTCTTCAAGGAAAATCAGGTCATAATACTTATGATGAATCCATGAGAGGTGAGTATATTAAACGAGAAATTTATAATAAATACTTTATTAACCCTAAAACGAAACAGTTTAGATCATCAGATTGGGGTGATATTGATATTTAAGTAAATAACTTAATAAATGACTTCATTTATGTGCAACCTGTCATAGAGTTAACACATGAGTTGCACATTGCCATTATAAAAGGACAATAATGACGTTCAAATACATCAGTCCATATCGAGACACTGCAAGAAAAGGAGGTGGGATCACGTCCACAGCGGTTTCTCTGTTAAGTAAAGCTTTAAAACAAATTCCAGTAGGATCCATAGTAAATAGAGCAATAGACGCATTACCATACGAATTTCATATACCAGGAGGTTATCAGTATTGCGGACCAGGAACTAAATTGAAAAAACGACTGGAAAGAGGCGATCCTGGCATAAACAAGTTAGATCAGGCTTGTAAAGAACACGATATCGCATATTCCACGTTTGCCGATTCAAAAAATAGATCAATAGCTGACAAAAAGCTTGCGGACATAGCTTGGCAACGAGTAAAATCAAGTGACGCTAGCATAGCAGAAAAAGCAGCAGCTTTAGCAGTAACAGCAGGTATGAAGGCTAAAACAGCAGTAGGAGGTGGAAGAAGGAGGAGAAGGAGAGTAAAAAGGAGGTCAACCACAAGAAAACATGGAGGAAATATAAAAAGAAGACGGCGATCTACAAGAAAAGGCAAGAAGAAGCCCACCGTGTGGTCAATGGTAAAAAACGGGGCAGGACTTTACCTAAGACCTTATCGTGCATATTAAATGAAAGAAATCAATTGGTCATACCACATAAAGCATTAACCAATGTTGAATTATTTAAATATATTTCCTGTTTAAAAATACCATTTTTCCGCGGTGTATTCATGAAAGACAGTTTACCAAAGAAAATGTGGCAAAATGAGACTGGAATTGTAAATTTGGATAATACTGAAGGGCCTGGCACCCATTGGGTTTGTTATAAGAAACTAAATAACAATGTATATTATTTTGATAGTTTCGGTAATTTGCCACCACCAAAAGAACTTCAAAATTACTTTGAATCTGCTAAAAACATATATTATAACTATAAAAGAGAACAACCTGATAATACTTCAATATGTGGCCATTTATGTTTGGAATTTCTAGCTAAAAGTATCAGTCACTATTGAGATGTCTTCCTATACGGTATCATTAACAGGAAAATCGTCCACTTTACGAAGTATCCTTTTTCCAGCGTTACGCTTGCAAAAAGGAAGGTTTTGGGAGGCGGCACTATTGGATTTTACAACTTACAACTCTATTCCCAATGTTACGGAAGGTAAAAATAACGTATTGCATTATTATAAGGGAAAAGATGCCAGTGGGAAATTTACAGACTTACAAGAGTGCAGGTTACCCACAGGTTCTTATGAAATTGATCATATAAATGAATTTTTGCAAACTAAAATGGGAAAATACAATATAACATTAAAAGGTAATAACAATACAATGAAAGCTGAAATTACTTCCAAATATTATATAGATTTTACTCAACCAAACTCAATTGGTGATTTATTAGGATTTTCCAACGATGAGCCTGTTTTAGAACCAGATTTAACACATTCCGGTAAGAAAACAGTAACAATATTAAAAGTCAATAGTATAGACATAACTTGTAACATTATACAAGGAGCTTACAGGGATGGGGCTAACACCCATATCATACATACATTTTACCCAAGTGTACCACCTGGATTTAAAATTGTTGAAAAGCCACAAAACCTGGTATATCTACCGTTGAACACCACTTTCATTTCAGACATCGTGTTGAGCGTATTGGATCAAGACGGTAACTTGGTAGACTTCAGAGAAGAGCCTATTACGATTAGATTACATTTAAAATCGACACTTTAATACAAAAACCATGGGTTTAACATTTAAAAGCGAACAACCTACGGGAAACCGCATTAGTAGCTCTTCAGCTGTGGAGGAGTTAACACGCGAGAACATTCGTTTCTTAGAGAGAGTTGGATTAAAATTAACCGATTATGGATATACTGGATATAGCGCAGGGTCCAACATTCGACGAAACCCTATGGGAAAAAGAATATCACACCCACAACCCTTACACTTCATCGAAATTAAACAATAACGATGAAATTCGTATTCCCATACAACATCAAGACATTTACACACTACCATGTGAAAGTTACTTGTATATTGAAGGAAAAGTTACTAAAAAGGACGGTACTACTGCTGGTACAACAGTTCCATTTATAAATAATCCTATGGCTTTCCTGTTTGATGAAATTAGATATGAAATATCAGGTGTAACAGTTGATTCTACTAAAAAAGTAGGTATTACAACGACTTTAAAAGGACTAACATCTATAACACCCAATGAAACTAATTTACTTAAACCTGCCGGATGGGTATTACCTACAATTGACACGATCACTCCAAATTCAGATGGATATTTTGATTTTCATATTCCATTACGTTTGTTGCTTGGTTTTGCTGAAGATTATAGGAAAATAATATTAAACGTTAAACAAGAATTAGTTTTGTTGAGGTCTTCTAACGATAAAGACATTATTAAAGCTGCAGATAATACGACTGATGCGACTTTAGAATGGAAATTAAAATTAGACAAAATTGTATGGAGAGTTCCACATGTTAAATTAGCTGACGAGCATAGAATGCTACTTTTAAGAAAATTAAAAGCCGATCGTGATATTGTTATTCCATTTAGAAGTTGGGAATTCCATGAGCATCCCAGTTTACCTACTACGGATCGACACACTTGGACTGTTAAAACATCAAATTATGTAGAACGAGCCAGGTATATTATATTTGGTTTACAAACAGGTAGAAGAGACGACATCACTAAACATGCAGGACAATTTGATCATTGTGACTTGAAAAATATTAAAGTTTATTTAAATTCACAATTCTTTCCATACGACAATTTAAATGTGTCATTCACTAAGAAGAAATACAGTATATTGTACGATATGTACGCAAGATTCCAAAGTTCATATTACGGTAAAGCAAATACACCTTTATTATCACCTTCAAAATATTTCGATGCCTACCCCATAGTTGTAATTGATTGTTCTAAACAAAATGAATCAGTAAAATCATCAAGTGTGGATATAAAAATAGAAATGGAATTTAACTCAGCTATACCGGCTACTACAACTGCATACTGTTTAATTCTACATGATAAAATTGTAACATACACACCTCTAACTGGAATTGTTAAGAATGTACTGTAAAGACCGGTTTTGTTTCATTCCGCGAGTATAAAAGCAGAGCGTACAGACCGCTCCTCATCAGTTTGTTGCCTACTGTTGTATGGGTAGCATCGTATTCAATATGGCTTCTCCTAGTGGTACACCTGAAAATGTGGTAGATATTGAGAAGGAGATATCTGAGTTTTTAGATCTTCAAGGTCACCAGGAAGGAGGTGAACAAAACGTTTGCGGACAACTTCACGCCAGTAATAATGTTGAAGAAAAAGGTAAAAGAAGAAAGACTATACAAAAGAGAAAAAGGGATATTGAAGATAATATTTCTCCAAACATATTGAGTGAGGTATTTTTGCGAATATTTTACCCAATCTCTTCCAGTTTGGACAAAAGTGTTTTAATCGGTGTTATGAAATCGACAGATTATTCCCCTACTGTAATTTTAACTCATGGACCCAAAATGATTTTGTTTACGGACAGTGCTTGGGAATCATTTATGAAACACTTGCATCTGCTAGAATGCTATTTAAGTAGTAACATGTTTGGAAGAAAGACAAGAGTAGGACTTTTGGATTCAAATGTGGAAATCGATATTATTAAACAACGTGGTGATCATCAGCTGCGGTTTAGAGACACAACAAGACATGATAACAAAATTCAACTTAATCGAGAGGAGTTTTTCATTTTAACTTGTGCTACTGAACCTATAACAAGATACTTGAGACAGTTAGTGTTTTCCAGTTCAATTATTAAAGATTACCTGGAAGACACTTTGGAAAAACAACCGGACGCACCTATTTTGTATGGACCTGTGGATACTTCTATATTTAATAGGGTTCCTCATGAAGTACAAATGTGGAGACAATTGGAAAACTACGCTCAACTACATAAGAAATCAGTAAAACAGGAAGAAGAGGAAGAAGGAGGAGAAGAATCAAGTGTTAGTGATGAAAATGAAAACAAGGAAAATGTAAATATGGAAACTTAGAGGACAATCAACTACACTGCAATGGTTAGTTTTTAAAACAATATCAAACACTTTGTGGGGTTAGGCCTACCGGGGACGGTGCCCACGTTAAATATACACCAACGCGCCAACAACTGTACGGCCTGGTATAAAAGTCGTACCTACCGTGGTGTGGAAATCAGTTTACTCCAGACTTCATCATGAGCAGAGGTGTCACCTTCGCAATGGACACGGAAGAACAGGTAAAGTTTAAACCTGGTATTATAGAGTTTCAAGCGTTTCGTGGTAACGATGATAGATTTATCATAAAAGAACTTGTGTTTTTCGATATGAATACAAATGTTCCGTATTCATTTCTTTTCAAACCACCTTGTTCTTATTCCTCTTTAACCACCAAGGCTGCAACAACCAACAGGTGGATTTGGAAATATTTCCATCACATCGATTGGTACGATGGTTTTACTAGTTACACGGACTTGTATTACATCATGCGACAGTTTTCTAACAAATTTACCAATATTTATACAAAAGGATTGGAAAAGAAGAGATGGATTGAAGAATTTACTTATGTTCCAGTAAATGATGTAGAGATAGACAAAAACTACAAGTATACGGCGGAAAATGTTTGTATTTGTACAAAAAGTCTGGAACATGAAAAAGACAGACACTGCGCGTTAAAGAACGCTTACAAAATTGCATCATATCTTCAAAGTGGAGAAATAGGGGGCAGTGGTGGGGGTAACAGAGACTATATAAGCGAGGAACAGACCGAGACTTGGCATGAGTATTACTCGAGATTCCGAGACGACAACATCTCCGAGCAAGACGAAGAAGACGATCAATAACACAATCATGGCATCGCAACAATTCCTGCAAACTTTGGTGGAGCAGTTTAACGCTCACTCCAAGTCTACTATTCTACCTTTAAAGAAGTGTTCGGAACTTAAAGACGAGAAGCATTACATCATTCACTCTATGAAGAAAATGGAAACAACTGTTGGGGAGGCTATCTGCTGCAGTCTCAGCGAGGCGCCATTTACTCCGGGGGATGAACCGAAGTTCCAGGTTTACCTGCCCAAGAGATTCGTCCATCTTCTACAAAACGAGGATCTTCGCTCTATTCAACCCGGCTGTCTATACCTGGTGTCCCACGGCTGTACGGGTAGCAATTCCACCGAGTTGACCATCCACATTGCCGAGAAGCAGCAGTGTTAGATTTAAGTTTCACTATTGTAAATATCTGAATGTATTTTTTAAAACAAATAAATGATAAAAACAAAAAAGAAAAAACAAAAAAAAAAAAAACAAAAAAATTCAACATATCAATATGTGAATTACATCACGTATTGATATGTTGTTTTTTTTTTAAACTCGGCTGGTGACCTTGACCTTTGTATGTGACAGTTACTCCCACCACACTGGGATTTATAAATGGTCGGATCCAAAACAGTCAGTCTGCCGTCAGCTAACAAACGATGAGCACCCTCTACGAGCTTTGCTTGCGACGAATTATTACATATCCAACTTTATTTCAACACTGCTTGAAAGAAAACATACCGCAGGTGATAAAACAAGATTTAACTAATTATGAAAAAGAAAATTTAGGATACTCTGTGTCTTCTAGGTTCAAGTTTGTTGATGGTACAACGTTTTGCATCAACTGCGGTAAAGCGGCTGTACATGAAAACTTAAGACGGTTCTTGCTAGATGGTGGAATTCACCATAGTGATCTTTTAGTTCCAATGTACCAGTTTCAGATTCCTACAGATAAATGTGATGTCTGTTATGCACCTCTATATCGTTGTAAAAAGTTTGCATTTTTATAATGATAAAATCAATTTAACCCCCACCACTTTCTCATAGTACACCCATGCGCTAACTCACAACTTCATTTCACCTCCAACCGTCACACGAGCAGCATCGAGATGTCTCTAACAGTTAGGTGTGCCAGTTATGAAGAGACCATCATAAGGACTCAACAAGACCTCACAGAATTGTACAAGGAACTACAGTTGATGATAGGACGAGGTTATCGTCTAACCATACAAATGTATGCTTGCAACGTGAAATGTGTTCATCCTACAAATCAAGAGGAGGAACGTCCGTCTTCTCCAATGGCTTCTTCAACTCCAAATTCTTCAATCAGGACTCGAGCAAGCCCCAACTTGGACTATTTTAGTTGACTAGCACTTGTATTTTGTATCCTCACTTTGATTGAATATGTGTATTTTTGTATAATGTATTAAAATAAATAAAATCTATCTTGCTACTGACTAACAATCTTGAAAGTTCTGTAGCAAGATATTTTTTTAAAACACAATTTGAATGACCTTGAAAATTCCCCCTCCACTACTTACCCGCCCTCACCATCGGACTACTTGGGTAACAGAGGGCTACACTTCACCATTCCGTCTTCAGCAGCCAAGCGTGTAACAACTGAGATAGCAAGTATGGATGTTCCACCTATCTATGAAGGAGAAGTTGTGAGGGAAGGTGGACGATGTCAACACATCTTTGATATCGTAGATGTATTGGAGAGGAGAATAGAAGAAAGAAAGATGAGAAAAAAGCAACTCCAACATGGAAAAATAATGCTAGTGAATGGATACCTGTTAATGATTATGTTGATTTTATTCATCATCTTCATATCGTACCTTATTATTAGTCTTAACGGTGTTGAGTGTAAAGAATCAGGGAGGCAGGTCCAGTCACCAAGTCTCAACATGACATCTTAATTCTTCTTTTTTAAAACTTCAAATGAATGGCCTTGAACATGTTTGGACATGTCCGATCCCCTCCACTGGACCAACCCCCTCCATTCATCGATACCTTCATGAATCTCCACATCACACATCATTGCTCGTTTGACAACCATGGCGGACGCACCTGCTTGCGAAGTCACGTCTACCACCGAAGATGCGCCCACAGCTAGTTGGAAGTTGACAATTGACAGTGTGCATTATTTGAAAGCCATCTACGATCGAATGAGATCTATACTCCTGGAAAACCCGGGGATAAAGCTCAAGATCGATTTGGATTATGATTGGTCGGAAGTCAGGATGCGGCAAGACAGCGAAGGATCGGATAGCAGCGGAGGTGAAGACCAACAGTCACCGCAATATTCACCGATGTCACCCATATATCCTACGGACGAGTCGGGAGGAGAAGAAGAGGACAACGGGTTTTAAGGTTCCTTCTTTTTTAAAACCCAATTTGGGTGACCTTGAAATTTCCACCTCCACTTGGCTACTATTTATATAAGACCCTTTCTCACCAGCTGCAGTTTTATTTCATCGTGGGACTTCTCTGCAGCAACATCAAAAACATGGAGAATGAACGCAAATACTGTTGTGAACAAAAGTGTTTTTCATGGCCCCTGGACTGTGATGTAGTAGATGGACTAGCTTGTCGAAAATGTGACGCTTTTGTTAGATGCATGTGTAAGTGCAAGTCATGGAAAAAACCAAAAGCAAAATTGAAGACCTTTCATGTTTACCAAATCAGGGGGCATATGTACACTTGTTGCCCAGAACGATGTGTGGAATTCCAACTCTACAACCTCACCGGCTGCAGAAAGTGCAACTCTCATTTCGCCGGCTTTTGCAAACATTACATTGATGCATGTCGCTACAGGTCTAATTGGCACACCGAAGCTTTGCAAATTGATGAATTCGCTCAAGAAGCACAAGAGTAGTGTTTCTACTCTTTAACTTTTTAAAACTCCGTTTGGATGACCTTGAAATTTCCACCTCCACTCACCTTGGTTTATATGTGGCTCCATTCTCACTGACCACACCATCACTTCATCGTGCGCCTTCACCAAAGCAACATCAATTATGGCAGGTAAACTCGTCTCCTGTTGTGAGAAGAAGTGTTTGGAGGAGCCGGGCGTCGTCTATTGTGAGAAGAAGTGTTTGGAGGAGCCGGGAACACGCTATTGCTGCGAGGAGAAGTGTTTCCTCTTACCAAGATGGCAGGTGGACGGGTTGGCTTGCCGGAAATGTGAATCCTTCGGATGTTGCAGATGTAAATGCAAGACACAACAGCTGTCACCACCAGAACTAAAGACTTTTAAGGTCTACAAGTCGAAGTACTTTTACACTTGTTGTCCTCAACGGTGTGTTAAGTTCCACATATCTAATCTCACCAGTTGTAGAAAGTGCTACGGACAACCTGATGGATGGTGCACGCATTTTCTGGACTCCTGCCGCTACAGATCGGATTGGTTTACAGATCCGTTGGAAATTGATGAAGCCGCCCAAGAATCACAAGAGTAGTCTTTCTACTCTTTGACTTTTTTAAAACTCCATTTGAATGACCTTGAAATTTCCCCCCCCCCCCCCCCCCCCCCCCCCCCCCCCATATACCTAGAGTACGCGGAGCCGGATGGTCAGTCGCTCGGTGACTGTCGTAGGGTGCGCATCGGTGTTGGCACTGTGTTGTTAAGTTTTCAAGGTCACAGTAATATGCATTTGTTGGTGCTGTGCTGGTTCAATGACCTCTGAGGAGTAGTGCATGACGGTTTAGGCAAGGTCATATCGCAAACTCGAGTTTGACTTGGCACTTTTGCTGTTTCTCATCGCAAATTCGCTCCAAGTCGTCAAGGTCACTGGGCCTCTGACTGAACTACGAAGCGTAGTGTGAGAAACCGCAAAAGTGTCAAAAAATTTTAGGTTTCGGCGTAACCTTGACCTAAATTACGTCAGTGACGTCATCATGGTGACGTAATCGACGGTGACGTCATCAACACGTTATTTATCTGACGTAATGTGACGTCAAGTGACATCATCGGTGACGTCATCAGTGACGTCATTGGTGACGTCATCGTCGGTGACGTCATCGTGATGACGTCATGGCCTGAAGTCGCCAAAGAGCCACTACTTATTTTAACAATTTTAAGGTTTATTTTCATTTGGATTTCAAATTTTGGGATTATTTTTAGTAGGCGTACGAATGGAAAAGGTTAAGTATGTGAAAAAAATATATAAGCTACCAGTTTTAACAAACATCGCTAGGACCTGATATAGTTTTTTTGTGATCAAGCTTGATTAATTTCATTTGTATATAGCTTTCCAATCTCAGGAAAATGGAGTTAAAATGCTAATTTTTATCTAATACACTCATCCATCCAATCTATACATTTATTGAGTCTTTGTCACTTTTCTGAGGGTATGGAAGGTCTTGCAAATTGAGAATTGGGCAGTTACAATTCATAAACTGCTACCCGACTGAAGTCTTCGGTTAGTTGAGCTAGATACCATGAGAGCAATGGTGTCAATTCGGCGATGTCAGTGCAATGTATACTACACATTAGACAACAGTACCGACCATTGCTGTGTATGCTACACGACAGTACCGACCAGTCATTGCTGTGTATGCTACACGACAGTACTGACCAGTCATTGCTGTATATGCTACACGACAGTACCGACCAGTCATTGCTGTATATGCTACACGACAGTACTGACCAGTCATTGCTGTGTATGGTACACGACAGTACCAACCAGTCATTGCTGTGTATGGTACACGACAGTACCGACCAGTCATTGCTGTGTATGCTACACGACAGTATTGACCAGTCATTGCTGTATATGCTACACGACAAAACCGACCAGTCATTGCTGTGTATGGTACACGACAGTACCGACCAGTCATTGCTGTATATGCTACACGACAGTACTGACCAGTCATTGCTGTATATGCTACACGACAGTACCAACCAGTCATTGCTGTGTATGCTACACGACAGTACTGACCAGTCATTGCTGTTTATGCTACACGACAGTACCGACCAGTCATTGCTGTGTATGCTACACGACAGTACTGACCAGTCATTGCTGTGTATGCTACACGACAGTACTGACCAGTCATTGCTGTATATGCTACACGACTGTACTGACCAGTCATTGCTGTGTATGCTACACGACAGTACTGACCAGTCATTGCTGTATATGCTACACGACAGTACCGACCAGTCATTGCTGTATATGCTACACGACAGTACTGACCAGTCATTGCTGTATATGCTACACGACAGTACCGACCAGTCATTGCTGTATATGCTATACGACAGTACCGACCAGTCATTGCTGTGTATGCTACACGACAGTACTGACCAGTCATTGCTGTATATGCTACACGACAGTACTGACCAGTCATTGCTGTATATGCTACACGACAGTACCAACCAGTCATTGCTGTGTATGTTACATGACAGTACTGACCAGTCATTGCTGTGTATGCTACACGACAGTACCAACCAGTCATTGCTGTGTATGTTACATGACAGTACTGACCAGTCAGTGCTGTATATGCTACACGACAGTACCAACCAGTCATTGCTGTGTATGCTACATGACAGTACTGACCAGTCATTGCTGTATATGCTACACGACAGTACTGACCAGTCATTGCTGTATATGCTACACGACAGTACTGACCAGTCATTGCTGTATATGCTACACGACAGTACCGACCAGTCATTGCTGTGTATGCTACACGACAGTACCGACCAGTCATTGCTGCGAATAGTACACGACAGTACTAAATAGTCATTGCTGTGTATGCTACACGACAGTACTGACCAGTCATTGCTGTATATGCTACACGACAGTACTGACCAGTCATTGCTGTATATGCTACACGACAGTACTGACCAGTCATTGCTGTGTATGCTACACGACAGTACTGACAAGTCATTGCTGTTTATGCTAAACGACAGTATCGGCCTGTCATTGCTCTATATGCTACACGACAGTACTGACCAGTCATTGCTGTGTATGCTACATGACAGTACTGACCAGTCATTGCTGTATATGCTACACGACAGTACTGACAAGTCATTGCTGTTTATGCTACATGACAGTACTGACCAGTCATTGCTGTATATGCTACACGACAGTACTGACAAGTCATTGCTGTTTATGCTAAACGACAGTATCGCCCTGTCATTGCTGTACATGCTACACGACAGTACTGACCAGTCATTGCTGTATATGCTACATGACAGTACTGACCAGTCCTTGCTGTATATCCTACACGACAGTACTGACCAGTCATTGCTGTGTATGCTACATGACAGTACTGACCAGTCATTGCTGTATATGCTACATGACAGTACTGACCAGTCATTGCTGTATATGCTACATGACAGTACTGACCATCTTTGCTGTGTTTGCTACATGACAGTACTGACCAGTCTTTACTGTGTACGCTACACGACAGTACTGACCAGTCATTGCTGTATATGCTACATGACAGTAATGACCAGTCATTGCTGTATATGCTACATGACAGTACTGACCAGTCATTGCTGTATATGCTACATGACAGTACTGACCAGTCATTGCTGTATATGCTACACGACAGTACTGACCAGTCATTGCTGTGTATGTTACATGACAGTACTGACCAGTCATTGCTGTATATGCTACACGACAGTACTGACCAGTCATTGCTGTATATGCTACATGACAGTACTAACCAGTCTTTGCTGTGTGTGCTACATGACAGTACTGACCAGTCTTTGCTGTGTACGCTACACGACAGTACTGACCAGTTATTGCCGTATATGCTACATGACAGTACTGACCAGTCTTTGCTGTGTGTGCTACACGACAGTACTGACCAGTCATTGCTGTGTATGCTACATGACAGTACTGACCAGTCATTGCTGTATATGCTACATGACAGTACTGACCTGACCAGTCATTGCTGAATATCCTACACGAAAGTACTGACCAGTCATTGCTGTGTGTGCTACATGACAGTACTGACCAGTCATTGCTGTGTACGCTACACGACAGTACTGACCAGTCATTGCTGTGTACGCTACATGACAGTACTGACCAGTCATTGCTGTACATGCTACATGACAGTACTGACCAGTCTTTGCTGTGTGTGCTACATGACAGTACTGACCAGTCTTTGCTGTGTACGCTACACGACAGTACTGACCAGTTATTGCCGTATATGCTACATGACAGTACTGACAAGTCATTGCTGTTTACGCTACACGACAGTACTGACCTGTCATTGCTGTATATGCTACACGACAGTACTGACCAGTCTTTGCTGTGTGTGCTACATGACAGTACTGACCAGTCTTTGCTGTGTGTGCTACACGACAGTACTGACCAGTCATTGCTGTTTACGCTACACGACAGTACTGACCTGTCATTGCTGTATATGCTACACGACAGTACTGACCAGTCTTTGCTGTGTGTGCTAAATGACAGTACTGACCAGTCTTTGCTGTGTGTGCTACACGACAGTACTGACCAGTCATTGCTGTGTATGCTACATGATAGTACTGACCAGTCATTGCTGTGTATGCTACATGACAGTACTGACCAGTCATTGCTGTATATGCTACATGACAGTACTGACCAGTCATTGCTGAATATGCTACACGACAGTACTGACCAGTCATTGTTGTGTGTGCTACACGACAGTACTGACCAGTCATTGCTATGTATGCTACATGACAGTACTGACCAGTCATTGCTGTATATGCTACATGACAGTACTGACCAGTCATTGCTGTATATGCTACATGACAGTACTGACCAGTCTTTACTGTGTGTGCTACATGACAGTACTGACCAGTCTTTGCTGTGTACGCTACATGACAGTACTGACCAGTTATTGCCGTATATGCTACATGACAGTACTGACTAGTTATTTCTGTATATGCTACATGACAGTACTGACCAGTTATTGCCGTATATGCTACATGACAGTACTGACCAGTTATTGCCGTATATGCTACATGACAGTACTGACCAGTTATTGCCGTATATGCTACATGACAGTACTGACCAGTCATTTCTGTGTATGCTACACGACAGTACTGACCAGTCAGTGCTGTGTATGCTACACGACAGTACTGACCAGTCATTGCTGTATACGCTACATGACAGTACTGACCAGTTATTGCTGTATATGCTACATGACAGTACTGACCAGTCATTGCTGTATATGCTACATGAAAGTACTGACCAGTTATTGCTGTATATGCTACATGACAGTACTGACCAGTTATTGCTGTGTATGCTACATGACAGTACTGACCAGTTATTGCTGTATATGCTACATGACAGTACTGACCAGTTATTGCCGTATATGCTACATGACAGTACTGACCAGTCATTTCTGTGTATGCTACACGACAGTACTGACCAGTCAGTGCTGTGTATGCTACACGACAGTACTGACCAGTCATTGCTGTGTATGCTACACGACAGTACTGACCAGTCATTGCTGTGTATGCTACACGACAGTACTGACCAGTTAGTGCTGTGTATGCTACACGACAGTACTGACCAGTCATTGCTGTGTATGCTACATGACAGTACTGACCAGTCATTGCTGAATATGCTACACGACAGTACTGACCAGTCATTGTTGTGTGTGCTACACGACAGTACTGACCAGTCATTGCTATGTATGCTACATGACAGTACTGACCAGTCATTGCTGTATATGCTACATGACAGTACTGACCAGTCATTGCTGTATATGCTACATGACAGTACTGACCAGTCATTGCTGTATATGCTACATGACAGTACTGACCAGTCTACTCTGTGTGCTACATGACAGTACTGACCAGTCTTTGCTGTGTACGCTACATGACAGTACTGACCAGTTATTGCCGTATATGCTACATGACAGTACTGACCCGTTGGTGCTGTATATGCTACACGACAGTACTGACCTGTTGGTGCTGTAGATATGTTAGACAGCAGTACTGACCTGTCGTAGTCCGGCTTGCAGTAGAGCTTGTTGGCCCGCCAGTAGCACGAGTGGGACAGCAGCACGCCGCACACGCTGCACGCCAGGCAGTGCTCGTGCCAGCTCGCGTCCCCCACCCTCATCAGGAAGCGGTCGTGGATCTTCTGGCCGCAACCCTCGCACATCTCGTACGTCTTCTCGCACTTCGGGCCCACCATCTCTGGAACAAGATGGGTCACACGTTAGTTGGCCGTTCAACGGAGACATTTTTCGGTTAGATGCATAGGAATGAAACCATACTTAATTCTACATTTAATCAACGTTTATATGAGAGAAGTACCAGGGGGACCGAGCTTAAGCTCGGTAAAATTATTACTTTCGTTCTTACACAAAGCTCGTTCGCTCCACTCACTCGCCCTCTTAATTACATTTTAAAGACGAGCTCGTTTGCTTCGCTCACTTGCCAAGCCGAAGGGTGCTGCACTTTGGTATAATTGTCTTAAACTACAGGTTAAAGATGTAACATATTGGTTTATATGTACAATTATCAGCTGATTTTTGTTCAATTAATGAAATCTCCATAAGGATAACATCATTGACTTTGTACGTAACTTTGATGGGCTCTAGAACGAAAACCGGATTTTCCCCAGTTATGGGACCAGCTCCAATAGATTTTTGGTGGCCAAAACCCCCATATTCAGTAAAAAAATCAAAATTCCTTGGAGCTAAAAAAACTTTGCCCGTACAAACGGAGCTTGTTTCAGAGTATAAGATAATTTTGACTAGGCCTAAATTGTGTTATGTTCTTTCTGCTGTGTTTTATACAATTGACACATCCTACCTTGTGGGTGAATGTGTTTTTTTTTAAGTTAATGTGACTAATCCAGCTTGTTGGAGCAAAGGACCATATGAATGTAATATTGTTATTGTTATAGGCCTAGTTATTCGTTATTAGGCCTAGTTATGTTAAGTTTGTTATTCGTGTAGGTGTAGGAAAAATGTTGGGTGCATCTAGGGACTAAAGTAATTTTTCTCCCTCAGAGAAATTGTCGCCCTCGGCTTCGCCTTCGGGCGACAACAGTTTCCCTTCAGCGAGAAAAAGTTGTACTTTAGTCCCTAGAAGCACAAATAACTATATAACACAAACATAATATTCAGTTATACAATTAGTAGAATGATTTAACTATCATATGTCACCTGTAGGCCATCTCATGGTCGATGTGAACGATCGCTCTACCTTAAATCGGTGTCAAACACGTCTATGCTATAAAGTCTATTCAAGTGTACATAGTCAATGGTTAAACTAATGTTCTACTATCCATTTCATCATAAACTACTTTAAGATATATGAAACTCTATCATCTTGTGGTTGGCAAGAAAATGTGTCGTGCTTATTCGGTCGATCTTGTATTTGTCATCTTATTACCAAGGTAACAGCTGGAGTCTGAGGGGAGGGATACATACTGACTTCTGAGCAGCGATTGTTGCAGTTGGAAGCAAATTTGCCGAACAATAAAACTTTCAAAGATAAAAGAAAATTCCTCAGATTCATGGTTCACTTATGGCAGGAAGCGTAATGTTATCATATTAAATCAATTCTAGCTCCGGGTTTACCGAGCCTTGCTCGTTAGTTAAACGTTTGTTAAATTATCATTGTACGAACATTCTACTAACCTTACCCCAACGAACACAATTAAATTTTACAGGTACAATAGCTGCAAAACCTATGCTTAATAGTAGCATTATTTATTTTAATTTATAGTTTTTGTTTTTTTTTTACTAAAATTGTCAAATATAAGTGATCAATGTTAAAAATTAAAATTTTAAACGCTAGACTAAAATGATTTTTTCTGAGGTTGCGGCTCCAGTTCATAAAAATATTTTTAGAACGAAAGTTTTTTCTCAGAAATTACTATATTCTTAACAAAATCCGCTAGGTTTTGAAATTGAAATCAAATACATCACTACATGCATTACACATAATTATTGTAGGTAGTTTAGGCCCTACGTTTATAGCTAGTACATTATTTTTAACGAGATATCATGATTTACATCATTTTTGTAAACATCTGCGTTAGTTGTTTTTCAAGTTAGATGGTTGATAGAGATATCCAGGGTGTCCAGCAGCTTCAACTGTCCAAAACGTTTCCAGGTTCTTTAACAGGCCAAAACAAACAAAAAATGTCATACAACCTATCTTGAACAATTTTCTGTCTGAATGTAATTTTCAATTAATCCATATCTTTGTAGTTATTTGAGTTACGGAATTCGAAGTTTGCTCAACCATTAAGTGTAATAAAGATCCTAAGATCGAACGATAGGTAAGGGAGAAATTAGAACTTTAATTTGACAAAACATAGTTTTCACTTGCAGAATTGTGCAAATATTTATAGTTTTATAAATCTATACTTATTTAATACGCTAAGGGTTTTTTTTTGTCTTGAGAACTCCTCCTACAATTTTCAACCGATTTTCAAGTTTTTGGTGTCGTTGGTTAGGGCTTGGTCTGCAGTTGTTTCCGACAAAAACTGATGAGAATCGGACTGAAAATAAAATCGCTATTCACCAATGAAATCTCAAAATTTCCCATTTAAACAGGGTGTTCGGAAAAAACGTTTCAGGCATGGGCGGAGTTTACCTCTGACCGCTGGGGGGCCACCAAGGGGTCAGTGATAAAGGACATTTAAAACCAATAACCTCCAGGTTATTGATCCAGGTTGACACACAGCCGTCTTTGACTAGGCCGCGGAGTTCGAAGTAAACACTTATGGTGGATAGTACAGTCTGATACAAGTATTTTGGGGATACGAGAACAGTCATGACACTAGGTTCGTGTTTATTGAACCCATCAGGAATGGGGAACTGCACTATAGCGCTCCCGTTTTCTAGACTCCCAATAAGTACCTGTTTGAACTGTTTTAGTGATTTATTAAGTAAAGGATTGTCCATGTAGTAGATGCACGACATTTTGATTTTTAAAGAACCAAATAGTACGTCACTTAACTTCACAATTAGGTCAAAATAAGCAAAAAGTTCTCATAAAGGTATATCCTATAATGCATATTTACCCACATTTAAAATATCCGCCTTTATGAAAACATAGGAAAAAATAGACATTGGCATTATTATAAAGGTCCATTCCAAATATGAAGTTCCAACAGCAATTAAGTCACCGAAATAAAATTTATTAAGTGGGATAAACAAAATGGTGTATATCTAGGTATACTTCAAGATATATACCTTAATTTGAACTATTTTGACCCAATTAACAAAAATTTGGTTAATTTAATTATGAAGCTTGGTGACGTACTTTAAAGATACAATACCCTTATATAGCAAAACCCTTTTTTATTATGAATGGAACAGTAAGTAAAACGCACTTTTTGAATGGCTGGAGTTGTCCTCCGCCAGCATCTACAGAAAGAAAGTCTCAGCGGCACTTGGGACCGCTAGTCTTCTAGGCCGAACACTTATCAATCAAAAGTAATGTGTATCGTGACACTGCACGTGACTCTGCCAACTTAGCCTACGGATGCATAAAAAGTCATAGGGACATAGGGATGTATAGAAAATAAACAGTAATTTCAAATCATGTTAATTTTACATCTTCACTAATTCAAAGTGTAATAAAGGTAGGCCTATAAGCGTCGTAGCGAGGTGCCTACAAACCTGAGCTCGACAGTCAGTTTTGCCAACTGTAGGGCCTAAGGTTATATTTTCCCTTGGCGATCTACGAAATATCCCTACTTAGTAGTTTAGGAAAATAGTGTTTAATCTACGATAATCTATTATTGTTTAATTTACTTTTCAGTATCATACATGAACATAGTTAGAAAATGTAAATAAAGAAAATAGTGTTATCTTTTAGAGTAGGTTAAAGTGAGATAAAACTTTGAGCGTTAGCTGAATGGATAATTATTTAGCTCCTAAACTTTGTGTTTTTACATAATATTTTTGAAATTTTTGGGGGGGCCCGGCCCCCCCAGGCCCCCCCGAAACTCCGCCCATGGTTTCAGGAATTCAGGAGGTTATTGCCCACATCAAAATAAGAAAAAAAAAATCCTATAAACATATGTCCTAAAATGCTTCGTTAACCCGCTAGCCGCCATTTTGTTTTTTGCACTAAATAATTTTTATTTCCGTAATGGATCATTGTATTAAGTTATTATTTGGCATGCACCTTTATCATAGCAATACCCATTTTAAAGAAAAAAATTATTTTTTTCCAATGTGTATTTTGAAAATGGCGGCCATTATAAAATTTTAAACTAAAATATCTCAAAACCGGTAAATTTTATTAAAATTTTATTAGACACAAAATGTTGACGAATTAAATTATCTAACCAATGGTACCAAGTGTGTAAGGATCTGACAACAAATAACGGAGTTATTGAGATTTTTATGCATAAAAACATAGATTTTGCATTTTAATTAATGCAAATTAAGGTAATTTTAATTGAAAAATCTCAATAACTCAGTTATTTGTTGTCAAATCCTCACAAACTTGGTACCATTGGTTAGATAATTAAATTTGTCAACTTTTTTGTGTCCAGTAAAGTTTTTATAAAATTTACCGGTTTTGAGATATTTTACAATTTTTAAATGGCCGCCATTTTGAAAATACACATTAGAAAAAAATAACTTTTTTCTTGAAAATGGGTATTGCTATGATGAAGGTTCATGCCAAATATTAACTTAATACAATGATCCATTACAGAAATAAAAATTATTTAGTGTAAAAAAACAAAATGGCGGCTAGCGGGTTAACGAAGCATTTTAGGACATATGTTTATAGGCATTTTTGTGCTTATTTTGATGTGGGCAATAAACTCCTGAAATCCTGAAACGGTTTTTCCGAACACCCTGAATAACATTTGGATTAAATATAGCATTTTAAACATCTGTTAATAATCAGCTGTAAATACGTGTAGTTTTGGTGATTAAAGATATTCACAATATTGGATTGGTCGGATGTTATTGATTTAGAGCTAAAAGTAACTTTTGTATTGTATTAAAATAAATGGCTAGATTTCGAGCAACACGTATACTAGTAGGCCTAAATCTTAAATTTATCCTGTGGTTTTTCATTTTCGTTGTTACAATCTCAGTATACTTGATTAGGTAATTGAATTCTATAACGTTTTTGTGTCTTGTACAATTTTCATAACATTATTGAAAGTAAAAAAAATCGTTCGTCTAAGAATTTCTATCAGACACTTTCACAAACCAATATATTTTAATTTCATAACTGACAACTTATACAAACAGCATCTGAATCATTGTATAGCAAACCTTTTTTACATTTTCTAGTTTCCTGAACTCCCTCACAACGTCTCTCACCTCTGACCACGTGTTTGCTGCAACGCAAGACTCGCTCGGCTGTTTCATCTTTCATCTCTACTGCTCCAATAAAATAAACAATAGCCATGTCCCCGCTCTCTCCAGCCCAGTAGTCGCTACACATGTGCTGTGCCGCGATATATTGAACGGTCCATCACGGACGCTGCCCCGATATTTCTCCCCGTTTAATAAGACGAGATTTACACTAATCGGCGCCGGCTGTGAGTGATAGCCTCGATATGTGTCTGACTCCCGCCGTCCCGCCGCGTCCCGCCGTCCCAGCGCAGAACAGAGGAGTTTAGATAGCCTACTCGACGGATTTGCTTTCTCTCTACAAGCATTGTGTATGGGAAAGTGACAGAATTGTCGCGTTTGCGAGGTTATTGGGACAAAAGTTATAATTTGTATCTATTTTCCTTTTTCATTTCATAGTAGTATGTCGTAAGGAATCGACTCAGTAATTTCCACATTTACGCAATTGTTTAGTAAATAGTATCACTATATCACTATCTTGAGACAGGGACCTCACATAATGGGTAATTTAACCTGAATATATGAATGAGAGATGAGTGTAGGATGATTGTGGCGCGATCTTGTAGTCTTGTTACTGACTAAGGCAGACATGCTCCTTAGACAGGACTGTTAATTAATAGTCCAACAGCCAATGGTATCTGGGGACCTACAGCTTACCGTGGGATCCGAACCACAATTTCGACCTCACATATACGAATTGGTCTAATTATGAGGGTGATCTTTATGGATGAACTAGTATTCACTAGTGCGGATTAGTAATTTAGTAAAAGTTGTTTAGTCTTGAAAGAATACATCTAGGCCTACTATAGTTATAATCTACAATGTTTTGTATCCTAAATATAAAAATACCATCATGACTCAGACAAATTTCAGATCAAAAAGAGTAAATGGATATTCACTCAAAAATAATTTTGACAAATTGACCTGAAGTATTCTGTTTTATTAACTGTATCTTGTTCTATAATAGTACACAGTTTAATGTATTACATATCTACAGTTATCAAATCTATCAAACTAAAGCATTTAAGATGGCCCTTACCGTTTTTTGATTAATTTGGTTTGCACATTTCGTCATCCATTAGTCATTTTTTCATTTCTGACGATAATTGATAATTTAATGGTTTTAAACCACAGAAAAATAAAGTAATTGTGTTAAATTTAAATATAAGGATACCCACAGAAGCAAATAAATCGTTTGAATCAGTACTCAGCAACTTAGTCTAGCTACACAATGTGAGACTTTTCGCTTTTGAAAATCCGTCAACAAAGAAACAGGTGTAAGGTGCTCCAAAGTCGGAAGTTGATGGATGAGCTCATGAATCCAAAACGGGAAAGTTTTTGTTTGAATCTTCCAGTCGACTAAGTACAGCGCAACACTTGTCAGTTTAAGGTATTCGATAAATTATTTAAGAGGTGGGGCCTAATGGAGCGACGTGGCGTGGAGTGATTACACGAGAAATTAGCCCCCACCTCGGCACAGCCTTGCTTCCCACACTGATAATGAATAATATAAATAAAGTTAAAGAGTTTTTGCCCAACACCTCTTCTGATTCAAGGAATTTCATGAGTTATTTTTAGTTCGAGAAAGTTTAGAAACGTTGTTCAAGTTAACATTTCAAAGACATCTGTCTGAAGTACTCTGTGCATTCGTAAAACAAAATACTATTTGGCTCGGTTTCGATACTAAAACGGTACGATAAAATTATTTCTTTGAAAACTCAAAATTTTAAGTAGAAGGTATGTATTAGGCCTACTGGTTTAGTTTAAGATGATAAAAATTGTTTGAGTTCCAAAGTAGAAAGTTTTAGAAACACTTCACTCTGTCGGTGTGCTGACATATAGGGCCTAACTTCATTTTTAATGTTTCATATAAATCGATCCCCACACTACCATTTTAATATGTCAGATTATAGGTTTTTCTAAATTAAGTGCACGTACTGTGAGTTAAAAAGTACTATTAAAAATCCAAAATAGCGAGTAAAAAATTATAGTTAACTCAAATGATTGGTCCGCTCTGCACATGCGGTAAATGAATACGGTAAATGCTAAACATTGATTGAATCATGACGGATCTAGCTATTCGGACCGCTTGAGGTTTCAAAAGCTGTTGAAAAGTGATCAATGACGCTATTTCTACAGTTTAATCATGCTGCGGGGTGGTGAAACCGAAAAAATAATGTATCACTTTTCACTTACCGTCGGTCACTTTTCAAAATAGTAGTTTCATCACTAGGGCAAAAGTGGGTCTTTATGGTGAGCAATCGTGTTTCAAAATCGAGTTACATTTCTGTTGTCAACAAATGATGCTCTCCATAATGTTTGAATTTCAAAATTTTGCTCCATAACATTAATGAATCAATAATCCAAGGTAGGTGACATCAACAAAAACAATAACAAAATCGATGACGTCAAAGGTGCAGGAGATACGAGTACTTTAAAATGCTTCAATCAGCTGTTCAAATGCTTCACCTTGGTTTGTTTTTAGATAGGCCAGCATTGATCCTACTTTGCAAACAGCTGACTTTTCAGTCCTAGGCCCTAAACAATTTTCCAGCTGATTTTACAGTCCTAGGACAAAAAAGAATCGGTTTTGGTACTATTGACAGAACCAAAAACAGGCTGATTTCGTGCAGAATGATAAAAAAAGTGTTTTTATCATAATGCGAAACTATACTTTTGATCGTTAAAAATATTAAAGTTGTGTTTTCGAGGTTATATTTACAAAGTTGGTAATATGCAGTGTTTACATTTCTGTTATTTACAAACAATACTCTTTATAACGTTGGTGTTTCAAAATTCTACTCCTCAACATTAATAAATGAAATATTATACTTAAAAAACAGCTGACTTTTCAGTACTAGGACCTACAAAATTCTCCACCTGATTTTCAGTCCTACAACAGTAAAGAAACGGTTTTGGTACAATTGAGAGAACAAAAAACAGGCTGATTTCGTGCAGAATGATAAAAAAGTTTTTTGTATCTTCAAGCAGTAAAAATAGGTAAATCCATTACCATAAATAAAATAGCGGTTAGCGCTAACTGTTTTTATCTAAGCTACGGTATGTGCAAAAACTCTACGATAACTTGTAAATTTCTTAAAATTTGAATTAAGTGTGTTAAAAATCCGTCAAAATGCATTTTTATTCAATGGCAAACAAAGAAATAACTGTAACCAAAAATAAACTGAAAATCATAATGAATATTTCCCAAGTCATTGGTGCATTATACACTACACCTCTTTAATTATTTTACTTGATAGATGCAAATTCACCTATTCCTCGGGTTTATAAGAATACAGTAGGCCTAACAGATTTTGTACTTCAAGTACAAGTCTAACCCTTACTCTGTTTCTAAATGTACTTTTCCCCTTTGAAAGGGTAAAAAATATCGAATTTGCAGTTATAGGTTCAAAAAAAGGGACGAAAAAAGATTTATGATAAACTACTTAAATTAAATACAGCTATTGTATTTTTTTACCTTCTTCACAACATCTATCTACCGGCATGATCTTTGCATTATTAAACACTGTATTTAAATATTAATTGTTAAAAATTCTGTCTTTATATATTATGATTCTCGCACAACATGTAGTATGCAAAACAATAATCAAAGAACGTAGCCTGTATAAGGACCTTTTGTTGGTGGTATCTATAATTATAAAATGACGTTTGTGTATAACTGTATGCAGGGTGTTTGGTAGTCAGCGTGAAAATTTTAAATGGGTTATGATACATGTAAAATGAAACAAGAATGCGCAATTTAGATAATTATATCTCATTCCACCTTCCTGTAACAGTCATTTTTCAACTTTTTGAAGTTTCTTGACATTCCCCAACAAGTTCTCATTTTTATCACCAATTACCAGACTTATTTGCACTTTTTAGGACACTTTTATAGTACGCAAATTTTTTTTAAAGAAATTATGTGCACTTTATTCCAATTAAGCCCTCTTAAATATACCTGAATACAAAATTTTGGAAAATTAAGAAAAATCACACTATAACTTGCTGAAGAAATTCTTTTTATGCTCCAAGCTACAAACTGTCAAATTTCACCAAAACTTCACACATTACAAGCTTTAAAATGATGAATTATAAATGGCTGTTCCTATTTGCCTAAGGGGCGACAATCGGCGTAAAACATAATTAGGCCTATTGACAGATTTTTCATTAAATATAATTATCATTGCTCTAGAAATGATCAAACATTAAACAGGGTGAAAATTGAATCCGGAACTCATTTAATAACTTTGATACCACAAGGGATGAAAATACCAACTTCCACAAATCATCAGTGATGATAATAACATACTTATCTATACCACAACCTTCAGGAGAAATGATCAAACATTAAACAGGGTGAAAATTGAATCCGGAACTCATTTAATATCTTTGATACCACAAGGGATGAAAATACCAACTTCCACAAATTATAACTGATGATAATATAGTATATTTCATAACAAGGGTGGAAAGTGTCTTTTCCGGGCCGAGATCGAGTTTACGCGCGAGGCTTTAGCCGAGCGCGGAATTTCGATCAAGGCACGGAATAACACTTTCTACTCGAGTTATGAACGATATTTTTCATCGCACTGTAGATAATTAATAATAGTAATTAATTAAATAATGCAAGTTTAAGAAACCACCTATGGATGCTCAATTGATTTTCGCAGTACTGTACAATGAAAACAGTGATTCTGTTTTACACAGCTGATTACATTATTGAGAACAGCTGATTTAGGGAATAATATACTCTTAGCACTGCTAGCGCTACTTGTGTCAGTAATCATAACTAATTACTAGTGTGGGGAAATCAACAGCTGATTTTCCCTCTCTAGAGAGGGAAAACGGTTTTTCTACACTCTCAGCTGGTGATGAATATAGCTGTTTCCCGTACAGTGTGATGAAAACTTATCTATACCACAACCTTCAGGACGGTCACTCTGAGGGACGGCCCACTAGAAGTCAGTCAAAAATTTTTAATATTAGCGTATTTTGATATGTGTACATCAAATTAAAGGCCTTGTTTGGCAGAGTTTAATGCCGCAAACCACACTTCAAATGGTTGACCGAGTCGGAAATGGCAGGTAATTAAACTTTCGATTAAAATCATAAAAAAGAAGAAGAAAAACTCTATGTAATATCTTCAGATATATTCGACCTTTAAAGCGTGCGTAATTTGTGACATACTTAAATTTTAAGGCGTTTAATGTTTTGTATGATCTGAGAAAACCGAATGAAGTTTTCTTTAAGAATTCATTGGATACGACCCTTGAATGAAATCTGTAGAAGAGAGGTTAAATTAGTATTATTTTTTTGAAAAAAAAAAAACAGGTCAAAATTAAGTTTAATGCCTATACTTTCCCTTAGCCAAATAGGAAAGGTCACTTATAGTATATAATTTTAAAGCGTATAATGGTGGGGAAGTTTTGGTAAAAATTGACAGTTTGTAGCATGAAGAATAAAAATTTTTTCAGCAAGTTATGGTGCCTTTTTTCTTCAATTTTCAAAATTTTCTAGCAGATTTGCTATGGCTTTAAGAGGACTTAATTGGGGAAACTGCTCATATTCTATAAGGAAATTTTTGTTCATTCTATTAATGTCATAAAAAGTGCCAGTAAGTTTAGTAAATGATGAGAAAACGAGACTTTGTCGAGAAATTTTGAGCAATTTCAAAAAGTTGAAAGGTGACTTACTGGAAGGTGGCGCGAGATGTAATTGCCTAAATTGCGTGTTCTTATTCCATTTTACATGCATAATAACCCCTTAAAAGTTTTGACACTGACTACCAAACACAATGTATATTTATACATTTTCGATCGATGGACTCGGAAACCACTGGATCGTATGCTATAAAAATTAGTATATGTATGGAAAATTTCATGGAGACGGTTTGAAGCTATTAGTTTTTGTATAGCCCTTATGGCTTAGCCCCAGGACCGTCATAAACGTACCATGGAGTATCAAAAAGATGGCGCCAAGTGAGACAGACGATCTGTGTGGAAAATGTAAAATCAAAGTAAAAAATGATCACATGGCTTTGCAATGTGAAGGAAAGTGCATGGAATGGTTCCATATTAATTGTATTTCAATATCCGAAGATGATTATTGTAAAATTGACAGTTTGGGTGACTTGGTAATTTGGAAATGTGACCAGTGCAAACCCAAGGAAATGAACGTCATGGCAGACGCATCTCAGGAAGAAGTCCTACAATGTCAAAGGTGTCATCCTTCAATTAGTTCTTTGTCTGAAAAGATTGTTGCCATTAGTGTGAATTTTGAAAAGTTAGCTAACTGTATTGGTGAAGTTATGATGGACAATATTAATTTCAAAGAAACTATAAAAGGTATGTTGGGAAATGTTAGTACACCTAGGCCTAGTTCACCATCCTCATTCTCTGAGGTTGTAAAGTCAAATATTGGAGTCAATGAGGCTAGTGCTAAAGATTTATCTGACCGGGTAAGGTCTGTGGTTCAAGAGACAAACTCTGTTAACTCTGTCAATAGGCCTAGTAGGTCTAGGTCTATTTCCTCCAAACTAAAAACAGCCCATGATCCCAAACCTACTGGTCCTAGGCCTCAGGTGGCGAAATCAGTCTCTAGTGAACCTATTTCGAATTCAAGTGAGGCTATTCTAGTTGAGGACTTAGATGGTTTTCAGGAAGTGAAATACAAGAGGAAGAAATTCAATCAAAGGTCAAAGGTTGATACCAATGGGTCTAATCCGGTAACGAATAGGGCTAGACCTAGGCAAGTTGTTTTTGGTAACGGTAAAGCAAATGCTAACTCGACCTTAGCTGTTGTTAGCAAGGTAGCTTGGTTATATGTCACTAGGCTTCAAAATAGTGTATCAGAAAGTGATATTTTAAACCATCTTCAGCCTTTGCCTATGTCTCAGGGTGTCGAACTGAAATGTGTTAAGTTACAAACTAAACATGATTCCTACTGCTCTTTCAAAGTAGGTGTACCTCATAACTTATTCAGTGATTTTATGAAGAGTGAAGTGTGGCCAGAGGGTGTTTTGGTTGGGAAGTATATACCTCCCAGGACATCAGTTGTTTCTAAACCTCACCAAGTTTCAACAGCTAATGTAACTTCTGCCATTAATGTAAGTCAAACAGACTCTTTTTTAAATGTGTCAGAAAATCAAAAACAGTCAACATGATGGACAGTGGTATAATTGAAGATCAAAGAACCAATAGGCCTAGGCCTATTAATTTTATGGTTTTGACTTTCCTTTTCCTGAATATCCAGGGATTATCAGGAAAATTTGAACTACTCGAATGTTTTAATTTTAATTTTAAGGCTGATTTTATTTGCCTTTCGGAACACTGGCTCAATGCTTCTAAAATGGATAGTTGTAATTTCCCTGGTTATAATTTAGTAGCCTATTATGCAAGATCTGAACGTGTTCATGGCGGGACTTTGATTTTTGCTGCGGATCGCTTTGAGTGCCAAATGATAGATCTTTCGCAATTTTGTGTTGAGAAACATTTTGAGGCTAGTTCAATTCGTATTGACTCACATAAATTAATTATTATTACTGTATACCGTACTCCAGACAGTGATCCTAAATTTTTTTTGGAGAAGTTGGAAGATGTATTATATTTTATCTCTAAATGGCACCAATTTTCTGTGGTAATTGGTGGTGATATTAACACACAGTTTGATATTACCAAAGATCAAAAATCTACAAAAGACTTTTTAAATCTTCTCCGTCAGTTTGATTTCTGCTGTCACAACAAAGAGCCTACGCGGAATCTAGCCTGCTTGGACAACGTGTTTTCCAACTATAATCTAGATGACATCTCTGCCGATGTGGTTCCTTTTTTATACTCGGACCATTCTGCACTGTGGTTTAAGGCGCTGCACCCTTCATTGGACTTGACTGCCTCAGAAAGAAGACCAGAGAAAGTACTCAGGAGCTTCAGATGCCTATCAGCTGGTAACAAAGACTGTTTTTTAAAATTTCTTTCAAATGTAAATTGGGATGTGGAATTGTATAGTTTGGACGACAACAGTAATGGCCAATTAAACTGTAAGTCCGTTACAGCTGAGCTTATATTTGATAGATTCTTTTCTATTTTAATATATTATTTTGATCTTTGTTGTCCTGTTAAATGTAGTAGAATTTCAAATTTTAGTAAAGTGAAAAAAAGTAAATCATGGTTTAATAATGAATTAGCCACTCAACGTAAGCTTTTAATTTTGGCCTATGATTTTTTAAAGAAAAATGGTTCAGAGTCTGCAAAGAAAAATTATTTGCTTTTAAAAAAAGGGTATAGAAATGCAATCAAGGCAGCTAAGTTAGAGTTTAATTGTAGGATTATAGAGAATTCTTCCAATAAATGTAAGACTGCTTGGTCTGTAATAAATGATGTTAGTAGACCTAGTAAAGCTAAGAAGGGTGATATTCCTATTAATCCAGCTTGTTTTTCCAACTATTTTAAGAACTCTGTTAATGAAATCAGGAGTAACATTTCACAACCAAACATATGTTCTGCTGAATTGTTGCATAATTTTGCAGTTGAAAGAAAGGAATTTCATTGGAAGTTTGTTTCTCCACAGAATATTTCATTAGTTTTAAGTAACCTAAAGTCTTCAGAAGCCAAAGATTTTTATGATTTTTCTAATTCTCTATTAAAGGAAATAGGGCAGTGCCTTGTTGAACCGCTCGCCTTTTGCATTAATGCCTGCCTAAGGGAAGGGATTTTTCCAAATTTTCTCAAAAATTTCAAGAGTGAGTCCTATTTTCAAAAAAGGGGACAAAAACAATCCGGCTAACTATCGTCCGGTCTCACTCATTCCTGTCTTGGCCAAAGTTTTTGAGTATGTTATATTTGATCAGATAAGTGCCTTTTTGGAATCATCCGGTTTTTTCACTGAATCTCAGTTTGGTTTTCGCAAGGGTCGCTCTACCATGGGTGCCATAGATGTACTTGTCACTGACATACTTAACGCTTTTGAGAGGAGGGACTTTGCTTGGGGAACTTTTTGTGACCTGAGTAAAGCCTTTGATTGTGTGGACCATGACATCTTACTGCACAAACTTGACTATTATGGTATTCATGGTTCAGCTCTAAATTTATTCAAATCTTATCTGTCAAATAGAAGGCAGGTGGTTAGTGTGAATGGTGAGCGGTCACCACTTGTTGATTTGGACTGTGGAGTTCCGCAGGGCTCGATTTTGGGGCCTCTGCTGTTCTTGATTGCCATCAACGACTTGCCACATAATGTTAGTGCCAAGTCCTATATCTATGCAGATGACACAACTTTCTTGAGTACTGGTCACGATTTATTTTCAATCAGGGAAACTGTCAATAATTCAATTTTTCAAGCTTCAAACTGGTTTTCTGCTAATAGCTTTCTGTTGAATTGTAGTAAAACTCAATCAGTCATTTTTAGTTTAAGGCCTCTTGCTCAAGATTTTGATACAGTGAGTCAGGCAAAGTTTTTGGGTATTATTGTTGACCAAACCCTAACATGGATTCCACACATTGAAAATATTGTTGTAAGATTGTCTAGAGTAAATTTTTTGTTATTGCGTTTAATGTCCTGTGTTCCTGTTCATTATGTTCGTTCAACTTATTATGCTTTATTTCAGTCTGTTATCAATTATGGAATAATTTTTTGGGGAAATTCTCCTAAAACTCAGGAGATTCTGTTAATGCAAAAAAAAGCAATCAGGATTATTTGTCAGGCGGAAAGAAATGCTACTTGTAGGCCTTTATTTGTTGAATTAGGAATTTTAACTGTTGTCAATTTATATATATTTAATATTTTGTTATTTACTTTTAAGTCATTGTACAATTGCCCTATTAGATTAGATTTTCATGATTTTAACACTAGACATAGACTTGACTTAGATATTCCTTTTGTGAGACTCGAGAAGTTACGATCTAGTCATCTTGTTATGGGCAAACGTCTTTTCAATAAGCTTCCCAATGAGTTAAAAAGTATTAGTTTTAATTGTTTTAAATCAAGAATTTCTCAATGGTTGATCTTAAATCCTTTTTATCATGTTAATGAATTTTTGGTATTGCCACCTTCAAGATTTAACTTTTAGTGATAATTTTTTTTGTCTGTGATATTAGTTTTTTTTAAGGATTTTTTAAACAATTGTAGCTCCGTCTTTTTTATCTGATTTCTCTCTCTCACTTGGTGCCTGTAACATTGTTTTGTTTGTAAACCTTAATATAGGTGTATGCTATTTATGAATATTTTGTTGTCATATTGACTTTGAATTTTTCATGATTGACTTAATACTTTTGTATTATGGAATTACATTTGACGTGATCGATTGCAATGTATTTGCTTAAAGATTAATAAAGAGTATCATTGAGTATCATTGAGTATCATTGAGTATCCTGTTGGATTTTATTAAACTAACCTAACCTAACCTGACACCATGATTTAATCATGATGATATAGTTATAAGAAGGCCGTTCTCATGCCACAATGGTCCACGCGGGACAGACTCCGGAGATAAAAGTAAAGGTAAATAAAAAATTAGAGGATACTATATAGACTTGTGGCGATCGAGCGCAGCGAACGAGCTCACCCTGACGGTGAGTGAGCGTAACGAACAAGCTGACCTGAAGGGCAAAACACTTCTCAGGTTGGCATTGCCGGGTATCAAAAAGTTGTTTATAATTTCCCATTGTTATTACAATGTTCCATGTTATTTAATAAAATTTTTTTAGATTATGAAAAAATAGATAAACTTAATATGTTATAAGGATGCTAATGGTTCATTATTTAAGACCAAGTACAGAATTTACAATATTCATTCCCTGATCATTTGTTTATATCTCAGCAAGTTTGTAGATCTTTTAAGTATCTGCCCTTTTAAATTAGTTCCACAAATTTCTAACACAAACACTATTACCAGAACTATAAATAGGTATGATAAGTAACATTAAGTTTATTTGACCAGAATGTATAAAACTTTATAAATGTTATTCGCAGTTTTACATATAGCTATTATGGAAAGAACTGTATAAGTAAACTATATATTACGATAGTTTTAATTTGTTATTCTATAGAAACTATACAATTTAACAAATTGTTATTGAATGAACAAAATAGCTGAGGCAATTTGATATACAATTATTGATGGGTTGGCTCTCTTATATAAATATCAACTTATAAATATAGGTGTTTATAGATTGAGGATGTTCAATGGATGCACAATTAAATTTTGAAGGGTGTGAACGAAAATTAAATGGTATACAAAGTTTGGATATCGGTTGGGCAATTTTATTTATAATGGGTAGCATAAAATAAATCATCACCGTGATTTTATCCTGTACATCATAAAATTTCAAACCCGATTTCCAAAAATTGCATACTGATGCAATTTTCCTCACACCCTCCAAATACCTAATTTGGTTACCATTATGCATATTATCATTAGCTTCGATTATTATTCGATAATTTAACAAAATAAAACTTTCGCCAATACCAAATAACATATCGTGGTTATGTATTTTGATACATATATTTTCCATTGAAACAAAAATAAAATGGTCAGTCTTTTTTCTAATCGGGCTTTTCTTTTTTAAGCAGGTTTTGCTGAGACTGTAAGTTGATTTATATTTTGACATATTTGTAGTTTAGATAATGTTTGAATAATATTCATTACAGCATTACTTGTTGTGTAAGTTCTAATACTAAAACATTTGATAAACAATACCTATGTAGTATTGTTCCTGAAATTAACAATGCCTTCTCATCTCCGATATCCTTTTCAAACAAAAATACATATCTCACAAGTACAGCACTAGTTACCGAGCATGTACAAGTAAACAATTAAGCCATTTATTAGTCTAACTAACCCTGATATCCATTTTAAAAATTACCCTCTCCCCACACGCTCTACTCCAATCTACACCGCACTTCACCACGTATGGTACGTACCTTGGCCGGGGTGGGCAGGCACCATGTTGCACGGTATGAACTCCAACATGCCGGGAGGGACTACACTCACAGGACACGACTGTAGGTGGCGATAGTCGCCGCACCAGTGCGACACCGCCGACACGACATCCGTAGCGTGCCACGGCGCAGGCTCCTCCGCGCGGCAACTAGTCCCTCGCCCCATTGGCCCGCCGTGGCCCCGCCCCCCGCACGCAATGGCACCCGGACTCTTTGATCCGCCGGCTCCTACAAGACTTGCCCTCGCCACTAGATCTCGCGCTCGGCCGAGCGTGAATTTTAAATCCTCTATATCACTGGATGTTTGCACATAACTTATTACGGGTTAAGCCAGCCGGAACCTGGAAACCAGAGGTCTTTGATGGGCCATCGTCGAGGGTAAATATGTTTTCGTTTGACGCAAGGACCGAAATAGTGAAAACAACCGGGGAGCGACTGATCTGTGAAGTTTTCGGCCTTTAGTCATAGAAGCAATACAACAACCAAACACAGTTTTACTTTACATTCCTGTAACGTGCAGGTTGAAACCTTTCTAAAATCTGAAAACATTTTTCTTTCAATCGACTGAGTATAGCTGTGGTTATAGAGCTCGTCTTCTAAATCAAAGGCTGCAGGTCATCCCAAGAAAAAAGTATGTAGCTGTTTAAAGGTTTGAGAATAGGCAAAATAAAACCCGGATACAAAACTACCGCCTTACATTAACCAAAAGGAACCAAGAAAAACTTGAAATGAATCAGAAGGCCTTTCGGTAAGAGTTGAGTTTTTCAGACTCAACTTCGCACGAGGAACATCGAGCTACAGACAACCACTTGTGTGGGAGTGAAGGAGGCTTCTTGCGTTTTTTGTTGTTGATACAACACTGTCTTTATGTTAGACTAAATAGACAAGTTGAGTTAAAACATCCAGTTTTAAAAATAAAGACGCTTTTCTGGTGGCATTAAGTTATTTCTATTTAGGCAATCTAGCAGGGGAGCATGACGTGTTCTAATACTTTGCAGAAATTAGAGAATAGGGAGATAGGTCTGTATTTTTACTCTTTCACTTTGTCTCCGTTTTTATGTTTTGGAAAAATCTTAGCAAGTTTTGTTAGCCTAGCTAATGGGAGAGCAGATTCCTGGAGTCTGAGTAGGCCTACTTGTGGAATTTCCATAGATTGATCCAAGTGCACAGGGTAGGCCTAATAGCGATTTAACATTAACAAGGAAGCTGAAATTCGCTCAGTTTTTTGTTTCTGTGGGACCTCCGACCGAATCCTTTATAATATGAAAGTTACATAGAAACAAGACCGCGGTTTGTACTACTCCCTTTCAGAACGTTATAAATGCAAGGAGTACATAGACACAAGAACAAAACAAAATTAAACTCTGGGCTAGGTGAACAAGTGAGAAGCGAGGTTCAAAAGTCATGAACAACCAAGTCCATCTGAAGATAACAAAACAGTGAACTCCTCTAGTAAAAAAACTGTTAGTCTAATTCGTTTATAAACATTTTAAAGAAAAATATCACTTCAGTTAGTAAGAATTGGTCTTAACCAACCTTAGCACATTAAGAGTTTACATACACATGAGATATTAACTATTTTAATATAATAGGCCCTATTTTTGAATGTTTTTAAGAACACCCTCATATAGGTTAAAAAGTATAGTACTCTTTTATGAGTAAAATAAATACTTAAAATGTAATACGACAGTGTGAATTTTCCCATGTAGAAGAACTCTACAGAAGTAGACAGGTTATTACACTCAATTTGTATTTAGATACTCAGACGGGCCAAATAATAATACCGGCAACATACTGTACTACTAATAAATATTTCAATGTTACAAATAAGTTGAGTCTAAAAAGAAGAAATTTAAGGTTTTTTTTACTTCAATATAAATTATTTAAGCTGAGAATAACTATGCTTAAAATTAAACAATTTTATGTAGGCTAAATATCTTCGGTTTCTTCGTTTTTGTTGAAGGAGTAAAATTCAATCTTGCTAGGACAGGTGGCGCTGTATATTAAAGAAACCTGGGGTTTCTCAACTGAACCAATAATATTTAGCAGCAGCGTAGTCAAATTTGACTTCAATTAAAACATCAGCTAACAACTTATATCATACCCACTTTATAACAATAAACAAGACACATCATTGCTGTATAAAAAAATTAAAATAACTAAATAAATTATTATAAATTAACATTATATTGATTTGTTTTAATAAATGCGACTTAGTTAATTTTCTGATAAAACAAGCACATTTTGTATTTGCTAAAACAAAGGATTGTGATAAAAAATTGTGTTTATATAAACCAGGAAAATTTAAAATAAAAATTAATAATCTCAGTTTTAAAGAAAGAGAATGTAAATCTGTATATTCATTAATGTATAGCTCAACGTTTAAGAGGTAAGTGCCTTAGTGGCACAGGCGCAAAGTAGGCAAAATGAGTGCTGCGATTAGATTGCATCTTCGGTTTGGACGGCGCAGCCAGTTGTTAAAATCATCGTTTGGGAAACTTGAAAAGAGATAACTATGGTGGGGAAATCACTGTGTTACTGGTAAATATTTATACTTATATGATTTTATATGATAAGTCAAGTACCTAATAGCCGTGACTTTGGTTAATTAAATATTACTTTTATGGATAATTAATGGAGTTTGAAAAGAGAGATTTGGTGTTTCATGCGTTTAATTTTAGCCTGGATTGAAATCCAATTCAAATTTTTTGGTTCCAAAACCATGCAAATTAACATTTGCAACATTATTTTCGACTGAAGTCTATACAAATACCGAGTTATCATCAAAACAACTTATCGCACAGTTTTGTATTGATGAGTATATATTTAATTATTAAACTCGTCTTTTATTTATGTATATACCAAATAGAAAATTTAAAGCTTAGTATCTTAAGAATATGATGTTAATATTTTGGGACACAGAATTTATTATCTTATTTACTTATTTCGTATAAATAAATTGTTAAAATTTGATATGATTAGTATATTGGTAAATAAAAAGTTACAATTCTTTAAGTTACCAGACATTTTATTAGTTTAATTTAAATTCAGGTTGAAATAATAAAACCTTTTCCATCACTACTCGATATATTTACACTTATACTGTAATTGTTTAAAAGACGGTAAATAGGCCTATACAAAAATATTGTAATGGTGATCGATTTCGACCAGTCACACCGGGCATCATCAGGCCCAATCTAAGTCTTGGACTGCACCTATTGCACCTTTTCTTATCGTTATTTTATACCAAGAATTTATCTCTCAATACTGGGTTTTCAATCGTGCTTTCGGAGATTATGCCCAACCACTAACAAAACTAAGAACTTTTCTTGTTTTCAATTCACAAACTTGCTACATGGTTAAAACATGGGACTTATATTTCAGAGAAAATTTTATAATCAGGTGATCTCTCCAATGCTTTTCTTATGGAGAAAAATGATTTTTATTTGCGATTTTATTAAATAATCTGGGTGTTTTGAACGTTTTGATGAATTAAACTGCCATTATTTTGTACCCAAGAATGGTCATTTGCCCACCGGAACGGTTTTCCATACTTTGCCAAATAATTTCCAACCACGTACAGTGCTACAAAACTTTCTCGTTTAATATAATAGGAATAGGATAGGATTACCATGGCACTATAACAAATGTGAATTAAAACCAACGAGCAAGGCTCGGTTAACCTGGTAATAATAATAGTCGGAACCCTCATTTAATGAAACTCTCAACTATCAACTTTGTAAAACATACAGGCAATGAAAGACACACTGAAAATTATGGTGAAAATTCTTAGAAACATGAGTGAAGTTTTCAAACATCGGTTGCTCAAGAGACTATTTGACACGAGGGTCTTATAAGGTTACAAGAAAATATGAAGTTTTCTATGTGGCCTTGTAGTAAGCAGTGTGGGACAAGAAAAACGCTACCTTACTTTCTAAGCTTTTATTAAAATATATTTTTAACATTTTACTACGCTGTCGTATCTTATTCACTTGAATTGACATGATCAGTTATGTTTTGTAATCCTGTAAAAAATGGTAGCTTTAACTTTGTTACAAAATTAAACAATTGAATGTCAAATAAAATAGGTAATGTATAATTAAGGACGTAAAATATTTACATTAAAATAATAGTGTTACTTTATAACGGTCTGAAAGAGTCAAGTAAGAATTTATTGGTTGATATTACTGTAATTTTAAATATAGAAACTCTTCCACTCACAAGTTCTTTAAACAACAGTTAAATATAGTTTAGCTTTAACTTATCTCACAGACAATTGATAAAATCATTAAAAATTGTAAAATCCTGGATGATAAAAAATAGTAATTGAAAAAATTAAGCCTTTTCGTAAAAATTTGATTAATTTCTTAAAGATGTGTTTTTAAATGAGGTAAGAATCAAGAACGTTTATTCGTTATAAAATTATACAAATAGCATAAACAAATAGTCAGTTGGTTGTTGGTTTCAACATACAATATCAGCAATTAATATAATTAAAATTAAAATTAAATTAAATTAAATTTTTGGTTCACGTCTATAACTAAAAAGTATTCTTATCTGTTAAAAACTCCTGGACGCTGTAGTATTCCTTGAGAATAAAAAATGATTTTAATTTGCTTCTGAACCTGTTCACTTCTCTTTCTTTTTCAATTTCTGAGGGCAATGCATTGAAGAGTTTAACAATACTGTAAGGCATTGTCTATTATATGTTTTTCCTACTTTGCAGCGGTCATCCACTTTCTCTATTGTAGATATGTAGCCTTATCTGTACGAATAAGCTTCAGAAAGTTGTAAATAAGAAGGTTAACATACAAGAGGTCTTTGGAAGATTCAAAACTCGAAATACCGGGTGTCCACAAAGTATTGCCCTGATTTCAAAGCTTTGTTGTATGGACACTATTATAGCCACATGTATCTTAGATATCTTGTTTTCAAGGAAATTATATCTAGTTTTGCCCTCATTAATTTGTTAATACCTAATCTCATCTGATTGACCACAATTTAGTTGACTTATAATGCACAACAAAAACAAATCTTCAATGCCTGGCTAAATTTCCACCTCGTTCATGACTTTTGACCTCTGTAGATTTCTTTATATAGGGGTTTGTAAAACATTTTCTGTTAATCCTTGGCCAGTTTTAAATTTAGAAACTCTAAAAGAGAGAAATATAAATGCATTACTCAATGTAAAATGCAAACTAAAAAAAAAAAAAAAAAAAAAAAACTGGTGTATATAGGCCTACATAAAGGACAAATAAAAAAGTTGCCTAGAAGATTAACAGGCAAACCAAGGATAACGCGTATACAAGTGTATTGAGTAGGTGTATTGTATTTGTCTATAAAAACTTAAGAAGTCACTTCTTAAAACTAGAAATAAAACGTCATCTAACCACTAATAGTTTTCACACTATTCGCTTTCTTTATCATAGGGCAGGACTTAATGGACACCGTTACATTGTCAAAGTGGGAAGTAGCTTCAAGGCCACGCAAAATTATGAAACGTGACATTCAATTGGACTTAAGACGTCTAGAGACCCACTACAAAACCATAATTGATTCAACATCCAATCAAAAATATTTATTTACAGAAAAAATTTCATCAGTTTACCACATTTTGTAGAATTTTTAACTAAAAAAAATACAAGGAGACTCGTAATATATATTTTTTTACAAAAGAGGGAATTTCGCGTGGGGTGATGCAACCCGGTGGACAGGGTGAATCACGACCGCAGCGCGGGGCGGGCGACATTGTGATGGAAATACGCGCGACACGCGTGACAGCCGGCTCACGCACACACACACACACACGCACACACGCGCACACGCGTGACATTGATTCCCCGAACCGGCCGGCCGCTGCGCCGAAAACCCCCAAAATGGGATTCGCCCATCCGCGCCGGGACGCTCCGTTCGTCAAGGCTCCTCTGTGATGTCTGATCGGTAAATATTGGTCAAGTCGGCTGTTTTGACGTTCCTGGACGTTTAAATTAAAGAAAATACAGGGTGTCTATAAAAAACCTTTACAACTTTACCATAGTCCCATCCTCTATCCATGTATCATGCACGTTTTCTAAAAACACCACATGAAAGAGTGGCTCAAAAAGTTTAAATCAGTAGCAGTTTTATCAGCTGATTAGTTTATATTGTTGCTTGGTAAACAATTACAAATAATTTGTGAGTCCCATAAGAATTGCAATGGATGTTCGTATAGGCCTATTAAAGCGCAGTGTGGAGTGGTTTATTGAAACCAAGCCCTAATTGTTGGTCTTGAAGGAGGATTCCTATTGCATCTAGTCCGAAATCTCCGTTGAACACCAACATCACACTTGGTTTCAATAAACCACTCCACACATTGCGCTTTAATACGAACATCCATTGCGATTCTTATGGGACTCACAGATTATTTGTTATTATTTACCAAGCAACAATATAAACCAATCAGCTGATAAAACTGGTACTGATTAAAACTTTTTGAGCCACTCTTTCGTGTGGTGTTTTTAGAAAACTTGTATGTTACTTTTAAAGAGGATGGGAGGATGGTTAAGTTGTAAAGGTTTTCTATAGTCGCTCTGTATATATACAATTAAACAAAAAGAAACTAGGTTTGTCTTCTTTTTCATTGTTCTTGTTTAGTATTTAATACATATTATTGTAAATAATTAAATATGTGTGCCTCAATAATTAATTTTAGCATTAATTTCTAAGCTCAATCTCAGAACTATATTTCTTGTAAAATAGTTGCAAATAATTTTGGATCAATAATCCACGCGAGTGAGAGAGAGAGAGATAGCTAAGCATTCCCAGACAACATCGGACCATGTGACGTCTTCGTTGCTATGACAACCATGAGTTTTTCGCAATCTGATTGGCTCCCCAAATACATCATGATCGGCAACGTTTCTTTCCCACCATTCTGGTAAAAGCTTCCTTCGTAGTCGGACCTGTGTGCCGTTTTGTCCTCGCGTCATTGTGACGCTCTCTTTTTTAATTCCCCAGTCTAGTAACGTCTTTCGTATTTTACGGACCTGTGTGCCGTGCTTATCTCAGCGTCTTTTGCTCTGACGCTTTCTCTCTCGCCAATAAAGGCTAAAGGCCTTTGGCTTTCCCTCTAATTCATTTCTCAGTGTATTTAATTACTTGTCATTGTTTTGTACATTAATTAATTCTCCCAAAAGTAGTATCAGTGCCTCCAGGATTCGTCTCGAGATCTTCAATGTGCGGGCATCCGTGGCTGTGAATGAACATTCGTTTTGCGTCTCCATCGCGTACGGTTCAAGATACTCTCTGAAAGACTCTCGTTGCGCTTCTCTGCAAGTGGACTGTTGTGCTCGTGGTGGCGATTCTCCCCCGCTCCAGTGGCGACCTGTCGTCTAGCCCGCTGGACACCCTGTGTACCGCTCAAAGTGGAGTATTTTCAAGGTACTGTTCCACATTTATTTTGTGTGATATTTTATATCAGTGACTATTTTTTACGATAAATCTCATCCATCTCAAACTTTCTACAACAGTAATTTTTTGTGCATTTTTAAATAAAATGCTCTGGTCCTTCGAGTAATTTGATTTAATTTACACAGACAATTTAGCTAAACTCATTTAACCCCATCCCAAACAGTTCTACTTTAAGATGAAACATGGCTTTTCCTACGAAAACTTGTAGGTGAATGATGGGGTTTTAACAAAATTTTCGCATAATATCATGCGCAAGTAAACAATGGAAACGTGCTTGGGTTATTGAACATAGTGTAAGACGCAGACTTGGATAGTGACAGCGATAGCCCAGGTTTTGCAGTAGTATAGCGGATTATGGTCCCGCCCTGATTAAAAAAAGCAATGCTAAAAAGAGAACGGATCTACAGGGTGCGGCAAAAAACCCGACCTATTTTCTTTTATGCACCATTCAGCGACAGGACGTCTGAGTGTGGTGTGGGTAGGCTTATTTTAAAGCAAATTTTATGCCATTTCAGTAGTCATTGAGTAGTGGTCGCCTAACCTACATGTTTACATTAGGCCAGGCATGTTTAGTAACGTGCGTTCTTTATCGGGGGGTATTTTGTGCGTCTCGTCAGTAAACATTAAAATTTCTTTATCGGCATTTAAATCAATCATTTGATTGTCGAAAAGTTTTTGCTTTGCATGGTCAGTGGGCTTTAATTACTGAATAATAGCCAATTAATTGGTATGGATGGGGATTAAGATCGAACCAAAACATTTGTCAAACCGAATGGTCAGCCATGTTCAAGGCATTTCGCTAGCCTATATACCGGTTGGCGTCTTGGACTCTGGTTCAAGATGTCACCGGTTCGATTCCCGAGGTGTCCACAACAATGTGATGGGTTTTGAACACTATTCCTTAATAGCATTTAGTGTACATAGTTCAATTATCTTAACAAAATTCTTCTGGCGTAGACACGAGCAAAATCACTAGCTTGTTTTCTAACGGGCCGACGAGGACTGTTTTCCACACAGCAGCAAGGACTCCATCCGTGTTCTCTGGCGTCTGCGCTGACCTTGGACGGCCTGTTGGCTTCGTTTTCAACTCAAAACAAGTTGATCTTATGTTAGTAACCCACTGCATAATTGTACTAGGATTCGGAATTCTAAATGTTGACCTCATTGAAAGAATGCACGAAACTGCCGCTGAGGAGCAATGATTGAACCACCAATATTGAAATACGTCTTGATAAGGAACTAGCGTTGTTCAAGCGACCGCTACTCCATAACTACTAAAATGGCATAAAATTTGCGTTCCAACAAGCATACCCCCACCTTTCTCAGATGTCCTGTCGCTGAGCGGTGCGCGAAAGAAAATAGGTCGGTTTTTTTGCCGCACTCTGTATATTTCAAATCTGCCCATTACGACGAAATTGAAAACAGTTGTCAATGAATGTACTGAAAATGTTAAAAGAAAATCACATGGAATGAAAAGGTGCGAGTTCCCGACTTTATTCTTATCACCTAAAGAAGCCTGATTATTTGATTAAATTAAAGGAGTCAAGGAGTCTCAACAGATTTAAAAGTATCCGAACCACTGGAACGTACGAACATTCTTTGAGAGGGCATAATTGCAATGTATACTCTCAACCAGCGGTTACATGGCTAGTCCCAAAGGTAAAAAATAAATACAAAAAGTAGTTGTTAAGATTAGAAAATTTGCTCCGACAGAAAACTGAGGCCACTCGATCGTAATCAATAGCTCTTACGGTCAATACATGTTCATCCAAGATTTCATTTTAGGGATGACCATAAAAATCGTCCATAAAATACGGCCGTAAAAGGTATCAACTAAATTAATCCCGAGAAGAGAAACAGAGAGTATATCGTTGAGGGAAGGGGTTGCAGCTCCAAACATAATTTGGGGTGGATGTAAAATTCCTAATGGACATTTTTTGTATCTGTTTTACTCTCAGGGCAACTGTACTGGTCTGAAATTTGGACAGTAGAATTTGATTTACACATATTATTATACCAACTCATTACTTAATAGTTGAAATGTGGCATAACCGTTACAAGCGTAATGAAGTGCACATCATAAGTACGAACTCTTTCCCACAATCAGACCTGTAGTCTTGTGGGGAAGGTTTCCAATTTTTGTTCTTTGTTCATGATGTAGGAATGTTATTAGTTTTAAATAAATGTATTGTATCCTGTGTCTAGTGGGCACACCGAACGTTCAATTGCAACAAAACCAACAAAACCGGAAATTGGGCCCGGATTTTTCTAAGTTAGACTACATTGGCACGAATAAATAAATAATACCCCCGTCGCAGCAGACCTGCGTACTCAGCGAATTTCCAACGGAATTTTGGCATATTTTCTATTTCCCCATAAAATCCATGGGGATGAGAGTATGTAGGTTTGCCGTCATATGGGTTTTGTTGGTAAATATAAGTTAAACCCTACTTAGTGATTGTACATACCAAATTTTATAAGGCTATGGTGTTCTTTTTATTTTCCCCATAAACCCTATAGGGGTGAGTACGTAGGTTTGCCGCCATATGGGTTTTCTAAGCAAATATAAGTTAAACTCTTCCTAATGAATGTACACACCAAATTTTATCAAGATATGTCAATAAATAAGCAAGATAGAAGGTTTTGTTGATTTCCTATAAGAATAACATGGAAAATACTTTTTGGATTTTCTCCATAACCATTTAAGCTAGGTAAAAAATTCAAAATACTAAATTGTTTGTTTTTTTAAGCTCTTTTTAATGGTTTTAGTTAAAATTGTTGAATTTTCTAAATAAAAGTAAAAAAAGCCAAAACCCCATTTTTAACCCATTTGAAACCCCATAAAACCCCGTTCCCATGGTCCGATCATTCTGGTTCGCGAACTCAACCTAGTAGACGTTGGCTTACACCCCTGTACCAAATTTCATCAAAATCGGAGGTTCCGTTCAAAAGTTATCGTGTTCACGGACACATATATATATATATATATATATATATATATATATATATATATATATATATATATATATATATATACATATATATTAATTTGAACGAACGGTGTTTTTGGCTTCTAGGGACCTCAAAACGAAAAAGTATCATGGTCCCGGGCTTAGGTCTTACCGTGACTACTACCGTAATAGCGTATTCCCTATAGGGAAATTCGCTAATAAAAAATAAAATAGTTAAGGATTTCCACATTGTCCACTCATCCTGGTTGTCATCCCCTGCTAGTCGCGTCACAACAAAGTCGTCATTCGCTGACGTCGGCTAATCGATCAGCAACTATTTTTTAACTCGTCCATTGTGACGGCAATTGCAATCCGATTTATGGACACCACTTGTACGCGCAGACAAAACGTTTAAAGGGGTTAACAAGTGATCCGCTAAACTTAAACAAAAGTTAGGGTGAGGATAATACAAGGGGATGGGCGAAATATGTTCCCCTTTATTAGTTCGACGGGCGCGAATTCCAGTCCATGACTAACAGGCGGCAGCTGCTCTTCCCCCACTCCCTCCCCACCCTCGTTACGTAATGACAAATGACCGCTTGAGATGCGGAAAATTTCTTGAAACAGATTGAACGAATGATGCAGGTGCCCTCTCCCCCCTAACTGCACCCCCGCTGTAAAGTGCACGCCACTTTTTATGGCTGGGGTCAGTTTTTTGTTTTAAAAGTCTGAATTCGTAATCAAGCTTTTACAGGTTTGGTAAAGTTGGATCAAAAGGGGGTGAAACAATCGTAAATTTTAAAAGCAAACTGCATGGTAAAGTTTAAAAAGACATAATCTTTGTGTTTTTGGGAAAATATAAGTTGAAAATGAAAAAAAAGATACAACTGAGGTAATATTTTATTTTTTTTTATTTTTTTTACTTAGATGCTAGACTCCACAAAATCCCTTAAACAGATTACAAGTCATACTATGAAACTTAACAATATCGGAAACTATTTAAAATCTCAAAACATTCCAGACAAAACATTTTAATAATTGAAACGTTATTATTTTCGACAAATTAGTGACGAAAGACGGTGTTTTAAATGCAAACAATATTTCAAACATTTAAAGCTTTTGTAAATTTGTTGGTTTAAGTATTTTACGTCGTGACCCGATTATACATGATAACTTAAATCTTACAAAGTTCTGAATACCAAACACAGTTCAGTGTTTTTTTTTTTTTTTTTTTTTTTTTTTTTTTTTTTTTTTTTTTTTTTTTTTACCAGGTTAAGTACCAGGTTAACCGAGCCTTGCTCGTTGGTTTTAATTCACTTTTGTGTCATGGTAATCAAGCTATTAAATCTACAACAGGCTCTTCACAAATAACAGATGTTAAAAAAACTGCTTAAAATTAATATTCCTTTATGTTTGTTTACTTTTAGTTGTTATTTCGTTACCAAAATAGCAACCCATAAGACCAATGTTAAAATTACAAATTGTAAACTTAAATTTAGACCAAATTCGATTTTTCCTGTGATTGAGGCGGTTTCTAAACTTATTTTTGGGCCAAAACACTCTTAAGTTAAAAGTTTAAGCAAAACCCAACCGCTAGATTTCAAGATCGTGGAACACACATCCCTTCAGACATTGCTCGTATTATAGCATAGGATACAGTAAAACACAAATATTTTGCAAAATAAATTCACTTTAATCATAAGTGATATGGTTTTTCTCTAACGTACACTTATTATTGATCCATGCCATAACATGTAGGCCTAATCAAAAAATTTTTTTTCTACAAGAAAGTCACAACATTTAAGAATATAACATAAAATTTAAAACTTTTCAGGTCCCGGTATTTGATCAATTGCCGAAACGCATCTATATGTGCCGGTCGGAGGAAGTCGTGGAAGTATTTTTATTTGCGTAGAGCGCAGCATTCCCGCCCTGGTTAGCCGAGCCCGCAGCTATGCCGGCCGGCCTCCGCCAATACATTCTTAGGGCGTTTTTATTATTCCTAGCTGGAAAATTAATTAAGAACGCTGCAAGTGTTGCGAATCAACAATTCTGATCAGGCCGGGAACCGTAAGTAAATGAGAAAAATTTCAATTATGTGCAAATATTTTATTGAAAGAAGGAATATCGGGGAATTCTTGTATAGTTGTTTGAAATTTCAACTCAACAGTGTGGAATGAGGAAGACTTTTATTTAATTTAAACAGGGGCTTAACTTTATATCGTACTTAAATGCAAAAAAGATTGATTTAATATGGTTTGTGATGTACATCAATGCATGGTGTCGAAGACCAACCGTTGCTCCGTCAGTTCATGACCAAAAAAGACAAAAACAAAAGTATATATTAAGTTGCTCGATATTAGTGAAATTGATGCATTGTTGTCAAATCTTTCCGGAAACACATTTTTTCACATTACACAATATGGTAAATACAACCACCCATCACCGAAATTAAAATAATCCAACACGGTTGGTGACAACTACAGCTATTTCCAATGGAAAATCACCAGAAGAGCACCAAGTACGTCACATTTATTTCACATTACAGTCACTGTGGCTGTCAGTTGAAACACCAGCTACGTCATTGGTGCTAATAACATTGGTAGTTGATGTCCCCTACTTTGGTTTGTTCTAGATGCATTGCAACCACCAATAACAACATTGCAGGGTGAGAGGAGGTGATGGGTGACAAGCTGTTAAAATTTCCATCGGACTATTTTCATAAATCTTACAAATTGTTGCAAACGAGGCTTTAAAATAGTATATTTCGTCACTAGTCTGGAAAGTGGTCGTTATCGGTGCAAGATCGAGTTTCAAGTACGAGGCGAAGCCGAGTACTTGAATTCGATCGAGCACCGATATACCACTTTCGGACGAGTTGTGAACAGTAATTTTTCATCATACCACCTTTAATACATTTACAGTTTGGATAAAAATTAATACATTTTAACCTATATACCCCCTCTTACGTTGTTATTTGTTTATCTTGTATTTGAACTATTTACAACTGTTATTAAAAATAAAAATAAATTAACTTGTTTAGTGTCACGAAAACCACTGTTTCGCGGTCTAGTCCAGAAAACTTTGTTTACCAACACGTTTATCCAACCCACCGGGAATCAACTAGTTTCGATCACAGCTGACCGTTCCGAAATAGTATATTTCACTACTAGCCCGGAAAGTGATGGGTTTTCCGGCCGAGTTGTGAACGATACCAATGTATACAGAACCGAATAAGTAGGGACATCCCATGTTAAAAAATTTTAGTTTTGCCCCCGAAAACCAGAGGAAAATAAAGCGCTGATGCTAGGATTACTTCTCCTCACTCTCACGGGAAGCGCTCTTTTTACCTCTCAAATGTCAAAATGAGCATATTTGTTTACAAAAAATCAAAACAATAACAAACCTCTGTAAAATTATTCTAGTCATCTGTTTCCATCCAACCAATCAGCATAATCCTTACCATCTTGGTGGTGCTATCTGTGTTTCAGGGGCGGTGTTCTCACTTCCCCATAAGGATGTCCCTACTTATTCGGTTCTGTATACATTGACGATACTTTTCATCACGACGCAATTATTAATAAATGTGGAAGTTTTAAAGGAGGATTATTTTTGTAAATTCTTCGCCATTGGACAAAGTAAACAAAGCTGGAATTCAAAATTTAATTTGTTTGAAACCCAGCTGATTGTTGCTGTACGGAAAAGTTTGTTTACCTTGGACGGAAAGTAATGTTTACAAACATTACTTTCCGTACAGGTCAGTAAAATCAGCTGACGGTGACAGTTTGGGAAATGACTACTTTCCAAGGTCTCAGCTGTACGGCAAGTTGTCACTTTCGTATACGGAGTGATGAAAACAACGTATATCGCAATGGTATGATGAAAACATTTTTAATGTCTTTTTTGACGCTTAGTCTCAGTTCATAAACTAGATGAATAACAGTATTTAACAGTGAGAGATTAAGTAAAATAATATTTTATAACAAAACTAGCTCCAATTCTTTCGCTTTGCTTAGGCCTACTCACCTTCAATATCATCCCGATCGCCCCATCTAACATTCAAGAACACGAGCTTCACTTTTCCTGCTCGCCCATCCCTGTTGCAATGATAAGAGTACAATTTCCCACTGTAAAATCTTCTAAAACGATGAAATTAAATCCACCGATGATGATAATGTCGTCATCAAGTCATTAAAATAACACACATACATTGAACACTAACAAACGAAACATTTAATAAACATTAAGACGGAGGATTAAAAATAGCATGGCCGGCCAAAGACAAATTCCGACTGACAATCGTCTATTTAAAAAAATTGTTAAAATATTTATTCTAAAATAAATTTTATTTCATACTTGAAAATTTATTTTATACAGTGGAACAACTAACTTTTTGTAAAAATACTGTGTTAAAAGCCCCTGGCTTTCTTGGCCTTTCAAATCGAAAATAGGTCTGTTAAATGTTTAGAGACGATCGTTAGTCTTTTATTAGAATCTTTAGCCAAAATTAAAATTTTTGACCATTTTGTTTACATTTCCACTTTTGTCACTTACCAACATGGACATTATCAGTCGTTACTGACATGCTAAGTTGTCACAGACCGTGTCGAACTATAAGGAGTGTCGAACTATCGAGAGTTGAGCTATCGAGGTTCTACAGTATCTAACATGGACCAGTTGTTAGCAATCATCATTAGTTAACAGCCCAATGACAAATGACAACTGGGTCCAGAATCGAACCTTCAACCGACAACCTTTAAATCCAAAGGCGAGCACTATAACTACTAAGCTACCCAGCCAGTTAGTAAGACTAATTTGTAAAATCAGTCTTACAAAAGTTCGAAATTTCTGTAGTGAGAAAATACAAGAAATTTACATCTGTTGCGATAATCTCTCCAAATTCCCCGAAGAAGGAAGCGGAGCTCTATATACACGACCTGGCATACATCACGCTAAGGAGGCTGTCGCGTCGGTTTTTTTTTTTTTTTTTTGGGGGGGGGGGGGCTCGGCATGTAGCTAAGATTTGTCCGAGCCACGACAATCGTACGGAATGTTACACTAATTTTACTTTTAATTAAGTTTCGCCATTAATCAAGCGCCGGGGAGGGGGAGCACGTCTCCAAGGCATTCGACATGCCTCGTTCCTCAGTTACTTTCTCTGTTAGGGTACAGGTCGTGTGACGAATTGTAATGTGGGGTTCAACTCGAAGGCGAATTAAACATCAAATTCGGATAGAGATTTAGGGTTAGGAAATTAAATTTTCTTTAGGTGAATTATAGTAAGGACATTCATACATGGTAGTATTGACTATACTTTTTACAAACATTTCGATTTGCCTTAATGGAGGTAAAATAGATTAGAAAATCGAACCAATAATTATAGATTTTTTATCTTAGTGACAAGTTTCCAATGAAAAGTGAATAGTTTAGAAACACGATGATTGCTTAATTTTTCAACTAGTGTACTGATAGCAAGATAGCAAGATATACGATCTTTTACAAACTTCTGATGCTTACATTGAAAACTTCCAGACAAGCTTATGTGAGGTTATTGTATCTATGTTTTGTGAAATATTGAAATTACTATTTTGCATTCTTCGATAAATAAATAAATTATAATAAATGCATAATTATTTTTCAATTCTTTGTACCCAGAGAATTAAACTACCTACTCTCAACTCCTAAAAATCTCCCATGGAATATACATGCACTCCTTTACAAACTTTTGTATCCTCTTTCAATGTACAGAATACACTATACGTAAAAGAATGAGTTATGCCTGTACAGAATGTTACTGTACATTTAAAGTTTTTCTAAAGCTACAGAGAGTTGTTAACCTCATTTTAAAACAACAACCTACATACACAACTATTCGAATACAATCAACTTTACAGACTCGAAAAAAGGTGAACACAAAAAGGTAACTTTGGCCTTAGATTGGTGCATACCGATAAGTGGTCAAACCTAAATAAATTTAAACTATTATCCTTCGATTTTAGGATTCACTTTGTGAAATATACCAGTAGTCCACATGACTGTGGAGAGGCTATCACTAGTTCTACTACTCCCTCCACCTGTGACTACCCCTGGATCACTTACAACCCTCATTACCCCAGTAAACTACCCTCCCCACTCAAGCATTGTTCTCCTGTCCGGCTGTCTCTTTATGAGTTGGAGTGCGTTCGTTACCCTTCGACTCTCAAACAAAATATATTACTTCCTCCGAATTGATGTCTCCCGTTTCAATATGGAGTCTTTGATCCTCACCTTTGTAGCGATCGGTTTCTTTTTTCCTAAAGAGTTCGAATGGCAGAATACATAAAGCCGGAGGAAAATCAGACGGGATGATGGAAAAGCAATTTATGCTACTGCGCAGTATTACGGGCTATATTACATTCTTCCTTGCTACACCGTCTGCCTCATTACTTGACAAAGAGTCGCTCAGTTTCATCACAACGGACTTTTTTCTCTTTTTAATTTTCTTCCCCGTTTTTCTGATAAAGCTCGTGTTATGAGCGCTCACAAAGAAGTGTCGTCGTCAGCGTATTACGCTAAACAAGTTTTTATCTCTTAAAAGGTATTAAATAGGAGTGAGGTTACTCTTAGTGTTTAACTGTTAGTGCATTGAACAATTTATATGGTCGTGTTTTAAGTTACTTATACTAACACCTTGACTATATCCCAAGTTTATTCAACCAATATCTGGCTATTAACGGGCTGGGTAGCTGAGTGGTTATAGTGCTCGCCTATGAATCCAAAGGTTGCCGGTTCGATCCTGAGAAAAGTTAGTAGCTTTTTAAAGGTTCGATTCCGGACCCAGTTCTTGGGCTATTAATTAATGATTCTTTCTAACAACTTGTCGATGTTAGATAGTAACAAGACTGGGGTTTGGACCGTTCCCCGTCAAAACGTAAAAAATGCCACTGGCGTAGAAACACCCAAAATAAAATAAAAATAAAACAAAATATCAAAATCCTCGATTACATAGATCGATAAATTAAGTTTTACATGATTGAAACATTTTACATCACTATACTAGTGTGGTGACCAGTTGGCTACAATAATAAGCAATAAACATGGTGACAAAGGCATTCGCGTATATTTTATTTACCGCACACCGAACACCCTACATGGCTGGATTTACTGACATCGGCAAACTCCCCTGACATCCACCCTCCCCTTCCTTTCGGACGGAAAATAATTTCAAAATCGGTGCCAAATATGAATTTTTATTTGATTTATTTGGTCAAATGTGACAAAATGTATACAACAAAACACTGATTCATGGGGTTAAGTAGTTTGTAAACCTAACTTTTACTTAGAGCTGACTCAAAAGTTGTGTGAAAATGGATAACATAAATTTGACTGCTGGAGCCATGTCGTTAGTGTAAACAATTGAAGAAGTTTACATAAAAAATAATACAATGAATAAAACATTTTTTTAATTGTATCAACAAAAATTGGTTATGGCATATTTCACACATAGATTAATTTAAAGATACTAAATGGGCCACGGTTTGTATCACAAAAAATATTTTAAATTTTAAACCTTTTTCCTATTTATGTCATTGAAACTTTTGCTGGTATTGACAGTTCCTTCGGTTCTTAAATTTCGCACGTTCGCCGAGGACAATGCTGTGAAGACCGTTGGGGAAACTTCATCGCCCTTGTGCTTTTCTTTGAAGTCTCTCATCAACTTCACGTATGGATTTAAATATGTAGGTGTGGATTTCACTTCTGGTTTTTTGGCGGTTGTCTCTTCCAAAACCCTGGGTTCACCGGCGGATACATCATGCTTAGATTGGTCTGTGGGTTGACAAATCGTTCCATCACTCCTTTCTTTTTCCATCACGCTCTGTAGATTTTAAATTTTCTCAATTATTTCTCAATTTTTTATTTAATTTTAGATTCAAAATTTTATTTAAGAGTTGTCATGACAGCAATAAAATTTTGATTGTTTACTCTGTTCTTCTCGTGCAATCAAATATAATCTTCCCACAAGATTAAAATTAAGGAATCTTCAGCACTTTCGTTATATTATAAATTGATGAAACGTCGGCAAAGAACAACGTTCATACAAGCAAAGAAAACCTTTGGGCTACCTGCACTTCAGTTAAAAATGCCAAACTTTTCTTAGGGGTTTCTTTTCACCAAACTTTTCTCAGATGATGTTTCAAAACCATAAAAATACACACATTTTAAACATCCTCTTCTGTTTTTTGTAGGACTATAAATCCTTACTTTTATGAATATGTTAACATTCAGGTTGTTTATAAAAGAATACAGGATTTTTTAACGGGCGCTACAGAAGATAGTATCATGATAGACTTTAAAATCGTTTAGTTTAGTTTAATACTTTAGTTTAGAAAAACCCCTTTGGGTTTTTTCTAGGGTTCCATAGAGACGATTGTGTATGTAGAAAACATTCAAGACCCAAGAAATCTGCATGTGCAAATTTCAACAACCATAAAGAATTTAACACCAGATATATGCTGCGAAACACTTGGCAACAAATCGGCAAAGCAATTGATGTATGCGGTGGAGCAGCAAATGGATTTCAAATTGAAACGTATTTAGACATGTAAAGAAATTGGGTTCCCTCTACAATTTGATATTTTAACAATTTAAAGATCTTTAAGACTCTTGCCGTAATGTTAGTTCAAAATCCCGGAATTGTTTTATAAACACCATGTATGTATCGTCGAAACTTATACTTTCTTTGTCCTGTTCTTCAAACTGAATCACCGCGTACTTTGCACATTAGCAGATTGAAAAATTAACTCGAAGAAAGCAGTTCTAGCTAGTGAAAGCTGCTTTATTAAAAAATTTGAAAAGTTTTGCTTTCTCTACTATTACTTTTAGTCTGTTGTACTTTGGTTGTAAGTGCAGATTACTTTATTTCGTATTTTATTACTATATACTTTTTTATTGTTCATAGGTACTAACAAACGGTTTTGCAAATATAGTTATTGAAGGACTTAAGGGCTGCCACACTGGATTTCAAAATTAATTTATTCGCGGGGTTGAAATTTTTGACATGGACTTTCCTCTTTGCTCATGGGTGCTCACTAAGAAGGTGTTTTACCATTATAGTTTTCGAAAATGTTTAGGACTCTACCTCTAAGAAGCTGACAATTACTGTATAGCCTACGTGTTGAAATTTGACAAGGACGATTCTCTTTTCTCAGTTTCTCTTTTGAGCTCCAAGTGGTGCTGAATAACCACTATCAAACCTTTTGCTCTTAAAAGATTCGCACATAAAAAATCCCCAAAATTTAATTTTCAAAGTAAGATTTGACAGACCAAAAGGACTAGGCCCAGTTGAAGACTCTCTAACCCTCTCTCCTTCACCCGACCAGCCCCACGGAAGGTTCCCACCCATTTTCCGTCCGGCCAGTTCCCACCCAAGCTCCACGGGGGGTCTTCACCTGAACTCCGCTCGGTTTAATAGATTGTTTATTGATAGTTGATAACGCTCCCTGACGGCGGGCATCGTTTCACAGGCGACTAAGCACACTTTGATGTCGCCCAGGGTCACGTGGCGGGGCTCGGCGACAGTCGCATGCTCGGCCCCCGGTTCGGCCCCCGGTCAATTTGTAAATAGCCGCCACGCTCCGCGCGGCGCCCAATAAAGGCACCCCAGCCCCCGGCGCCCCGCCGCTGGAACTGCCACAATTTCCGGAGCTCACAATATCGGCAAGATCAACACGGCGCGTGTGAATGTTGTTTCCTGCCGGGCGGAGGTAAGGGTTGCGAAAAACAATTTTTGGAAAAATATTATCTCCGGAAATAGAGTTTGAATGTTTAGAAAATCGGTATTTTTGACTTTCTTCTAATTATTGCTCTTGTAAAAGTTTCAAATTAAATAAGTATCATAAAAACACGTTCAATAGAAATACATAAAAATTTAGTTGTGCCTTTTTCCCAAATAATCTTCTTATTTTAAACCGTTGTATTTATTATTTGGATAATATATGAAAAATCTGTATACATACCCGCGTTAAACTTGCATCAGTATATATTATAAGGAAATTTTGCCGTACCTACTAGGCCTATGCGGCAATGTTGGTTTAATTTGTACCGATAGACTTTCAGGTTACGATTTGATGTCAAATGAAATCTATGTAGACCCAGTAAATGCTTTTTTTCCAGCTAGGTCTTTACTTAAATAAGCTGTGTTTCAAATTTCAAGTTATTACGTCAAGCCGTTCTTAACTTAAAAATTGTTCTTTAAAAATACAAACTGGCGGCTGTACGGCTAACTACGGAGTTTTGGAAATTTTAAATATGATATTTTGACTTGTCTTTGGTCCAGGAATAATACCTGAAAAGGTCGGTAGAGAGTTCAGAGACACCCTGTATACATTACTTCTTTGAAACTCCGATTATGAATTCCTGTCCCAAAAATTAAATTTTAATCAGTCAGACAGGTTTATTTTAAATTAGATGTTTTGTAGCAATGGATATAAATCAAAATAAATGTTGTTCTTCCATTACAATTTGATTTACAAAAAAATCAGTGATTTCCTCTTTTATAAATAGGCCTACTTTATGTGAAAATTACACGAAAAGCTACTAAGTTGTGTAAAAAAGCGAGAACTATCAGAAATATGTCACCTCAATCAGTTTATAAATCAAACAGCATAGCGAACGTTCGCCCATTGTTCTTCAGGTTACATTCCCGCGGTCGTGTTGGATTCTATCATCAGCTGACCGCATTAATTAGTATTTTATCATCCGCGGTTGGGTTTCGGCCGTTTGAAAGGTGGAGAGCGCGTTTGCGGTGCAATCAGCTGACGTACAAACAAAACATTCCAGCTGATTTTAAATGCCAGCTGTTGCGGTGACGGGCAGCTAATATTGTCGCGCTAAACATGAGCCCTACTTGTTTACCGAAACTGTAATATCTGGTCGGATTTAAATTTATTATTTATTTTCCCGTAGTTTTTTCGATATGATTTTTTGTTGAGATTGTCATAAAAAACTTTTGTGGAAAAGATTAATAATAAATACTATTGAATTGATAAGGGGTCGACGTAATGAAATATTTGGAAGTCTTAAATAATTATAAAAATCACTGTGTTAAATAACAAAATCTAACATTTCAAATAAAAATGCAAATTATTGTCCAATTTAGTAATAAGAAAACAACGCAGCATGACGAAATATATTTAGCAAGTGGAAGATGTATAAAATTGCAGTAAGCATGCAAACTGATTACACTATTTCAAAACTACTTTAAAGGGGCATTGCAGCAGCAGCTATAAAAATGATAATTAAACCTAAACGATAAGAAATAAAGTTCTCAATAGTATCACTAAAATAAAATTTCATGTGTAAAACGTTTTTCCCAGAGGAGCAAACAATTCAGATGTGAGTGAATCTTCGTATAGGGAATAAGGCTATATCTTAATCTTTCACGGACTTATATACAAAGTTTGTTATTTAACAATATGTTCATTGACGTTATTTTAACATTTCGAATGCGTAGGGAGCAAAATTATCTTTACATTCACAATTTATTCGGCCCAATCGTTGAGTTGTCAATTTTTCCTCTGTGGGGTATACAACATGTCAGTTGTGGGATTATTTTTAATGTTGGAAAGAAAAAACACTTCTAACAGCTGAAAAAATGTTTCTATGACACAAGTAAAAGCACATGGGGTGTAAAGAGTAAATGCAGAGTAAAGAACACAATTTAAATTTATTTACTTGGGTCTTCCAGGAAGTAAAGTACGTTTTCAATTCAAGCTCGGCACCGACCCCCCAACACTACCGATGAGCCTAGGGTTGTGACTAGAGTGCCAATCAGCTCCATCTATCATGTAAATTTGAGCCAACTTTCATCATTTTTTTATCATATTATTCATTATTTCTCTAATATTTCAAATGGTTGTGAAACTCCCGCCAAATTAACTTTTTAAATATTGATTTAATCAACAAAGGGTTATGAAAAGGTGATAAACAATAAAGTCATATGCCTATTTCTAAGTCATTCAAGGACTAAAACTTGCAATACGGAGCAATGAAGTGGAATATTGTTCTGAAGTTCTTGCTGAGTTCATGCCAATGCGAGAGGCCGAGCACTGTCCCTGATCAAAAAACCACCTTTGCCGATAACATGCAAAGTTCTTTGTAGGTTTTAGTATTTGAAGTTCTTGGTAAAAAAATCTGCCGTTATTGTTTCTCACATTTGCACTACGTCTACATGCGTGGGATACCTCAAGGTGACCAAAATCAGATGGCACATCGCACTTAACATTTGGTAGGAGTTTCAATGAACAAATCTATTTTGAAATGATCAGTGGCGGCCCTAGAGTTTGCGGGGCCCAAGGCGAAGTTCAACGGCGGGCCTCTTTAAATACCTTAAATAAATCTAAACTAGCCTATTCAGTTAGAAAAAGGTGCTAATCCAAAGAACAAGGAATAAGTTTTTAATAGGAATTAATATCTTTATAGTTAAAACTGTTACAAAACTACTTTTCTACATTTTGCAATACTAAATTGATCAATAATGTTCTTGTACTTAAGATTGGAGGCAATATCTCTCTCAATCGTTAATATCTCAAAAATTGCCAAAGAAGAAAGCTCGTCCCCGTTTATTATACCAGTACCACGTCCTGGTTCTGATATTTTAGTTAAAGTTAAGTTTTTTAAAAAACCGTTCTCACTCACTAAACATCACTTAGCACAAACCCACGCTCAAACTTAATTATAACCCACTAGTGGCTTTTAGGGGCAAAAGCCCTTAACCATAAAATAAAAATTTTACTGACCAGTACGACAAAAGTTTACAGAGAGTTTATTTTTTTCTGATAATATTTTTGTTGTTAATATTTTTTCATAAACACTCCAAAGCACTCTTTACACTCATCTACTATTAAAACACACATTATAAATGCTTAGTTATGTATTTATTATTAAACGGTAGGCCTAATATGAAAAAACCGTGACCAATGACAACACTCTTATGTATTATGGTAAATACATTTTAAATAAGTAGTGTTAATCATACCCATTTTATTGTCTTGTTTGTCTATAAGTTGAATATGAATGAATATTCAAAGTAAAATTCAATTCGTTATATAAATATTTCGCTCATGTCACATTTTGTTATTTTTAACCCAGCACCTTAAAGTAAATTACCACTCACTGCCAATATTCATCGGCTCTCTTAAGCCGCGTCCGCACTGGCCGAACATTCGTGGCGAACTTGTTCGGCGAACACAAAAATCAACAAACATTATTAACGAACAATTAACCGGCCATATGATTTACATACTAAACGGTTAGCAACAAACAAACAAAAGTTCGGAAGAACTTTGTTCGGCGAACATGTTCGGCCAATGCGGACGCGGCTTTAATCAACACACGTGTTTTCATATAAATAAAGTAGCCTTTTTATAATCACCATACTTTTAATGGAGGATATTTATCGTTATTTCAAATTTTTTGTTAATTTTTTTATCATGCTGCTGTTTTTTCAACATTTAATTTCATTTCATTTTCATCTGTTTGACAAACATCTTTGAGTTGAACTCTTTCCTATTCTGCAATCTGTAAAATGCTCATTTTTATAGGGAAATTCCACTTTCAGAATCAGTACTTCCGTTGACTGCCACGCATAAAGTTTTAATTAATAGGCCTATATCCCCTTCACTCAATATGATCATTTGAATCTTGTTTTTAAATAAAAGAAAAACTCATGCTTCAAAGTTATCAAAGAAGGCGGTTCCCGAACCACTTAGCACCTCTATCACGATTAAAATGCTTTTATAATTTGCATATAGGCTATGTGCTAAATCATTGGCAAACTATTAAATTTTATTATTTTTTTTACTAATTTAATGGCGAAGTAAAAATCTGTAGTCAATTTGTAGTATAGTTAGTAAGGTTAGTAACGCGCCTACTGAATTTTCACTCATTCAACGTAAAAAAATAGTGTTATTATAGTATTGCCACTTAAGATGCATATTGATATATCATCTTCACTCATTGTCAACATCTGGTTCTAATTTGAAAATCAAACCAAAACACATGTTCTAAATGTACACAAAGCAGACGTTTTTGAACCTCCATGCTATTCTTATGGAGGATGTTTTGCGTTATTTCTCATTTCCTGGTAATCGTATGGACACGCCAATAATTTTCCCTCGTGCATGGGACCGAGACCTTTAATTTGACACCCCTTCCATTTTCCAGTGATTAGTATAACGTCCACAAGTTCAAATAAGAAATTTCGCTTAGATCATGTGATACGTCGATACGTGAGTCGTGCGGGAAACAAACAACAGGCAGACTAACAGAAGACAGACAACGTGAACGCGACCAGCACTGCAGTCGCCAGTGTGGCCAACACCAAAACTACAGTTAACCTGTCCTTAAAAGTTAATAGTTTTGCTAGCCCTCACCAACCACGTTCGAACAAAACTGAAAATTGGTTGTGTTGGAACGAAGTTTTGCCGATTTTTTTCATATTTTAAATATGACGTTATTACATTTTCCACATGGTTCGCGGCTGTGCGGGGGCCCTAAAAACGCGGGGCCCCAGGCACCGCCTTGTTCGCCTTTATGTAGGGCCGCCTCTGGAAATGATATGCACCAAAGACGCTAAAATTGCACAATCATGAAACTTGGTTGTGATTAACATGATAGATGGAACATACTGACGCACACCATTCGCGTTAATGGGGGGGAGTGGAGGGGGGGATAGCCAAGATGACCCGCAAACGTTCTTTAATTTCTGGTTGACCTATCGTATGAATTACATAACAACTAAGGAGTTAGATAATTTTATTTCAACCAAGAGTTCAGATCCACCGATCTTTCTCTTCTAATAACCAAAGTATTCAGTATACACATAAATGGAGGTATAACTAATAACATAAAATAACTCAAACACTCAGTAACAATACAACTGTTATGAAATCTAGACTAAAAATTAACCATTCACGAAATATTTTGAAAAACTACACTTTGCCTTAACCAGGCACTCATGACTTCATCTCGGCTTACAGGTTTTTCGTGGGTAATCGAGCATTCTGAAGAGGATTTGCCGGTGATCACAGATGCACAACCATCGGGAAATCCCGGGTGCAAACACGGTGGTTGTCAACAGCGGCGGCGCGGCGGGGAGGATATGAGACCGGGAGCCCCCTGGCGCCCCCGCGGCGCCCCCACGGCGCCCCCGGGCCTTCCCACGCTACAAGTGCGCCCCGCACTGCAGGTGGCCGGCTTATCTTGGTAAAATATGAGAGCGTCTCACAAATATTTGAGGTCTCGTCGTGGCTCGAGTTGACACTGGGATTAACTCGCGGGGCATTGTTGTGTTGCAATAGTAAAATGTTGATAAGAAATGATAACTTTTTTTACATAAATTGATTTCAATAAAGTAAAATTTACGAGGATAATGCGATAAGAGTTGATGCATTGTTGCCAAGTTTTTTACTTATATGTATGGTGCACAGCTGTTACAATTTATATTGGACTACTTTCATGCAATACTATTTTGTAATTCTTTAAAAATGTTTTCATTCTCGATAATATGCTCCATTTGTAAAATTGACAGTAAACAAGCTATAAGAAAGATCTATTTCAGCAGTTCATTTAATTTAAAATTAGAATAGATCTCACGGAATTTTCCACTCCGAAAATATTTTTTTAACAGTGTTGCCGATATCTGCAAACTTATCCAGATGTTGCCATTATTAACCTCTGCGAACGTAATAGAAAAATAACGTACTGTTGCTGGGAGATGACTTTTTGGCCAGCTAGGGAAAAAGGAATTGAGGGGAGGTTACCCGCACCTCAGGGTTTTCTAGCTCTCCTATTGGTTAAATTTTAATGTCTTCTTTTATTTCAATGCTATTTAACAGCTGATAGTGGTGGGGGTATCTTCCCCTTCACTAGCCAACAAGTCATCTCCCAACAAGTGAAAAACAATCGTGTTACAGGTTTTCTTAATTAATAACTTATAATGTGTTTCATAGTTAGCTGTTTTACTTTTAAACCAAACCTAGGTATACTTTGTGAAAAAGTAACAGATCTAGTCACCGATTAAAAAACAACTGTTGCAAAAATATTACAAAACTGATACACAGAATGTTGTGATTTAACATTAACAATTGGTGTGCAACAGTGAAACAAAAAAAGTCTTCAGCTAATGAAATATAGTGCTAGCAAAGATAAACAAACCTTCTCCACAACTATTTCTGCCCCCTCCAACAACAGATCAATGAAAAAAGGGCAATAGATCAATGTTTACCGAACTTACCAAAAATCTGTAAGGCTTTATTTGTCCGGGGGTGGTCCTCGCTGGCAATATCCCCGCTCAGATATTGCCGGCAAGCACGTCGCCGCTGGGTGGCAAGCCCTATATGAGCGCGGGTCATTGTAGTGGCAATATCTCAGTGGAGAATCTGCTATGATATTGGCCCGGGACTAGTCGTCGTCCACTCTCATAAGTGAGACCCGGCGTGGGCAGCGCTTGACTCTGGGATCCCGGGGCTTAGGGTGTCAATATGTTTGGAAAGTGAAAAGAAGTGCTTTCGGGGAAAGTTTTATAGGGATTATATTTGATCGCTTGAAATAAAGAGACAATAGTGGATTTCAGAAGTTTATGAATTGTACTTTTGAACCTGTATATGTTTTGAATAGATATGGTAATTTTTACGATTTAATCATATTAATATTTGTGAGGATTTAAACTAATAAGAAATCTAATTTTGAAGCTTTTATTCAATTCTAATATAGTCTTAATAATGGATTTACCAGGAATATGTATTATTTGGGAACCACCATGACAGAATGTTTTGACACAAAGGAAATGTTAACACAATTTAATATTTGTACCAATCCATTTACTTTTGTACATGTCTATGTGTTCGTGGTACTTAGAAATCTCCAATTTTGTTGAAATTTGGGATTAACGTGTAAGACCAGGTCTATTTTCATTAGTTAGTGAACCAGCGTAATTGGATGATGGTAATGGGATTTTTAAATTGAAAAATATTTTTATGGTATTTTTCGACCTTAATTTTTTAGTTACTTTGAACTAAAAATAAAAAAAACTCTAAAAAACAACAATTTAGTATTTAAATTTTTTAACTTAGCCTAATTGGATACGGAGTAAATCCAAAATATGTTTCCTAGCATTGAGAAATTAACAAAACCGATTTAACGGTTGCTGAGACCTATGCATTTTAACATAACTTTATAGAATTTGGTATGTACTTTCACTATGTAGCTATGTAGGTTTTTACTCATGTTTGTTTAAAACACCCTCATAGCAGCAAACCTACACATGTACTGTTGTTCGTGTAGAAAATTAAAAAGTGCAAAATCATGACACAATATTATGTTTACCTTCACTAAATTATCACGGAGTACCAGGTTAACCGAGCCTTGCTCGTTCGTTTTAATTAACTTTTGTTATAGTGTCATGGTAGGGCCTAATAAAGCTATAAAATTTCCACCAACAACCAACTATACCTCTTCACAGTTAACAGCTGTTTCAAAAAAATTTAAGATTGGTGTTCCTTTATTTTTTTATACCTTTTGTTGCTATTTCGTTACCAAAATAGCAACCCTTAAGACCAATGTTAAAAATTACGATATTTAAACTTAAATTGAGACCAAATTCGATTTTTCCTAGGATTGAGGCTGTTCCTAAGCTTATTTTTGAGCTAAAACACAATTAAATTCAAAGTTTAAGCAAAATCTACCCCCTAGATTTCGAGATAGTGGAACACACATCCCTTCATACAGTGCTCGTATTATAGTGCAACCTAGCTACCTAGTACCTAGCTTTGCCCGATGATTTTAATTCACTTTGTTATGCTTTTTGTTATGTGAAGGCCAACTATACCTTTCTTTCAGTGGCAGCTGTTTCAAAACCAATGATGCTTGAAAGCAAGGCAATAGAATTTTAACTGCCTTTCTTAAAATTAGGGTTTATAATTATTATTTTTTTACCATTCGTTGTTAGTTTGTTGCCTTCATGGCAACCCATAAGAAAATAAAATTACAATTTTTAAACTTGGTTATTGACAAAAACGATTTTTCAGTGGTTATGGCTGTTTCTAAACTTTTTCTTGGACCAAAAGACTCAAATGCAAAGTTTATGCAAAATCTGCCAGCTAGATTTCAAGATCGATTTCAAACACATCACCACAGACACTCCTAGTATACATATTATTTTCTAACAACAACCCATGGCAGCCAAACTACATACTCATTCCTGTGATATCTATAGAGAAAATAAAATATCTAGTTGATAGGAGTAATAGATACTCAACTTATTCTACGATAAATTAAAGTTGACTTAGGTTTACGCATTATTTACAAAGTGTTAACAAATATTTAGCTGACAGTTTTATTTTTTAATATTAAAAAAAGGAACCTCTAAACAGGCAAAGCATAAGATTCTTATAATTTTTATGGGACTAAAGCTGCAATCGAGTTTGAAGAACTGTTATTGTGTTCTTGAAATGTTTATTTTAGGCTGATAAATATTATATACCACATACATTGTACTGTATTATATTATCTTTAAGAAAATATAGATAATTATTATTTATTGGTACGTATCAATTTTCAATAAATATAAGTATTCCAGCATACTACTTTCTATGTTATTTAATTTTAAGCTTCTTTAGTTGTAAAATCGTTTATTTTTATTCGGTTATAAACTGATGATTGTAAGACTAGCAAAAATGCAAAGTATGATGATTGTAAGTTTAGCAATGCAAAGTATAAAAATAGTTTTGATATAAAAATATACAATTTTGTACAAATGTCTAATTTGACGCATGATAATTATTAAAACGTGTTATTAATAAAATAGAAATAATTTAATAACAATTATTGTTATCAAAAAGTTCTTAAAAGTCTACAAATTAACTGTATCTTAAAGTAGTACTTAAAGTAGCTTGGATCAAGAAATGTTTTCTCTCCGTTGCGATTGGAAAAGAAATAACATCTCTAAATTTGTTTGCAAGTTTAATAATATTTTTGTACAAATAAAACAACCCGAACATTAACAAACCATTAGATACTAGGCAAGTCGAATATCTATAAGACCTCCCAACGGTCGAAAACGTAAGGAGCGATTATGAGCGAAGATTGTTTATTCACATAGTCTTAAACAATATTCAACCTCTACAACGTGATATTTACAGTTTTTTTTGCTAATATACATCCAGCAAATATTTATATACACTAATTACTAATATACCAAATATACACTTTTTTGCCATTTGTAGTAGGCTTAGGCCTAGTTCATAAGAATTTTGCCTTATCGTGTGGTTAGGGGTGATTAAGTTACTGTAGTAAAGTTTATTGTTAGTCTTGAAATTTTATGAACAGTGTAAAAGTAGGTCCACACTTTTTTCAGTTTTATACTGTAATTGTTAATTATAAAATATTTCTTTTTATCAAGGATAAAGAACATTATTATACAGTTACTCCAATAATAGCATCCACCCAGTAACATTTTCATCATGAACCCCTTCCGTCAACTCTCACACCCCGCTAACTCTGACGTACAAAACGTTGTCACAAAGCAACACCGGTATCAGCTGATCTGGCACGTCACGTGACCCGATCAGCTGACAGGTGGCGGTCACGTGACCGGCGGGCGGCCAAACAGCTAAGTGAATCCGATCTTAATATACCCCGGGGGCGATTTAAATATCGGCTAATCCCGTGAACGCATCAATAGCCTCGCACAAAGCGCGAGGACCACCAACGCCGCGCGCGGCGGACGGCAGTAATACCCTCCATTGTTGCTTATTAAACAACCCCTCTCGGCGCGATATTGCCTGCATTCAAGACACGCTTATTAAGAAGCCGGTCCGCGACTACCTGAGGATAACTTGGAGTTTTGTGACTGTGGACAGGTCTGCAATGGATATTACACAAGTTTTTGAGTTTGCGGTATTAAAACTCTAAAAGATTTTAGGACAATATTAATAATTTTACAACGGTTTTAAATGTAGAATAACGAATAGTAGTCTAGTTCCATCTGACTGGCTACTGATGCATGTTAAGAGAAGAAACAACTTTTAATATAGTGTCGTGGTTGATTTTACACTAATATTACTTGTACCAGTAAAATAGGCTCTACATTATTGACTTTGTGTAATATACAAAGGAAATTGGGCTTTCACTTAATGAAGGAAACATTCTATTTGTAGGGACAAGTGTTCCTAAAACGGTAGTGAACCTTTGTACATGTATAAAGGAAATTTTTCGCTAAGACTGACTGAATTTTGGTGGTTTTACCTGCATTTTCTGTTAAACAAATTTAATCATACTATAAGTCTATCGTGTTTGTTGTGCTTGTTCGAAACTTTAATAAGAGTCATCTTCTCCTTTGGGCCAGTAGCCCATCGTTGCGCAGCGCAACGCAGTCGGCAATGTTAAGCAAATGAGCATATGGCTTTTAATGCAAAACATGGTATTTTATTCCCCTGTTTCTGACCCGTTTTTCAACCGATTTTCCTTAAACTTGGTAAGAGTTTAGTTTAATAGTTATATTAGGCCCCTTATACCTCGAAATTTTGAAAATCGAAATATTACTAAGGAAAATCGAGTTACTTTGTGCCGTCAAAAAGAGTAATATTTGTTAAAATTTTCAAAATTTCGAGGTATGAGGTGCCTAATATAACTATTCAACTAAGCACTTACCAAGTTAATAGAAAATCGGTTGAAAAACGGTATCCGAAACAGGGGAATAAAATACCATGTTTTGCATTAAAAGCCGTATGGTTGTTGCCGACTGTGCAACAATGGACTACTGGCCCAAAGGTGAAGATGACTCTTAATATAAAACAACAGTAATATACTGGATCTTCTAAATTTGTTGGCAGATCAAACTCACTAGACACTGTCTAAACAAGCTGTCAAAGACAGTAGCGCTCTACCAATGATGTCAGTTCCTCTGTTTTTGACAAGTGTTGCAAAAATTTTTCTTGGGTGCTGATTGATTTAACATTAAAGATACTCACTTGGTTTGTAATATTATAACTTATATTTTTAATTTTGCTTCAATTAACCAGGTATACGGTATACCAAAAGTCTATTCGCGCCTGTTATTTTTTAACAGCAACATGTAACGAGATTACCATGTGGGCAAGTTTTAGTAACTACAAGATTACATTTGTTCAAAACTCTACATCTCAAAATTTCTCAGGAGTAAAAATTTGGAAATTACAACCTGATAATATATTATTTTAATATTCTGGAACAAAGAAGAATGGAGAAAGTTAGAGGTTTCTATAGACCTACCAGTTGTGTGAGGAATGGCGCTGACTGAAAATAGCTAATCCCTCGCATTAAAAAAAATCAATATTTAATCTCAACAATTTTCAACTGGGTTTAGTCAGAGACTGATAGAAACTTCTCCTAACTTGCAATTTTTTTGTTTATTCCTAAAAACCTTTGAAATAAGGTGTCCCTCAATAGGGTATAAGCTTTTATAAAAAACCTTTTGAGCAACCACCAAACCCCCCTGATTTCAGGGCTTGGGAAAAATATAACATTAATACAAGAGGTCTTTTAATTTTTTCAACCCTTTGAATGAGATGTCATTATGGGAGTGTTTCTATGTAATATTTTCAACTTACCCCCTAAAACCAAATTTTGGGGGAGGAGAATAAGTATATACATACAAAGCTTTATTATTTAAGCTTAAGTCACTAAGCATTCCCCTGTAGATAATAACATTTATCTGTTACTGGTAAAAAATATCAGGAGGAGTACCTTTTGAAACACATGGTATACTTGATGTAAAATCAAAGATTTAATTGTAATAAATTTTATTAGCCGCATTATAAATGTGCCTGTCAGTAAAGGATGTAATCACACGTTACGGGCGAGATCAACAGTCCAGTGATGGTTGTACCGTGGTGGACGTTACGTTGTATTGGTTCTAATTAATGTCAGCCTGTCAGTCACTACGGTCAGCAACTAGCCACTACCGCCACCTGTCAGTAAAGGATGTAATCACACGTTACGGAAGAGATCGACAGCCCAGTGATGGTTGTACCGTGATGGACGTTACGTTGTATTGGTTATAATTAATGTCAGCCTGTCAGTCACTACGGCCAGCAACTAGCCACTAGTGCCACCTGTCAGTAAAGGATGTAATCACACGTTACGGGAGAGATCGACAGTCCAGTGATGGTTGCACCGTGGTGGACGTTACGTTGTATTGGTTATAATTAATGTCAGCCTGTCAGTCACTACGGCCAGCAACTAGCCACTAGCGCCAACCTGACAGTAAAGGATGTAATCACACGTTACGGGAGAGATCAACAGCCCAGTGATGGTTGCACCGTGGTGGACGTTACGTTGTATTGGTTCTAATTAATGTCAGCCTGTCAGTCACTACGGTCAGCAACTAGCCACTAGTGCCACCTACCAGTAAAGGATGTAATCACACGTTACAGGAGAGATCGACAGCCCAGTGATGGTTGCACCGTGGTGGACGTTACGTTGTATTGGTTCTAATTAATGTCAGCCTGTCAGTCACTACGGCCAGCAACTAGCCACTAGCGCCACCTACCAGTAAAGGATGTAATCACACGTTACGGGAGAGATCGACAGTCCAGTGATGGTTGCACCGTGGTGGACGTTACGTTGTATTGGTTCTAATTAATGTCAGTCTGTCAGTCACTACGGTCAGCAACTAACCACTAGCGCCAACTGTCAGTAAAGGATGTAATCACACGTTACGGGAGAGATCGACAGTCCAGTGATGGTTGCACCGTGGTGGACGTTACGTTGTATTGGTTCTAATTAATGTCAGTCTGTCAGTCACTACGGTCAGCAACTAACCACTAGCGCCAACTGTCAGTAAAGGATGTAATCACACGTTACGGGAGAGATCGACAGCCCAGTGATGGTTGCACCGTGGTGGATGTTACGTTGTATTGGTTCTAATTAATGTCAGCCTGTCAGTCACTACGGCCAGCAACTAGCCACTAGCGCCAACTGTCAGTAAAGGATGTAATCACACGTTACGGGAGAGATCGACAGCCCAGTGATGGTTGCACCGTGGTGGACGTTACGTTGTATTGGTTCTAATTAATGTCAGCCTGTCAGTCACTACGGTCAGCAACTAGCCACTAGCGCCAACTGTCAGTAAAGGATGTAATCACACGTTACGGGAGAGATCGACAGCCCAGTGATGGTTGCACCGTGGTGGACGTTACGTTGTATTGTTTCTAATTAATGTCAGCCTGTTAGTCACTACGGTCAGCAACTAGCCACTAGCGCCAACCTGCCAGTAAAGGATGTAATCACACGTTACGGGAGAGATCGACAGTCCAGTGATGGTTGCACCGTGGTGGACGTTACGTTGTATTGGTTCTAATTAATGTCTCCCTGTCGGTCACTACGGTCAGCAACTAGCCACTAGCGCCAACTGTCAGTAAAGGATGTAATCACACGTTACGGGAGAGATCAACAGCCCAGTGATGGTTGCACCGTGGTGGACGTTACGTTGTATTGGTTCTATATAATGTCAGCCTGTCAGTCACTACGGCCAGCAACTAGCCACTAGCGCCAACCTGCCAGTAAAGGAAGTAATCACACGTTACGGGAGAGATCGACAGTCCAGTGATGGTTGCACCGTGGTGGACGTTACGTTGTATTGGTTCTAATTAATGTCAGCTTGTCAGTCACTACGGTCAGCAACTAGCCACTAGCGCCACCTGTCTGTAAAGGATGTAATCACACGTTACGGGAGAGATCGACAGTCCAGTGATGGTTGCACCGTGGTGGACGTTACGTTGTATTGGTTCTAATTAATGTCAGCCTGTCAGTCACTACGGTCAGCAACTAGCCACTAGCGCCAACTGTCAGTAAAGGATGTAATCACACGTTACGGGAGAGATCGACAGCCCAGTGATGGTTGCACCGTGGTGGACGTAACGTTGTATTGGTTCTAATTAATGTCAGTCTGTCAGTCACTACGGCCAGCAACTAGCCACTAGCGCCAACTGTCAGTAAAGGATGTAATCACACGTTACGGGAGAGATCGACAGTCCAGTGATGGTTGCACCGTGGTGGACGTTACGTTGTATTGGTTCTAATTAATGTCAGCCTGTCAGTCACTACGGTCAGCAACTAGCCACTAGCGCCACCTGTCAGTAAAGGATGTAATCACACGTTACGGGAGAGATCGACAGCCCAGTGATGGTTGCACCGTGGTGGACGTTACGTTGTATTGGTTCTAATTAATGTCAGCCTGTCAGTCACTACGGTCAGCAACTAGCCACTAGCGCCACCTGTCAGTAAAGGATGTAATCACACGTTACGGGAGAGATCGACAGCCCAGTGATGGTTGCACCGTGGTGGACGTTACGTTGTATTGGTTCTAATTAATGTCAGCCTGTCAGTCACTACGGTCAGCAACTAGCCACTAGCGCCACCTGTCAGTAAAGGATGTAATCACACGTTACGGGAGAGATCGACAGTCCAATGATGGTTGCACCGTGGTGGACGTTACGTTGTATTGGTTCTAATTAATGTCAGCCTGTCAGTCACTACGGCCAGCAACTAGCCACTAGCGCCAACTGTCAGTAAAGGATGTAATCACACGTTACGGGAGAGATCGACAGCCCAGTGATGGTTGCACCGTGGTGGACGTTACGTTGTATTGGTTCTAATTAATGTCAGCTTGTCAGTCACTACGGTCAGCAACTAGCCACTAGCGCCAACCTGCCAGTAAAGGATGTAATCACACGTTACGGGAGAGATCGACAGTCCAGTGATGGTTGCACCGTGGTGGACGTTACGTTGTATTGGTTCTAATTAATGTCAGCCTGTCAGTCACTACGGTCAGCAACTAGCCACTAGCGCCACCTGTCAGTAAAGGATGTAATCACACGTTACGGGAGAGATCGACAGCCCAGTGATGGTCGCACCGTGGTGGACGTTACGTTGTATTGGTTCTAAATAATGTCAGCCTGTCAGTCACTACGGCCAGCAACTAGCCACTAGTGCCACATTTTAGTAAAGGATGTAATCACACGTTACGGAAAAGATCGACAGTCAAGTGATGGTTGCACCGTGGTGGACTTTACGTTGTATTGGTTATAATTAATGTCAGCTTGTCAGTCACTACGGTCAGCAACTAGCCACTAGTGCCACCTGTCAGTAAAGGATGTAATCACACGTTACGGGAGAGATCGACAGTCCAGTGATGGTTGCACCGTGGTGGACGTTACGTTGTATTGGTTATAATTAATGTCAGCTTGTCAGTCACTACGGTCAGCAAATAGCCACTAGCGCCAACCTGTCAGTAAAGGATGTAATCACACCTTACGGGAGAGATCGACAGTTCAGTGATGGTTGCACCGTGGTGGACGTTACGTTTTATTGGTTCTAATTAATGTCAGCTTGTCAGTCACTACGGTCAGCAACTAGCCAATAGTGCCAACCTGCCAGTAAAGGATGTAATCACACGTTACGGGAGAGATCGACAGTCCAGTGATGGTTGCACCGTGGTGGACGTTACGTTGTATTGGTTCTAATAAATGTCAGTCTGTCAGTCACTACGGCCAGCAACTAGCCACTAGCGCCAACCTGCCAGTAAAGGATGTAATCACACGTTACGGGAGAGATCGACAGTCCAGTGATGGTTGCACCGTGGTGGACGTTACGTTGTATTGGTTCTAATTAATGTCAGCCTGTCAGTCACTACGGCCAGCAACTAGCCACTAGTGCCACCTGTCAGTAAAGGATGTAATCACACGTTACGGGAGAGATCGACAGTCCAGTGATGGTTGCACCGTGGTGGACGTTACGTTGTATTGGTTCTAATTAATGTCAGCCTGTCAGTCACTATGGCCAGCAACTAGCCACTAGCGCCACCTGTCAGTAAAGGATGTAATCACACGTTACGGGAGAGATCGACAGTCCAGTGATGGTTGCACCGTGATGGACGTTACGTTGTATTGGTTCTAATTAATGTCAGCCTGTCAGTCACTATGGCCAGCAACTAGCCACTAGCGCCACATGTCAGTAAAGGATGTAATCACACGTTACGGGAGAGATCGACAGTCCAGTGATGGTTGCACCGCGGTGGACGTTACGTTGTATTGGTTCTAATTAATGTCAGCCTGTCAGTCACTACGGCCAGCAAGTAGCCACTAGCGCCACCTGTCGTGTAGGCCCACGTATAAACCATCGAACATTGGAAACAAAAATGTCATTAGTCCATTATTTTTTATGGAGTTTCTAGAATGGATTTTTCACTGTGTTAAACTAGTTATTCTGTATGAACTCTAAATATGTAAAGCTGTGTAAAACGTAACTATGGACTTAACTATAAATCATTTCCATTCTACACAACACCTCAAACTTTTCAATTGTAACATTTTAACAGTTCACACAACAAAAAATTATAAAATGTTATATCCCTTTATAGAAAATGACTTTTTACACGTTTAAAAAGTATTATTTGCGTTTCATAAAACAGTTAAACAGTATAACTTTCGTCCACATCACTGAACAAATTGTATGGCAAAATTTAATCCTAGTAAGTAGTGCGTTTTGGTTACTTCTGCGCCGGAAGTCGTGCCATCTGCCCGAGCAGCTGCTCGAGCAGCTGGCGCCAGCTGCTATGTCACATAGCTTCCGGTGGGGGTTAGAGGGTATATATGAGATGCTGTAGTTATATTTTATGCCATATAGGTCGGGGTGGAGATGGCGATAGTGTTGGCGTTAGGGTGAAGTGAATTTGCGCATAAAATTAAAAGTTAGTTCAAAATTGAAATTCGTCGGTGTTAACGAAACTCTAACAGTTGAACAAAAATTAAGAGTTAGTTCAAAATTGAAATTCAAACTTATAATTGGAATTTGGAAAATATGTCAAGGTCATCCAGAGTAAGTTTTAAAAAATTCTATCGAACTATCACTAGAAATAGTTTTAAGTTGAAGTAGTTGGTGATAGCGGGATAATTGATTCGTGCCATGAGAGAGGTGTTTATCGTATGAAAGTTGGCGATCGAATAAGAAATGCCGCCTAGGGAGAGGGCTTATAAAACGGCAACCTCCCCCCACCACCCCTTCCCCCACTCCTTTAGACCAATAACCGGTTGCCGACACTATGTGGTAAAACTGAACTAGACATGGCGGCCGCCATGGATAATTCTAACCTCAAATCTTAGCTCAGCTGAAGAGAATAGAGGAGCATGAAGTAGGAATTGTGGTGACAGCGCTTATATGAGGAATAGTAGGGGTAAAATAAAAAAAACTTGTTGAACACAGTCGATAGGTGTAACAAGTTTAAAGTTGTTGAATTGTAACATAGAATGCAAAATGTTGTAAATAACACTATCATCAACATTAACCTGCGAAGTCTTTGAAGAGTATAATGGGTTAAAACTGTACTTCTTTCTAACTCTATTTAAATTAGTTCTACACTTAGAAATTGAAGGTTTAGAAGTACTTCGTAATATGTGTTGTGTTCGCAAAAGCTTTAATTTTAAACATTGTGCAGTCATTATAACCGATGTGTTAAGTTCAGAAGTTAAAAGAAGACTGAGATATAAAATGAAGTGTAAAAGAAATTGAAACAGAACGCCAGAGTAGTAATTTTATAGGTTAGAATTTACGAAGGCTATTCCATGGATAATTCTAACCTCAAACCTAGTAGTGTCATAACATAAAACTAACGAGAGATGATGACCGAGCGGATGCGAGGCAATGAATGTTTGTAGCGCGATAAACTACCCACCTTTATAGAGGCAATAACTCCAGCCAGATGGCGGCAGATGGCAAGCAAATGACTGGTTGACCGACTTTCACCTGAGTAGTAAGAGAAGTAGGGTTCTGTGTCTATCCCTACTCCTTGGGGTCAATGACCGACCGGAAAGGTCAATGACCCCCCCCCTTCCCCCCCCCCTCCCCCCCCCTTCCCCCACTCCTTCCCCCACTCCTTCCCCCACTCCTCCAGGTCAATTGCCGGTCACCACCGGTTGTTGACTTTATGTGGTGAAACCAGACTAAATATGGCAGCTGCCATGGATAATTCTAACCTCAAACCTGCTGCGCATGCAACAAGTTCTCCGGATCGGAATGAGTCTATGCTATGCGCATGCGCCTAGTCCTGTATTACTCACTTTAGCGCTACTGCACATGGATAATTCTAACCTCAAACCTTGGTTTTGTGTTGTTGCGCATGTGCCGCTCCCCACTCCTTCGCCTTTCTTTTATACTGCTGCGAATTGGACTGGATTGAACACTGTACTGTAGTGAAACAACTTCCCCCACTACTCGAGAATCCGAGGAGCGATACGAGCCTGATCTTAGCGTCAGTCGTCAACAAACTTTCATAGCGAAAGGTTGTTGGCGACTCAGCAAGAGGTTTTAAATATATAGTAGGCCTATATATATTTGAACTTCTTCTACTATGTTGCGTTTTTTAATGCAATGTGGTATGTGTGTGTGTGTGTGTGTGTTTAGTTTTAAGGTGTATTTAATTTAAGAAATAATTTGCGCATTGCGATGTTAGTTATAAGTTGGGTTTAGCATTAAGGTGTATTAATTTTAAGAATAATGATGGTATTTGGTTGTGTTGAATTATTTGGTTTTTAATAATGATGTGTTGTTAGTTTTAAGTGTTGATATTAATAATTTATGTTGTTGTTTTGCCTTTCAGCTAGATGTTAGGGGGTAGATTAACTGTAAATTCAGAAGTTCAGTTGAACTTCACTTAGAAGGGGTGGGACATCCGCAAATTGCGGACTAGGTTTTTTGCATTTTGTTTAGGAATATGATGGGTGGGATTAGTTTGGGTGGGTGTTAGAGTTGCGTTTCTGCATTAGCTGTTCCAGTTTCCCTGAAATTAATGGTTACGCTTTGATGCGGACGGGACGTTACGCTTTGATGCGGACGGACCAGGGCCTCCCTGCTGTTCCAGTTTCCCTGAAATTAATGGTTACGCTTTGATGCGGACGGGACGTTACGCTTTGATGCGGACGGCCCAGGGACCTCCCTTGCAGAACGTAACTAGTGGGTTGGGAGTGGGAACCGCTAGGCAAACAGGGTGGTGGGAACAGTATTACTGTTCCCATCACCTTGGATCATTATAAATCTTGAATGACCTTGACCCACTTTCGGAAGGGTCAATGACCCCCCCCCTCCCCCCCCCCGAAAAAATGGAGTCGATCCCCCCCCTCCCCCCCCGAAAAAATGGAGTCGGTTCCCCCCCCCCTTCCCCCACTCCTACCCCCACTCCTTCCCCCACTACGGGTGAACGACCGGTCATGACCTGAAAAATTAAAATGGCTATAACTTGATAACGGATTGACGGATTTGGACAAGCGATACATCATTGAAAAGGTCTATGTAAGACAAACATTTTGGTAAAAGAAGAATTTGGTTATCTTATTTTAGTCAAAAGTTATGCGAATTATTTTAAATAAATACCTTCTCTTTCCCCTTTTCCCCCACCTCCCAGGTCAATAATCAGTCTCGGCCAGCTGCTACCCCTCTCATTTGCATATTGTTATAAAAGACGCACCGACTGCGGCTAACATTTCATTCTGATTCCAGACGTTACGCTGCGAACTTGGAGCCACAACCATGTTATCTCTGCCAACTACAACTTCTACTTTAACTTCTACTTCGACTTCTATTTCTACTACGGCTGTTCCTGCACCTAAGAAAACTCTTCGCCTCAAAAACCTTCCTGATTGCTACAAGAATCGACTTGCATCTCAACCTTCAACTTCTGGAGCTATTCTTCCGCCAACTAACACTTCTAGACTTCGTAGTATTTTTTCACCGCCTTCGCCTTCAAAGGACTCCGCACCACCATCAACTACTATGCCGCCACCGCAGAAGCCAGTTCACCACCATCCTAATACCCCTTCCGTTGAAACCATTGTTCATCGTCTTAGCACACCCATTATCCCACTATCACCATTGCCTCCTACCCCACCACTTAGTACACCTGAAGATCATACCTATCACAAAACTGAATCCTCTCAACCTGCTACTAAATCATCTCCTAAATCAGCTCCTAAACCAGCTTCTAAACCAGCTCCTAAACTTACTCCTAAACCTACTCCTAAACCTACTCCTAAACCCGCTCCTTCAGAGCAATTTCAATTATTACAAGAACAGCGTCGTAGGGCATTTAGCCGTCCCACTACTTGCCCTGAAATGCTTACTAGGGGAATTAAGAAAGGATCACCTTGTGGGAGGAAATGTGTAAAAAACGAAAGTTTTTGCCGTGTACATGTCGTAAAACACATTTCTGAACTACAAGTGACAGAAACCCCCACTGTTGAATACCAATCCAAAATTATTGGTGTGAAAGGAAATAGGCTTAAGAGAGGTTGTGTCTATTTTTTTGAAAGTGTTATTGACAACGAACACATTTTGGCAACTTGTAATGGCGTAAGATATAATATTAAAGTGATTGAATCCTTGCGCAAAGAGAAATCCGTTTATGAGTTAGACTCTAAAGACTATCTCCTCAGACACAAACTGGATGGTATTACAAGGTGGGGGCGTAGCAAGTAAATTCACATAGCTTTTTCCAAATTATTGCTTAAAAAAATACTGGGGGAGAAACACAACGCGTTATAGCGTTGTGTTTCTCCCCCATTATTTTTTAACACTCTAAGTCTCGTGACCTACTAACCTACTTCCATCCAAGTAGTAAGAAAAGTACTTCCCCCACTCCTTTGGGTCGATGACTGGTCATGGTCAGCACCTACCCCTCATTTGCATACTATTATAAAAGCGGAGCGAGCGTTGGTCACCCCTTCATTTTTCTTCTACATGCCGCTCTTGTCGTTTCCTCTCTGCTGTTTACAATATTTCTTGCTTCAAAATGCCTCCTCATCTGAATGAAAATTTTAATTTTTCTGAAATTTCTGATGTTTTTGAACAATCTGAAGACACTTTAAGTAACGACAGTGAAAGTGAAGATGATGAGGACGATGATGATTATACTGTTGAACTTAGTGAAGAACGTAAAGTCATAGCAATTGATCCACAATTTCCATTTGATACAATAGAAAAGTTTATGGCTGAAGCTAATAAATGGTTGGACTCAGGATGTTATGTACGAATTGACTCTTTTATATTGTATGGTGATAGTCATTCTTTCCTTGTCACACCAAATGACAGAGACCGCATGTTGCAGTGGGCACAATCTATGATGGAGTACTACGAACAAGGTGTGGACACTGGCGGCTATTTTCTTGCACAACTAGTGTAATAACAAATTACCCTTCCCCCACGTAGTGAAGAAGGAAAAGAAATATTAGGAATCTAATTATAATACTTCCTTCCACATATAAAGAAGAAGGGGAAAGGAGTGGGGATTATAAAGTGGTGGGGGAATGTGTATAAATGCAGGTTGTTTCAAGAGACTTTTATTATTATTGTGGTTTTAGCAGAAACAACATGGAGTTTAAATCTTCAGCAAAAATAAGGAATAATATAATAAAGAAAGAAATTCGCAAGAAAGAAAAGATTGAACTTATAAAATTACAACTTATAATACCTTCCATTGAAATTGGATGTAGCAAACTAAAGACTTTGGTGAAAACTAACGAATATTTGTTACAATTGCTAAAAACAATCGAAGAGTTGAAGAGAAAGAATGGACATTCTACATAGTAAAATTTGAACATTTTAATATAAATAAGTAAACTGAAAAAAGTAGATGTAGAATAGAGAGCGAGGAATAGATCACTTTGTGGTAATGGACTAACATGCCACTTAGTGCTCTATTCCTCGTTCTCGCGTTAAATTGGATTACCTTGACCTATTTGTTTGACTGTTAGAATTTGGTTAACACAGTTGAATTTCAGTTTGAAACTAACGTTTATTTTTGTTCAACTGTTAGAGTTTTTTAACACTGTCGAACTTTAGTTTTGAACTAACTTTTAATTTATGCGAATTTTTAGTTCAACTCTAGTTAATTTATGCGCAAATTTAGTTCAACCAAGTGCCTGTGCTCTAGCCATTTCCACTCCAACATTTGTTCTTTTAACATCTGTCCCATAACATCTGTCCTAATAGATGTTAAAAGAAAGTTTGTTAAAGTTTGAATATAAAGAAGTATATACTAAAACTCCAATGGGAATAAAGAACACGAATGAACAATTAGTTTGTAGAAGGTTAATATTTTGTTGAAAATGTTTGATTTCCTAGGATAGTGAAGAGGATGAAATAGTGGTGGGGGAACCATTATAATAGGAGGAACGTGAGAGCCCACTTCATTTCTTGGTGAAATTTCGAAGAGTAAACATCTCAACATGTATCGTTGCGATAAATGTTCGGAATCGTTTCACGATGAAATTCTATTAGACTGTCATAAAGAACTAATTCACAACAACCCAGAAGAAAAACAAGAACAACAAGAACAACAAGAAGAACAAGAACAACAAGAAGAACAAGAAGAACAAGAAGAACAATATGAAATAACAGCAACATCTTCAACTACTTTACCAAATCTACAAGTATTTGCATTACCTGGTAAAGTAGTAATGCATCATAAGATTCAAAATGAAAACTTGAAGCTAGAAGAATTTATTAGAGAAGCAAAACCAATTGTAAGTAAAACTTTAAAAGAAGAATTAAAAAGATTGAACTTTCTTAAATTTGGTTTACTACTAGAAGCTATGTTTATAAATGTACAAGAAGAATTATCACCAAGAGGATTCATAACAAAAAACCGAACCATTATGGAAAGTTCAAACATTGATTCAATAGTAGAGAACTGTATAGAAGAAATATTAACAAAAATTCAGGAACACGAAGGAAGAGGATCCGGATGGAGTCTTACAAGTATTGAAGTATTAGATATAAGAGTTCACAAACATGGATATGGACTAATGGGATCAAGTTACATTCCTCTGCCAAAAAGAATTGAAGATACAAAATCTTGTATTAATGTTAAAAATGAAGACAATGAATGTTTTCGTTATGCAATGACAACTAAATTTGTACCACATCATGTGAATAGACCTGACCAAGAATATGAAAATCAAAGATTTAGATACAATTTTCAAGGAATCACTTATCCTGTATCACTGAAAGATATATCAAAATTTGAGAAGAAAAATCCCGGTACGTCTATCAATGTTTTTGCATTAGATAGTTCAAACAAAGTGTATCCTTTACGTATTGCAAAAGAAGAGCTACCAGATCATACGGATTTACTACTACTAACGCGAGGAGATGTGTCTCACTATGTGTACATAAAGCAATTTGATCGTCTTGTTAACAAGCAACTTTCAAAAAATCGAAACAAAAAGATAATTTGCAAGAGATGTTTTAATTTTCAACGAGAAGGAAGAGAAGGAAGAGAATGGTTACAAGAGCACAAAAGACTATGTAACAATAATTATGAAGCAAAGATTAATTTACCTGCGGAAAACAGAGCATTCGTTAAATTTGAAAAGGTTCATTATCAATACCGTATCCCTTTCGTTGTGTATGCGGACTTTGAATCAACACTTGTTCCTGTTGAAGATGAAAATTGTGAAGCTAGAAAAAGTGTCAAGTATCAAATGCACAAACCAAACAGTTTTTGTTTAATGGTGAAATCGACATTATCAGAAGAACATTTAAACAGATATGGATTAACTTCAGAACCTCTAGTATATCGTGGTGAAAATGTAGAAAAAATATTTCTTGATCACTTATATTCAATAGCTGGAAATGTACAAAGATTATATACAAATATTGTACCAATGAAAACGATGGAGGAAGAAGAAGAAATTCAACATGAAAATGCAACTCGATGTTTCTTGTGCAAAAATGATTTTACTATTGAGAATTATAAAGTTAAAGATCACGATCACCTCACTGGTTATTACAGGGGTGCTGCTTGTAATAAATGCAACTTGAGCTATCGTTTACCACTATTTATTCCTGTGGTTCTGCATAACCTCAGTGGGTACGATGCTCATTTCATAATACCCGAATTAGGAAGAGACGATGGTAAAATTGATGTATTAGCTGAAACTTCAGAGAAGTTCATCAGTTTTTCCAAAGAAGTTGGAAACATGAAATTAAGATTCTTAGACTCCTACAGATTTATGCCGTCGAGTTTGTCCAAACTTTCAGAAAATTTAAGGAAACAAGATTTAATCGAAACAAAGAAGATTGTAAATAACGACAAACTGGATTTGGTACTTCGGAAAGGTGTGTTTCCATATGATTACATAGACAGTTTAGAAAAATTTAATGAAACATCACTTCCGGCTAAAGAAGAATTTAAAAGTAAACTTTACGACATGGACATATCTCAAGAGGACTATGATCATGCATGTAAAGTATGGAACGAATTAGGATTTAGAACATTAGGAGAATATTCAGATTTTTATGTTAAATTAGATGTAACTTTATTATGTGATATAATGGAAGAATTTAGAAATACGTGTTTTGCAGCTTATGGATTGGACCCTCTTCATTCGTACACTTCACCTGGATTAGCATGGCAAGCCATGTTGAAAGAAACAAATTGTAAAATACAACTTCTTACTGATATAGATATGGTTTTAATGTTAGAGTCAGGAGTTCGAGGGGGATTGACGCAAAGCGTTACACGACATTTTAAGGCGAACAACAAGTATCTGCCCGATTATGATGCATCAAAACCAACAACATTCCTGGGTTATTTTGATGCAAATAACTTATACGGATGGGCAATGTCAAATCCCCTTCCATATGATAATTTTAAATGGGTAGATCCAGAATCGATTGGAAACATAATGGATATACCGAAGCATGGTGAAACTGGTTACATTTTTGATGTGGATTTTGAATATCCTGAACATCTTCATGATCAACATTATGATTTACCACTTCTTCCGAAGACTAAAATTTCCCCTACTGGAAGATGGCCAAAATTATTGATGACTTTAACCGACAAGTCTCGATATGTTGGACACTACTGGATGATACAACAGGCTTTTGACTTAGGACTGAGAATTACAAAAATTAATCGAGTACTACAATTTTCTCAATCTTGTTGGTTAAAACCTTACATCGACAACAACACAAGAAGAAGAGCCGTCGCTACATCAAGTTTTCAAAAAGATTTTTTCAAATTAATGAACAACGCAATATTTGGCAAGACTTTGGAAAACAAAAGGAAACATAAGGATATCAAATTGGTAACTGATCCAGTAAAATTACAGAAATTAGTGCAACAACCAAACTTTGGTTCATCTGTAATTATTAATGAAAATCTAGTTGTTATTTCCATGAACAAGAAGTCAGTTGAAATGGATCGTCCTTTGTATCTTGGAATGTCAATCTTGGATATTTCAAAAACACATATGTATGAGTTTCATTATAAGAAGATGGTTAACTATTATGGAAGAGAGAACATTGGTATTGCATATATGGATACGGATGCACTCATTTACTGGATTAAAACAAATGACATGTATGAAGATCTACGCACCTTTATATATAAAGATGATTTCGACTTTTCCGATTATCCTAAGGATCATCCAAATTACGACTACGACAAAAACAAGAAAGTATTGGGAAAATTTAAAGATGAAACAAATGGTGTGCCGATGATGGAAATTGTAGCATTAATGTCCAAACTGTATTCATTTCAACTGTACATAAATGAAAGGAATGAACATCAAGTCACAAAAAAAGCCAAAGGAATAAAAACTTCTTTCCTGAAGAAGAATGTACAGTTTGAACATTATAAAAGATGTTTGTTTGAAAATGTTGAAACAACTGCAACGTTCAACACTATTAGAAGTTATAATCATCAACTTTTTAGTGTCAAACAAACAAAGTGGGCATTAAGCTACAAAGATGACAAGCGCCATATTTTAGAAGATAAAATTAATACTTTACCATTCGGCCACTACTCCCTGAACCCTATCGACCAGTAAACCTATTCTTCGTCCTCTACCTTCTTCCTTTTCCTTTCCGTAAAGAAGAGGGGACATGGCAAACCCAATGCCATGTTCCCTCTTTTTTACACTAATATGAAATGGCCTTGACCTATATTCAAACTATATAAATGAGAATTAACTATTCTATGGGTCAGTATTTTTACAAGCGGTGTACAAGAAACATCTGAAGATGGAAAGTGTGAAGGACAAGATTGTAAATGAACTACATAAACCAGCAAGAAGAAGATTTCCAAGAAGAAGTACAATCATTAAAGGAATGAATGATCTTTATCAAGCTGATCTCATTGAAATGATACCGCACAGTAAATTAAATAAAGGATTTAAATATATTTTAACAATTATAGACTGTTTTACTAAAATAGCTGACGCTTTACCATTGAAGGATAAGACTGGTAAAAGTGTTACAAAAGCTATGGAAACCACAATACAAAGAAATAAATTTAAAATTAAACATCTACAGACCGATGATGGAAAAGAATATTTTAATAAAGACTTTGGAGCTTTGATGAAGAAATATCAAATAAATCATTATTCTACAAATTCTGAAGTTAAAGCTTCAATAATTGAAAGATTCAATAGAACATTAAAAGGTGCGATGTATAAACAATTTTCAAAAAGAGGATCATATGTATGGTATGACATATTACCACAACTTATAAAAGAGTATAACAACAAATATCATCGTACCATTGGAATGAAACCTATCCAGGTAAATAGTGCTAATGCCAAAATTGTATTACAACGTATTAAAAATAATACAACACCAAAATTGGAAAAATTGCAACCAAAGAAGTTCAAGGTCAACGATAAAGTTCGTTTAAGCAAATACAAAGGTGTATTTAGTAAAAGATATCTACCAAATTGGACTAATGAAGTATTTACAATTTATAAAGTGCAACCAACTATACCTGAAACCTATTTATTAAAGGATAACAAGGGTGAATTACTTCAAGGTGGATTCTACGGACACGAATTGTTGAAATCAACAGTTGGTGATGTATATCTTGTCGAGAAGATTTTACAAAGGAAAAAGGATATGGTTAAAGTCCGGTGGTTAGGGTTTGATAAAAGTGAAGACTCTTGGATTCCTTCAAAAGACTTAGTATAGTTGTTTAATAGCTCATTGTGTGTTTAACCTTTATACAAGATGGAGATTGTACAACAAAAAGATCGATTTAATATCAATAACATTGATGAATTGACAGTTGACAATGATAAGTTAAATCATGGAAAACATGGTGAATTACTACCAAATACGATAAGATGTCTAATAACTGGTCCTTCAAATTGTGGAAAAACTAATGTTGTTTTTAACCTTATAACTAATTCTAAAGGATTGCGTTTTAATAATATATACATTTTTTCAAAATCATTGCAACAACCAAAATATCAATTATTGGATAAAGTACTTGCAAGTGTACCTGAAGTGAATTTTTACAAGTTTAATGCCAGTGAAACAATTATGCAACCAAATGAAGCAAAACCATTTTCTATTTTTATATTTGACGATGTTTCTTGTGAAAATCATGACACAATAAGGAATTATTTTGCTATGGGAAGACATCATAATATTGATAGCATTTATATTGGTCAAACATACAGTAAAATTCCAAAACAACTTATAAGAGACAATGCAAATATGTTGATCATCTTCAAGCAAGATGAAACAAATTTAAAGCATATATATAATGATCATGTAAATGCGGATATGCCATTTGAAAAATTTAAAGAGATGTGTGGCAAAGCATGGAATGAGAAATATAGCTTTCTCGTTATTATGAAGGAAGAAGATATTAAAAATGGTAGATATCGTATAGGGTTGGATAAATTTGTATTTATGCGTTGAACTACCGATGCTACATCTAGTTACATGTTGAACTTCACAGTGTAAACATGGTGAATCAAGAAAAACTATTGAAAGAAATAAAATCACTGAGTGATTCTATTAGGATGAAGAATCGTGCATTGAGGATGGGTTTAAGTGAAAGAGAAGAATTTTTAGAGACTACATTTAAACCTATTACGGAACCTTTAAAACAGATATCAGAAACTATTGGTAAACCTCGTTATGAAGGAGATGTTTTACTACCAGTTTCTAAACAAGAAGTACAAGCATTAAAAAAAGAAGAAGATGATGATTCATATACAAGTGCTAGTGAGCAAGAAGAAACAAAAGAAGAAGAAGAACCAATTGTTGAAAAGGAAGAAGAACAGCCAATACCTGAAGCTGAACAATCTATTCCAAATTTAACTCAATTGAGTAGCGATATATTACAACATGGACCTCTTGGAAGAAAATATATAATGAAAATGCTACATGATATGAAATCAAACCCGAATTTGAGTAGATCACACGTATACGGAGCAAGAATTGATGGGAATGAATTGAAGATTGGCGATTCAAAGCTTGAAATAACACAAGACGATTACATCATTATTGGTGAGCATAGATATAAAGGAACAAAAGGATTATATGAATTAATTTTTAAAAACATACCACTAAGATATTCATCCAAAGATTTAAGTGTTTTTAAGGAGATTCTCCAAAATACTAACGCTCATAAAAGAAACTATGTAATGGATGCAATGATTAATCGTTCACGTGCAACAAAATATAACATCGTTATAAAAAAGTTGTTTCCTCCACGAAAATTGCCAACATTACGTACTGCACCAGCGGTGAGACAACCACTGAAAAGAAAATCTTTATCACTTATGGATTTATCACTTCTTGAACAACATGGTAAAAAGAGTAAAGGAGATACTTCAACATCTGGTAAAGGATTGATGAAAAATCTATACAATACGAATGTGATTTACTACAACGATATCAATAAATTGGTTGATAGAATGAGACTATTGCATGAAGCCATGGAAGCCGGTCATACAGGTTTGAATAATGAATGGGTGGCTCTAGTTGATGAACTTAGGAATCGCGGTATAGTCGTATAATTGTCCGTGGATATAAAAGAGGTGCAAGCATAAGACGTATCAGTTCTAACATGAGCGTCGACAAGTTCGGACGGTACTCCGCTTTAGGAGTGCAAGTTGGAGAAGACAGAAAAAGAAGTGGATTACCGCAAACACCTGAAGGTGACTATAGCATAAGTAATAAACGTTTAAAACTAGTTAAAGATCCAGAAGAAGATACTGATGGAGCAAATTTGAAGACAGTAAAAGAAGCTACTTCAACATCATTAAAATTACATAAGAATACTTACGATGTTAAATCACATAGATTAATTAATGTTGGTAAACCAACTGAAGGTTCTGATGCAATTACTAAAGAGTACTTATCATCTGAACTTTCAAATACTTTAAAATTGCAATGGGGTAACAACTTAAAAGATGGACAAACATATGATGCTGGAAATTATAGAATAACCAACGTGGGAAATCCCAAAAATGATAAAGATTCAGTTAATAAAGAATATTTACATTCTATAATACCGGAAAAAACTAAACATGGATATTCTTTTTATAAATTTATTATAAATGACATTGGATACCCAAAGGAAGACGGCGATGCTGTAAACCTGAAATATATCAAGGACAACTGTATTTTACAAGATGGTGATGAAATCGATTGTCATGGGAAAGTGTTGTCAAATGTAAAGTTCGGTTCTCAACCAAAAGATGCTGTTACTATGGAACAATTATCTAAAGAATTAAAAAAGGAAACATCCAATTTTGTAAAACATGAAGATGCCGTGTTAAAGCGGGGAGATAAATTTATACATGGAAATGAAAAGTTTAATTTAATGCAAGGAAATAATGATGAATGGGATGCAGGACATAAAACAATAACAAATGGAAGATTTGGTATAAAAGATACAGATGTACCTCTAATGGTGCAAACATTAATTGCGAGTGGTGGTACATTAGGTACATACAATGGTCGTAATAGAAGAATAAAAGATATTTATCCTGGTTACGAAGAAAATGATTGTGTTACAATGAAACAAACAATAACTTGGGATAAACACTTTGGGACCCAATATGATGCAAAGATGAAGAAAATAATTAATATTTTACCAGGTGAAAATTCAAATGATGCTGCTACTATTGGACAAGTCATAAAAACATCAAAAAGTGATTCAACAGCTTACACATGTAATGATAAACGTATTATGCAATTACATGATCCTCAACATCCAAAAGATGCTGTAACTTTAGATTGTTTAATAAGAATAGTGGGTAATTTACTTATTGATACCCACAATCATATAGCTAGTACAACGAATCATGTGGTGATTCAACCCGATGAACGAGAAGCTTGGATTAAAAATAGAATCATAAATCAGTATATAATTAATTTGAATAACTAAGTCTTTAAATATAAAAGATTTTGCACAAGTTATTCATTTATGTAAAGTATCTCGTGGAGTAAACACACCAGTTATATAAGACAACATAATGAAGACCGTATCGCTCAGTCATCGTCAAGACAGCGGCAAGAGAGGACGTGGTATAACATCAGCTGCATTATCCCTGCTCAGACGGATTCCAGTTGGTGCTGTTGTAAATCGAACGATAGACGCTTTACCATACGAATTACATCTGCCCGGAGGTTATCAATATTGTGGACCTGGAACTAAGTTGGCAAAACGTTTAGCAAGAGGAGATCCTGGAATTAATAAATTAGATCAAGCTTGCAAAGAACACGATATAGCATATTCAAAGTATAAAGATTCAACAAATAGATCAATAGCAGATAAAATTCTAGCGGAAAAAGCTTGGCAAAGAGTAAAATCAAGTGACGCAAATATTACAGAAAAAGCAGCAGCTTGGGCAGTAACTACAGCCATGAAGACAAAAGCAAAGTTAGGTGGTGGAAGACGTCGCAGAGGAAGACCTGCAAAGAGAGGCGCTCCCAAAAGAGGTGGAAACATTAAAAAAGGACGTCGTAGAACTCATAAGGCAAGTGTAAAGAAGACTTCTGTTTGGCAAATGGTAAAAAACGGAGCAGGTTTATACCTAAGACCATACCGTGTGTACTAAATAAGAAGAATCAATTGATAATTCCAAATAAAGCCTTAACAAATCATCAGTTAAATGATTATGTAAAATGTTTGAAAATACCATTCTTTCAAAGAGTTTTTATGAAAGATGCATTACCAACTAAAATATGGAAAAATGAAACTGGAATAGTAAATTTGGATTCCACCTATGGTCCAGGCACTCATTGGGTATGCTATAAAAAACTCGGACAAACCATTTACTACTTTGACAGTTTTGGCAATCTACCACCGCCAAAAGAACTGCAACATTATTTTCGAAACTCCAAAAACATTTTTTACAATTACAAAAGAGAACAACCTAACAATACTGAAATATGTGGGCATTTATGTTTGGAGTTTCTAGCGAAGAGTGTCAGTCAGCTTTAAGATGTCATCGTATACAGTGTCACTTAGTGGAAATTCATCCACATTGAAAAGTACGCTGTTCCCAGCATTGCGTCTATCCAAGGAAAGATTATGGGAAGCGGCATTACTTGATTTGACTACCTACAATTCAATTCCTAATGTTACAGAAGGAAAAAACAATTTACTACATTATTATGAAACTAAGGATGCTGCAGGAAAATACTCAGAATTGAAAATAATTACATTTCCTACTGGAGCATATGAAATTGATGACATAAACCAATTATTACAGAAACAACTCGGAGAAGACAATATCACCGTTAAAGGAAACAATAATACTTTAAAAGCAGAAATAACTTCGAAATATTATATTGATGTCAGCTTGGAACAGTCGATTGGCAGTTTACTTGGATTTACAGATACAAAAAAGAAAATCTTAACTCCTGGAACTACTCATTCGGGTGATTCAACTGTAACAATATTGAAAGTAAATAGTATTGATGTCACGTGCAACATTATACACGGATCGTATAGAGATGGAGTTAATCAACATATTTTACATACATTTTATCCAACAGTGGCTCCCGGTTTTAAAATTGTTGAGAAGCCACAAAACTTGATATACCTACCGTTAAACACCAGTTTCATTTCAGACATCGTACTGAACATATTGGATCAAGACGGTCATAGTGTTGACTTTAGAGGAGAAACAATTACTATACGGATACACATCAGAGCAGCAACATAAAAGTCAACATGGGATTATCATTTAAACCGCAACGGAAGAGTCGGGAGCTCAGTAGCTCCTCGACATTGGAAGAGTTAACATCGGAAAACATTCGTTTTCTACAGAAGATTGGATTGAAACTTAACAGCGATGGATATCCTGGATATATCTCAAGGACCAACGTTCGACGAAACACTATGGGAGAAGGAATATCACACGCACAACCCTTACACTTCATCAAAATTAAACAATAACGATGAAATAAGGATCCCCATTCAACAACAAGATATTTACACTTTACCGTGTGAAAGTTACTTGTACATCGAAGGACGGGTATTAAAATTGGATGGAAAAACTGCTTCAACAGTTCCTTTTATAAATAACCCGATGGCATATCTTTTTGATGAAATAAGATATGAAATATCAGGGGTGACGGTTGATTCAACAAAAAAAGTTGGTTTAACAACTACATTGAAAGGATTAACATCATTAACACCGCATGAGAAGAATTCAATAGTCACTGCCGGATGGGTTGCCCCCGATAAAGACACTATAACACCAGCTTCCAACGGTCACTTTGATTTTCATGTACCTTTACGATTGCTTTTGGGATTCGCTGAAGATTACAAACGGGTAATAATAAATGTCAAACAAGAATTAGTATTACTCAGATCTTCAACTAATAAGGACTTGATACTTGCAGACCCTGCAACTACGGAAGATAAACTGGAATGGCAACTACAGTTGGATAAAGTTGTTTGGAGAGTACCTCATGTAAGATTGGCTGATGAACATAGAATCCTATTATTGAGAAAGTTGAAATCTGACCGTGATATTGTGATGCCATTCCGAAGTTGGGAATTTCATGAATACCCTACACTACCTCAGACAGAACGACAAACATGGACCGTCAAGACATCAACTTACTTGGAACGAGCAAGGTACATAATACTCGGTTTTCAAACTAAGCGAAAAGATGTTATCACTGCAAATGCTGGTCAATTTGATCACTGTAAAATAAAGAATTGTAAAGTTTTTCTAAACTCTCAATTCTTTCCCTATGACAATTTGAATGTCATGTTCAGCAAAAAACGTTTTTCCATTTTATACGATATGTATGCAAGATTTCAATCATCATATTATGGAAAGACTAATACACCACTATTATCACCTGACCAGTATTATTCCAAGGCTCCAATAATTGTAATCGATTGTTCAAAACAAAATGAATCGGTAAAATCATCAAGTGTGGATATAAAAATTGAAATGGAATTTGAAGAACCAGTAGCGGATGGAACTTCGGCATACTGTCTAATTCTACATGATAAAATAGTTACTTACACACCGCTGACCGGAATTGTGAAGAATGTACTTTAAGAAGAATTGTACAACAACTGCAAATTTTTGAGGTTAGAATTATCTGCTTTAATTTTTGAGGTTAGAATTTCATTTGTGAAAGACAAGTTGAAAACAAACAATTATGTAATTGTATAAATTTCAAGGATTTTACGAAAAATATAAAAGCGAGAAAATAATTAGTAGAAACTTCATTCTATCTTCAACCTTCGTATGGGAAACATCATTGGCAAGATGAATTCTACTAACGGAGAAGAAAATACACCTCTAATGGATGATAATAGTTCAGATATAGAAAAACAAGTTGAACGAGAAATGGACGAGTTCCTAAAATTCAACAAACATAAGAAGAGAGAAGAAGAAAAAGCTGAAAAAGAAGTAAAAAGGAAGAAGGTTGAAGTTAACATTACAACCAATATTTTAACAGAAGTATTTCTTCGGATTATCTACCCAATTTCTTCATGCATGACAAAAAGTATATCAGTTGGAATTTTAAAATCAATGGATTATTCACCAATTGTTATTTTAAATCATGGAAACAAAATGGTTACTTTCAGTGAAACTACTTGGGAATCTCTCATGAAACATTTACATCTTTTGGAGTGTTATTTAAGTAACAACACATTTGGAAGAAGAACAAGATTAAGTTTATTGGAATCAAATATTGAAGTTGATATAGTAAAACATCGTGGAGGACAAATTGTTCGCTTCAGAGATTTAACTACACATAATGTTAAATTATATTTCACTAAAGAAGAATTTTACACTTTAAGTTGTACTACCGGTCCCGTCACCAGATATTTGAAACAACTAATATTTTCAAGTGCAATAATTAAAGACTATCTAATTGATACATTGGACAAAAAACCTTTTGTTCCAATTTTATACGGTCCCGTGGATACTTCAATCTTTAATAGAATACCTCAAGAAGTTAAAATGTGGAGACAATTAAACAACTATCACACCAATTTTAATATTGATGAAGTGGCACAAGAAGTGAAAGAAGAAGAACAATCTTGTCTGTTATAAACATCGGCTCATTCAATTTTTAAGTCAGTTGTTAGTAAGACTTCATCATGAATAAACGGGTTTCGTTTTCTAATGCGCCACATATAATGGAAGTTAAAAGAGGTATAATTGAATTTCAAGCTTTTCGAGGAAATGATGGTAATTTTATTATTAAAGAATTAGTAATCTTGGACATGAACACATCAGTAGTTTATCATTATTTGTTTAAACCTCCAGTACCATTTAATAGACTAACAACTAAAGCGAAAGTTACAAACAAATGGTTGAACAAACATTTTCATAACTTAAGATGGGATGAAGGTTTCATTAATTATAACATGATGCCGCACATTATGAATCATTATTGCAAAGAGTTTAAAATTATCTACACAAGGGGATTGGAAAAAGCAAATTGGATACAATCATTTACAAGCAACGAAGTGATTAATGCAATTATTGATAAAGATTTCCAATGCTACTTCAACGAACTTTGTATTTCATCAAAAAGTTTTAAACATCGAAGGTCACAGTGCGCTTTAAAGAATGCCTACCGCTTGAATAATTTCCTTCAACAAACTGGTGGGGGTAGTGTCGATTATAAAAGTGAGAGCGCTACCATGACACAGCATGAGTATTACTCAAACCTCCGAAGAGACAACATCTCCGACGGACATTCTTATTAACAAGAAGATTAACAACAACATCAATATGGCATCACAGAACTTACTTCAAAGTTTAGTTGATCAGTTCAACGCTCATTCTAAATCATCAATTCTACCTACGAAGAAATGTTCTGAACTAAAAGAAGAAAAACACTACATCATTCATACTATTAAGAAAATGGAAACTTCAGTAGGTGATGCTATAAATTGCACTTTGAGCGAGACACCTTATACAATTGGTGATGAAGCAAAATTTCAGATCTTCTTACCAAAGCGCTTCGTACAACTACTTCAAAATGAAGATCTTCGTATAATTCAACCCGGCGCACTCTATTTGGTATCACATGGACCCAGTGGAAACAACTCTACTGAACTTACAATTCATGTAACACCTACTACTGATTAATTTGTACATAACATTGTAAATATTTCTTTGTATTTGTTTTTTCAATAAATATGATATAAAACAAAAAAAAAAATAAAAATAAAAAAAGCAACATATTGTAATGTTTTTGTACATTACAATATGTTGCTTTTTTTAAAAATTCCACGGGATGACCTTGACCCAATTCTGTATAATTATAAAAGGGGAAATTTACTTGCAAAATTCATCAGTCTACTGCTACCTTTCATACCGTACACATCTCGCTCTTAATCCCTGAATATAAAACTGCAACATGTCCCTAAAGGTCAAGTGTGCATCTTACGATACTAACACCATAACAACTTTTGAACAACTCGAAGATTTAACCAACGAAATGCGAGTTTTACTTACCGGTGGTTATCACTTAACTGTTGATGTTAGTGCTACTAATACAAGGATGTTCACTAAAACAAAATATTGCGATGATGAAATATTTATTTCTACACAACCTACAACTTCTTCATCGCCAACTGGTCAACATAACATCAAGTTCCAAAAGTATTACCAATGTTGAATAACTTTTGACAGACAAAGCTACAACTAAAGAATCACGTGATCAATGTGAGTTAATAAAAAGGATGTGATACTTGTATAAATAATCATTCGCTTCTTAGCTCTCACCACGACAAGACCTATTTAAGAAAATGTTGTACAGAATGATGATTCAACTTGATGGAAAAATCTATGGAAAAGATTACAACACTGTTGAACAAATGACTAAAGATATAGATGTATTAGCTAAAGAAGGATACCAAGCTAAATTAATTTTAAAATTTCCTGAAGTACATCCACTATCAATAGAAGAACTAGTTGCTATGGCTAAAGCTGAGAAAGATAAAAAGTCTGAAGAAAACAAAGAGAAACAAACTTCCTAAATTTTAATAATCCTTACACTTGTAAGGTATAATTTTTTAAAACTCCATTTGGATGACCTTGAAATTACCCCCACCACTTTTCACAGTACATAAAACTCACTATTCAACACTATACACTCTTATTCTTTCACTGGACTCCGCAGCGTCAACATGGAAGAGCAAAAATACAAGTACAAACCTCGTTACTGTTGTGAACAACAGTGTACAGATTTAGGACCAATGATGGTGGATGGGTTAGCTTGTACTAAATGTGAATTCTTCGGATCTTGTTATTGCAAATGCAAAACAAAACAACTACCACCACCGGAATTGCGAACTTTCAAATTTTACAAATCAAGATATTTTCATACATGTTGTCCTCAAAGATGTTTCAAATTTCACCCTCTAGATCTTGCTCATTGTCAACGCACCAATTCTCATCAAGATGATTTTTGTACACATATGATAAAAAGATGTAAATACAGATCAGATTGGTATTCCGATCCTGTAGAACCATCAAATGTGTAATTTCAGTTTTACACTCTTTTTTAAAACTTTATTTGGATGACCTTGAGATTTCCCCCACCACTAGTTCTAATTTTTATATAATATTAAATCATTCCACTTCCAACACTCTAACTAACAACATGGAAAACAAATTTATCAAGTTTGAACATATAATAACTGACAGGGAAGAGATGGAAGAATTGTTTCAAAACTTACTTTCTATCATTGACGAATATCCTATAAGATGGTTCAGAATTGTAGTTCAATATTTAAATCCTGGTGAATTGTTTTCTTCATCGAGTGAAGAGGATGAAACAACTACTTCGGTTCAAATAATTGAATTAAAAGACGAAGAAGAAGAACTAAACATTTTATTCAATCATAAGCTCAAGGTTCCCTATATAAAAGCCCCCTCCCTAGACAGCCCCCCTCCCTAGACGCCTGCTCAAGGTCGCCATTATATAAGCCCCCTCCCTATGCGCCGATCCTCATTCCATCACCGACTCTCCAATAATGAACAACTCTCCATTGGCCCGAATGAATTCTAGTTTTGAAATAAACTCTAAAGAAGAGTTACAAGACATTTTTAATATTTTACAAGAACTTGTAGATAATTTTACAACCATCAAAATGAATTTGGAAATAACATACGATTGTCCTATTTGTGATAAGGTTGAAAGTTTGGACGAAGACAGTTTACTAAATCTAACTCCTGCACCATCTGACACTACTGATGGTAATAATGAAGAGCAACGTCTTTCCCCCACCACTTCTTTGTAATTCATCCTTCCCCCCACCACTTCTTTATTTAACTAACATTTCTCCCTTTCACTTCTCATTCCGTCTTCGACTTCTGAACTATCAACATCACTTGTTTTAAAATTTCAAACACTAACACAATCATGATGGATATGATGGATGAAGTTCCCTTCATAACTAGAATGGAAGAGGATAAATTGAAATTGGAAATTAAACGATTGGAAATGGAACGGGAAAACCAATTCGAAATGTTACGTTTGTTCAAGCTTTTCAAATACATCATCTGGGGACTCTGCGTTTACCTTCTCATCGTCGTTGGTGTTTGCATTTACAACTCTGTAGTTCATCACAAAAGTTCAACTTGTTTAAACTCTGCTGTTGCACATTAATTGTATGTTCACAAATAAAATTCAAAAGTTACTTCAACCTATCCCACTATCACCAACTAGTTCAACTTTCAACTATTTCTGGTGGTAGTTGGATAGGCTTTTTTAAAACTTACTCTGGATGACCTTGACATACTTTCCAAGCCCCAGTTATAACTGTTAAATTTCAATTTTGAACTAACTCTTAATTCATGCCCAATTCTACTTCAAATACAAGGCATATGCTCTCGCCATCTGCACCCCAGCATCTGACGCCATTTGCTCGAGCAGCTGCTCGGGCAGATGGCACGACTTCCGGCGCAGAAGTAACCAAAACACACTACTCTAGTATAAGCATAGTGGATTTGATTATTCGGCATCAAAATAAAACAGAGTTAAATGTGAAATTTAACTTTTCACTCGATTTATATGCCCTGTAGCACATTACCTTCAGTACAGTGCTGACATTTTTTCTACTTGTGGTTTGATTTTTTTATCTTTGCAAGAGGAATTTTGTTAATATATTTACTCAACAAACTTTGGAAAGCGGAAACTAAAAAAATATATTGGCTTCCCCAAAATCGAAAGATTGCCCTCTTGAACCGAAGTAAAATACCAGAACCGTTATGATTGTGAAATAACTGTCGTAGGTTGTTGTTATCAATCTTTCTAGTAAGCTAGAGTGTGAGGAAGTTAAAAGGTGCCTGCTTGATATTAAACACCGATTTAAAATATTGCATGCTTTGTTTTTGTTTTTGTTTTTTTTTTTGAATGAAAAAGTAGACTTATCTATACTTATTTAATTCTCTTGGTGTGAATTATTTTGTTACCTTCACTCAGTGTTATCAGCTGTGTCTCATTTTAATTAAACCATAGCACATGTTTTAATGTATACAAAGCAGACGTTTTTAATCCCCATGCTATTCTTATGGAGGACGTTTTACGTGATTTCTCATTTCCTGTTAACATTATGGACACGCCGATAGTTTTCCCTCGTGCAGGGGACCGAGAACTTTAATTTGAGACCCCTCCCATCTTTCTGCGATCTGTATGACGCTCACAATTTTGCTCAAGAAATATCGCTTAGAGAATTATTAGAAACTTATTTAATACGCTAAGGGGTTTTACTGTCTTGAGAACTCCTCCTTCAATTTTCATCAGATTTTCAAGTTTTTGGTGTCGTTGGATAGGGCTTGGTCTGTAGTTGTTTCCGCCAAAAATTGATGAGAATCTGGCAGAAAATAATGGCGCTATCCATCATTGAAATCTCAATATTTCCCATTTAAATAACATTGTAACTGAATAAAGCATTTAAAATATCTATTAATAATCAGCTGTAAATACGTGTAGTTCTTGGCGATTAAAGATATTCAAATTATTGGATTGGTCGGATGTCATAGATTTAGAGATAAAGTAACATTTGTACTGTATTTAAATAAATTTCTCGATTTCGAGAAATATTTATATTTATATTAAATATACGCTATATGATTTAATATGAGTACATACACTTATTTGTAATACTAAAGATTTACTAACCTTATGTTCATACCATAAACGGTTGCATGAAAATACTTAGCTTACCATACAACAATGGATCTTTTTTTACATATCCATGCCTAATATTTAAGCATAGTTTTCAAATAAAAAAAAAAAATTAAATTCCTGTATTATAGTAAATTGTAGGCTACAATGCCTACAATTATATAGTAAGATGCACGAAAATAGTCCGATGAAAATTTTAACAGCTGGGTCCCCCCTCACCCCCTCTCACCCTGCAATGTTGTCATTTATGGTTATGTTTACCATATGTAACACATTATAAAAAATTTGTTTCAGAATAAATTTGGCAACAATGTATTGACTTTCGTCGGACTATTTTCGTGAATCCTACTAGTAAGATCCACGAAAATAGTCCGATGAGAGTCGATGCATTGTTATTTATTCTAAAACACATTTTACACTGGTATAACACATGATAAACATAACCAGAAATGACAACATTGCAGGGCGAGAGGGGGTGAGGGGGACACAGCTGTTTAAATTTCCATCGGACTATTTTCGTGCATCTTACTATAATAAACTAGTCACACATCAATCACATATATTGTTTTATGATTTATATGTTTAAAAAGAATGTATAAACTAATTACTTTTCACCTCTTTAAAAAATATTCTTAATTTTGGGAATAAATTTGACTTAAACATACGCTGGAGGCTGCAACACAATTTATTTAGATATGAAATCATAAGATCAATGTTAGACCATATAGAGATTGACGCTGCAGCCCTCAGACAATTAAACATTACACTGTCAACAGTCCATTGATTATGCTCGATGGACATTAGCCCTCAGTGTATTGGGGGTAATTACAGCATTGCCCATCAAACAGGAGATTAATCGGCAACATATAACCAATAACATCAAATTAAACCTGTCAAATGTTGCAGTTGTTGTCATGCATATTTTTAATGAAAGCAATTAAGATTTTTAAATAGTTTTCGTCACACAACTTTTAGTTTCAAAAATACACAATCCTCCTTAAACTAATATAACTTATTGAATTTACCCAGTAAACTACATTGGACTGTAAGATCATTCGAGGGTGAAGTGTAGAGGTAGGGCAACCTTCGCCCCACAAGGTTTAATATCTGACTAAGGCCTAGTCATCTGTCAGCTCGGAACAGACAACAGTTTTATTAAAACTCGGCGCAGCGCGTCAATAGCTGCCGGCCGCCGAGTGAGATGTGCAGTCGGAGCAGCTCCTCCGTCGTCGCAAACATGTTTGCCAGACCAGCTCTTCTGGTGGTATAAACATGTTTTTGGAGCAGCTCCTCCGTCGTCGCAAACATGTTTGCCAGACCAGCCCTTCTGGTGGTATAAACATGTTTGTTGGAGCAGCTCCTCCGTCGTCGCAAACATGTTTGCCAGACCAGCCATTCTGGTGGTATAAACATGTTTGTTGGAGCAGCTCCTCCGTTGTCGCAAACATGTTTGCCAGACCAGCCCTTCTGGTGGTATAAACATGTTTGTTGGAGCAGCTCCTCCGTCGTCGCAAACATGCTTGCCAGACCAGTTCTTCTGGTGGTACAAACATGTTTGTTGGAGCAGCTCCTCCGTCGTCGCAAACATGCTTGCCAGACCAGTTCTTCTGGTGGTACAAACATGTTTGTTAGAGTAGCTCCTCCGTCGTCACAAACATTTTTGCCAGACCAGCCCTTCTGTTGTATAAACATGTTTGTTGGAGCAGCTCCTCCGTCGTCGCATACATGTTTGCCAGACCAGCCATTCTGGTGGTATAAACATGTTTGTTGGAGCAGCTACTCCGTCGTCGCAAACATGTTTGCCAGAGCAGCTCTTCTGGTGGTATAAACATGTTTGTTGGAGCAGCTCCTCCGTCGTCGCAAACATGTTTGCCGTACTAGCTCTTATGGTGGTACAACCATGTTTGAAAGAGCAGCTCCTCCGTCGTCGCAAACATGTTTGCCGTACTAGCTCTTCTGGTGGTACAAACCTGTTTGTCACAGCAGCTCTTCTGGTGCTACAAACATATCCGTCGCAACAGCTCTTCTAGTGCCACAAACATTTTTGTCGGAACAGCTCTTCTAGTGCTACAAACATGTTTGGCAGAGCAGCTCCTCCGTCGTCACAAACATGATTGCCGTACAAGCTCTTATGGTGGTACAAACATGTTTGACAGAGCAGCTTCAACGTCGTCGCAAACATGTTTGCCTTAGCAGCTCTTCTGGTGGTAAAAACATGTTTGTTGGAGCAGCTCCTCCGTCGTCGCAAACATGTTTGCCAGAGTAGCTCTTCTGGTGGTACAAACATGTTTATCACAACAGCTCTTCTGGTGCTACAAAAATATTTGTCGTAACAGCTCTTCTAGTGCTACGAACATTTTTGCCGTAGCAGCTTTTCTTTTGGTACAAATATGTTTGTTAGGGCATCTTCTCCGTCTTGTCGTCTTAAACATGTTTGTTGAAGAATACCCACTGCCATACCAAATTTTTTTTTGGAGGAGCTCCTTAACCGTATTTGTTGATGAACCTTAAACTTACTTATTTAATCGTCAAACCATCTTCTCAACCATATGTCTTGGAGCTGCTATTCCGTCGTTCCAACCATATGTGTTGGACCTGATTCTCAATCGTCCCAACCATATATGTTGGAACTGCTTCTCCGTCGTTCCAACCATATGTGTTGGAGCTGCTTCTCCATTGTCCCAACCATATGTGTTGGAACTGCTTCTCCATCATCCCAACCATATATGTTGGAACTGCCTCTCCATCGTCCCAACCATATATGTTGGAACTTGGCGATTAAAGATATTCAAATTATTGGATTGGTCGGATGTCATAGATTTAGAGATAAAGTAACATTTGTACTGTATTTAAATAAATTTCTCTATTTCGAGCAATACGTGCACTAGTTCTATCTAAAAATAACCTGAAAATATGGGTATATGATTTAATATGAGTACATACACTTATTTGTAATACTAAAGATTTACTAACCTAATGTTCATACCATAAACGGTTGCATGAAAATACTTAGCTTACCATACAACAATGGATTTTTTTTACACATCCATGCCTAATATTTAAGCATAGTTTTAAAAAAAGTAAAATTAAATGCCTGTATTATACTAAATTGTAGGCTACAATGCCTACAATTAATAAACTAGTCACACATCAATCACATAAATTGTTTTATGATTTATATGTTTAATAAGAATGTATAAACTAATTACTTTTCACCTCTTTAAAAAATATTCTTAATTTTAGGAATAAATTTGTCTTAAACACGCTGGAGGCTGCAACACAATTTATTTAAGTATGAAATCATAAGATCAACATTAGACCATATAGAGATTGACGCTGCAGCCCTCAGACAATTAAACATTACACTGTCAACAGTCCATTGATTATGCTCGATGGACATTAGCCCTCAGTGTATTGGGGGTAATTACAGCATTGCCCATCAAACAGGAGATTAATTAGCAACATATAACCAATAACATCAAATTAATGGTGTCATGCGTATCTATATATTAAAAAAATTGGGTTTTTCTTTTCCGGTAATGTTTGGCTCTTCTACCCGACCGATTTTCATGATTTTAGTCTTAAATTAAAGGTATGCGTTCACAGATGAGCCATCAAGCATCGGAATTCACTTTCCCATCATATTACTCAATTTACACACAAATTAAATTTCCTCCCTGTGTATTTCTTATGGGAGTTAAATTTTAATTGTCTTTTCCGGATTTGTTTGGCTATTCTAACCGACCGATTTTGATAATTTTGGTCTTAAATTAAAGGTAAGAATGCACAGATTTGCCATCAAACATTCGTATTCAGTTATCTACTATATTACTCGACCTAAAAACATTAATGTGATTTTTTCCGAATTTTTCAATTGGATTAAAGATAAAATTTTCCATTTATAGCTATGTTATGCTATATGTTTTGGTCTAAGAACCATCTCTGGAATACCAGCTTTCATATGAGCCTTTGAATATAAAAATCGGACGAAACTGAAGCTCGCTACAGCATTCCAAATAACATAATTTATTTTAATTTTTATGACTTTTCTTCAGTCAATGATACATAACTCCATTTCTATTTAAGATATTTTATATGTTCAGGTCTTCAAATAATCCGTGAAATCTTGGCTTTCTTTTGCGGTATTGATCGTTAGAATTGGTATTTATTTAGCTACTGTATTACTAGACCTAAAATCATAAATTTGATAATTTTCAGAATTTGGAATTGAATTAAGGATAAATTTTCCAGTTATAGATATGTTATGCTATATGTTTTGGCCTAAGAACCATCTCTGGAATACCAGCTTTCATATGAGCCTTTGAATATAAAAAAATCGGACGAAACTGAAGCTCGCTACAGCATTCCAAATAACATAATTTATTTTAATTTTTATGACTTATCTTCAGTCAATGATACATAACTCCATTTGTATTTAAGATATTTTATATGTATTGGTCCTCAAATAATCCTTGAAATCTTGGCTTTCTTTTGAGATATTGATCGTTAGAATAGGTATTAATTTATCTACTATATTACTCAACCTAGAAACATAAATTTGATAATTTCCAGAATTTGTAATTGAATTAAGGATAAATTTTCCAGTTATAGATATGTTATGCTATATGTTTTGGTCTAAGAACCATCTCTGGAATACCAGCTTTCATATGAGCCTTTGAATATAAAAATCGGACGAAACTGAAGCTCGCTACAGCATTCCAAATAACATAATTTATTTTAATTTTTATGACTTATCTTCAGTCAATGATACATAACTCCATTTGTATTTAAGATATTTTATATGTATTGGTCTTCAAATAATCCTTGAAATCTTGGATTTCTTTTGAGATATTGATCGTTAGAATAGGTATTAATTTATCTACTATATTACTTAACCTAAAAACATAAATTTGATAATTTCCAGAATCTGGAATTGAATTAAAGATAAATGTTAACAGTTATAATTAACTATGTTAAGCTATGTGTTTTGGTCCAAGATCCATCTCTGAAATACAAGCTTTCATAAAATGAGTCATTGAGTATAAAAATTGGACAAAATTGAAGTTTGCTACTGCATTCTAAGCAACACAAGTTGTAATTCTTTTATGACTTATCTTCAATCGATGATTCATAACTCCATTTATATTTTAGATATTTTGAATGTTTTGGTCATGAAATAATCCTTGAAGGTTTTCTTTTGAGGTTTTCTTTTGAGATATTAATCGTTAGAATCGGTTAATTTTGAGACGTTATAATATATTTCAAAAATTGTATTAGGCCTACATTTAAGTGCAATAAATTTAATTATGGGTTAGAAATTCTGTTTATTTTGGTTGTGGATCATTCAGCTTCCATTAAGCTCATAATGATAATAAAAATCGGGCAAGCACAATGAGCTATATAATTTTATACAACATAATTTTTAATCATGGTCTTCTGAAATTTGAATTTAATTGAAGGCATTTTTATCCAGTTCTAATTAGTTTGTGGTATTATTTTTGTGCTAATAATCTTAAATAAATTGCTGACTTCCAATCACAATTTTGTTTAATAAACGCAAGAAGAACAACCAATGTAAATTTTCTTAACAGTATATAACCTTTTATTAATTGAAACTTATGTATTAGCTCCATTTTCAAAGCGTTTGTAAACTTCTCTAAATTATAGGATTGGCTTTAAGCTATTATTTATATTTGATGAACATTTACTTTTTCCATAATTATTAAGTTTATACTGGGTGAACACGTGCAAATTCGCACAAAAATCAACAGTACGCTTTCCTAAAAAAAAATCGTAGCGCAACCTCCAGTTATAGAGTAGGTAAATATCATCCTTGGTTTTGCCATAAGTCTATGTGTTAGATACTCCTGTCAACTGGTTTTCTATAAATTTCTATCCCAATGTAAAAACCTATCACCTGGGCTTTTGATTTTTAATTTAAAATTTATATTAAAAATAGACGAATCAGTTATTCATGCCTTTTTCGAGTAATAGTGTCTCGATTAAAAATATAAAGCCTGTTTGCAACTCTGCATCTGCATACTCACACGCGCATTTTAATGTCAAAAAAAGCTTTTATTTTTACAAATTTTTATGTAGCGTATTACCTTTGACTATATACACTAGCGTGAATAGACTTCTCATAGCATAGGTGTGTTTGAAACCTATTGACGGTGGTGTGATCTTCTGCAGCGTACATGAAGTACAAGTGACATATTGAATCATAGATGAATAGATGAATCAGTATTACCACTCTTCTCAACTAAGAATGGAATGTTTTATAACTGAGGGTTATTTTTATACTGTAGTAAAGTGTGTTGGCAGCACTGCAAACCCAGCTGAATAATAACAACAACGATGGTAAGGACTCTGGCGCCGCGTACACGAAACTTCCAAATTTTTGCCTCAAACTATAGTCCTGGACAGGCTTATTGGCGGGTCGCCGATCAGCTGCTACAACCTATTTCCTTTGTAAACTGTTTCTAGAAGGTAACAGTAGCTGCTTCAACCCGAATCAAAAAGTAACAGTTACAAACATATCATTGAATTTTATTATTTTATTGTCAGCTGTTACATATGAAAATACAACCTTCTTTAAAACGTGTTGTTAAACCATTAAAAGTTTGTCATATTTTTCCAAGCAATATCTCTTAAAGTTATATAGTTTATAAAAATAATTTAACTTTACTAACGTATTTTAGTTATTTCATCTTTAATGTTGCACCTTACGTACACATTATGCAAAGATGAAAGAGGAAGGCACCGCATGTAGGTTCGACAAGATGTGTGAAGAAGCCTCATAATTTTTTATTCTATTTACAATTTGCCTACGAATAATATTAATTGGCTCTTGAATAGAAAATCAAAACTATCAATAACAAATAAATTACTAATTTATAAAGTCATCCTCAAGCCAATCTGGACTTATGGAATCCAACTATGGGGCACCACCAGTAATTCAAACATTGACATAATCCAAAGATTTCAAGCAAAGTGCCTAAGAAGCATCTTGGACGCCCCTTTGTATGTCAATAACGAAATTCTGCGTCGTGACACTAGACCTGTTACAGTAAGAGAAGAAATAGCAAAATATAGTTTCCGATATCAAGAAAAATTGAACAAGCATCCAAACCACATGGCAATGAACCTCATGGACAACAGTGCTTCAGTTTTTTATAACATGTTCTAGGCTACTTTTGTTTAGCTCAGTTGTTGAATATGGACTAATTAATTCATGTTATTATTCTTTCATCGAATTTACTTATTGTTCTACTCTTACCCTGAACAGATTGTAAATAAATGTTTGTCAAAAAAACCTTTCACTGTTTCATATTTTGGATTTATTGATGCATACTAAAACAATGTTCACATAAAAGCGCTAATATTTTTTGTTTATTAACACGTCTACAAAAATATCTGCTTAATTTAAGTCATATGTAACTGTAGATTGACTAAATGAGATGGTTTTTATTGTTTTATTTATTTTTTTTTTATTGTTGTGTTCTTTTTATGTTCTCAAACTCAGTTTCATATACGGTACTGTGGTTCTTAGCAGGCACACCAAATACTAAGAAATATTAATTTCATTGTTAGTAGGCTATAGTTAAATTATCACTATCTGCATCTAATGTCAATGCTGCGGAGCAGCACGGGTTCTCTAGTTTTTAATGAATACAATTTAGATTTTTAAATAGTTTTCGTTACACAATTTTTAATTTCAAAAATACACAATCACCCTTAAACTAATATAACTTCTTGAATTTACCCAGTCAACTACATTGGGCTGTAAGATCATTCGAGGGTGAAGTGTAGAGGTAGGGTAACCTTCGCCCCACAAGGTTTAATATCTGACTAAGGCCTAGTCATCTGTCAGCTCGGAACAGACAAGAGTTTTATTAAAACTCGGCGCAGCGCGTCAATAGCCGCCGGCCGCCGAGTGAGATGTGCAGTGGGAGCAGCTCCTCCGTCGTCGCAAACATGTTTGCTGTAGCAGCTCTTCTGGTGGTACAAACATGTTTGTCGGAGCAGCTCCTCCGTCGTCGCAAACATGTTTGCCGTACTAGCTCTTCTGGTGGTACAAACATGTTTGTTGGAGCAACTCCTCCTTCGTCGCAAACATGTTTGTCAGAGCAGCACTTCTGGTGGTACAAACATGTTTGTTGGAGCAGCTCCTCTCGTCGCAAACATGTTTGCCGTAGCAGCTCTTCTGTTGGAACAAAAATGTTTGTTGGAGCAGCTCTTCTGGTGATACAAACATGTTTGACACAACAGCTCTTCTGGTGCTACAAACATATTTGTCGCAACAGCTCTTCTAGTGCTACAAACATTTTTGTCGGGACAGCTCTTCTAGTGCTACAAACATGTTTGCCAGAGCAGCTCTTCCGTCGTCACAAACATGTTTGCCGTACTAGCTCTTAGTGGTACAAACATGTTTACCAGAGCAGCTCCTCCGTCGTCACAAACATGATTGCCGTACTAGCTCTTATGGTGGTACAAACATGTTTGATAGAGCAGCCCCTCCGTCGTCACAAACATGATTGCCGTACTAGCTCTTATGGTGGTACAAACATGTTTGCCAGAGCAGCTCCTCCGTCGTCAAAAACATGTTTGCCATACTAGCTCTTAGTGGTACAAACATGTTTACCAGAGCAGCTCCTCCGTCGTCACAAACATGATTGCCGTACTAGCTCTTATGGTGGTACAAACATGTTTGCCAGAGCAGCTCCTCCGTCGTCAAAAACATGTTTGCCATACTAGCTCTTAGTGGTACAAACATGTTTACCAGAGCAGCTCCTCCGTCGTCACAAACATGATTGCCGTACTAGCTCTTATGGTGGTACAAACATGTTTGATAGAGCAGCCCCTCCGTCGTCACAAACATGATTGCCGTACTAGCTCTTATGGTGGTACAAACATGTTTGCCAGAGCAGCTCCTCCGTCGTCAAAAACATGTTTGCCATACTAGCTCTTAGTGGTACAAACATGTTTACCAGAGCAGCTCCTCCGTCGTCACAAACATGATTGCCGTACTAGCTCTTATGGTGGTACAAACATGTTTGATAGAGCAGCCCCTCCGTCGTCGGAAACATGATTGCCGTACTAGCTCTTATGGTGGTACAAACATGTTTGATAGAGCAGCTTCTCCGTCGTCGCAAACATGTTTGCCAGAGCAGCTCTTCTGGTGGTACAAACATGTTTGTCACAACAGCTCTTCTGGTGCTACAAAAATATTTGTCGCAACAGCTCTTTTAGTGCTAGAAACATTTTTGTCGGAACAGCTCTTCTACTGATACAAACATGTTTGTCGTAACAGCTCTTCTAGTGCTATGAACATGTTTGCCGTAGTAGCTTTTCTGGTGGCACAAATATTTTTGTTAGGGCATCTTCTCCGTCTTGTCGTCTTAAACATGTTTGTTGAAGAATCCCCATCACGATAGCAAAAAAATTTTTTTAGGAGCTCCTTAACCATATTTGTTGATGAACCTTAAACTTACTAATTTAATCGTCAAACCATCTTCTCAACCATATGTCTTGGAGCTGCTTCTCCGTCGTTCCAACCATATGTGTTGGAGCTGATTCTCCGTCATTCCAACCATATGTGTTGGAGCAGATTCTCCGTCGTTCCAACCATATGTGTTGGAGCAGATTCTCCGTCGTTCCACCATATGTGTTGGAGCAGATTCTCCGTCGTTCCAACCATATGTGTTGGAGCAGATTCTCCGTCGTTCCAACCATATGTGTTGGAGCAGATTCTCCGTCGTTCCAACCATATGTGTTGGAGCTGATTCTCCGTCGTTCCAACCATATGTGTTGGAGCTGATTCTCCGTCGTTCCAACCATATGTGTTGGAGCTGCTCGCTTCTCCGTCTTTCCAACCATATGTTTTGTAGCTGCTTCTCCGTCGTTGTCCCAACCATATTTGTTGGAGCTGCTTCTCCATTGTCCACCATGTTTGTTGGAGAATTTTTTCCCATTGGCCCTATATGTTTATTTTGTACCCTCCTCCTTTGTATCAGTCCTGCTTGTTTGAGCCACTCTTCCATCGTCGCAAACGCATTTGCGTTCATTAGGCTTATATCAATCTTTCATCATACGATCAGTTGCCTTAGTTAGCTAGTTGGCTCAGGCGGTTAGAGCAGGCAAAAAATCTGTAGCCTAGTTTTTTTTTTTTTTTTAATTATATACACGCTAAAGGTAGTTTTTTGTTTTTTTATTGCTTTAAACATGATGCGTACAACTGTATGTACTAAATATGTAAATTTATTTTAAAATAAGAATAAGGCAGTTGATGTTTTTTACACGTCATATTAATTTTAAATTGACTTAAAATTTATATTACTGACTCATTTTTAAGCTTATTCACATTTTCATCAGATTGTCAATAAAGGCATAGTTAAAGAAAATTTTATTTTATTTCAAATTGTTTTTTTTTAATATAAAAAGTTTTTTTAATATTTTAAGTAGCGGTATTAAGCTCTTCGCAGCAAACTATCTCCGCATATCTTGACAAATCTTCGTCTGCATATTCATCAGCGACTTATTAATACAGTTTTTAAACATTCAAGACATTATTACATAAATTAAAAATTCCTCCTGTATAAATGTAATCTTTCATCAAGGTTCACCTTGTGATATTGTCTCGAGTCTTATTTGCATTTAATAAACGTTATTAAAGAATCGGAAATGAACCTTTTAGCAATTTTAATTTCAATTTTTTAAATCTGACAAAGTTAAATTTTAGGACAGTATTTAATCTCACCCTTATCCAGGGTTTATTAAAACTCCTTAATAAGGACTCGATTTATTTGTTGACTAGGAATTCTTCAGGTTGAAATAATAAAACGTCTTCCAACACTATACGATATATTTACACTTATACTGTAATTGTTTACAAGACAGTAAATATTTATATAAAGGTCTTATAATGGCTGGTAAGATCATTTTAAGCCATTATAAGATCTTTTATATATATTCACCGTCTTGTAAACAATTACAGTATAAGTGTAAATATATCATGTAGTGTTGGAAGACGTTTTATTATTTCAACCTGAATATCAGTACCAGCACGTATAATGCTAATCAAGAAGTTATTTAGGAATTCTTTTCAACAATGATAATATAAATTAAATGTTTCCTTACATGATGGCGAATGTTTATTTATTTATAAGCCGTGCGCGATCTGAACAAATTGTTTAGGCTAACTTATAGCTAAAGGCACACAACAGTTTATGAATTTTCTGTAAAGTGTTATCTTCACTGGATGTATCAGTCACTTCTTTGTGTGGATATTAATGTTTGTATACAGGGAATATCGATATGTAGTCTTTATTCAATAAGAACTAAAGTTAGACTTGTTTTAAAGAATTATGAGTTTCAACCCAACTATTGTTCGGAATTATTATGTTACTTAGAATTACATGAAGATTTTATTATGTACAGTCAAAAAATATGCTAACATTTAAATATTAAAGTTAAAGATTTTGTTTGAAGGTATTCGAAATATTTATTAAAAACGTTTATTATACCCAAAATTACAAAAAACCTAACTCAACGTATAAATAAAAAAAATTAATATTTTATTTTTATGTCAATTAAGTTCATATTTTATTTGAACCAGGATTAGGATTTACATACATGATCATAGACTTCATATAAAAAGACACAATAACCTTATTATATTAATATTTCACAGTCCAGATAACTAACAAGACTTTTAAAATATCAATTACTTTGACACATTTCACTGCTTGTAATACTCAACACTAATAGGTTAAATAAAAGTAGATAAAAATTATTTCTTTTTATATAAATTTGTTTCAGTACAGTATACCTCTTAGGTTACAGAGTGTATGTAAACAAATCCAAGTGATCTATTAGTTATACAAAAGATCTGATGATGTTACCACCAACAACAAAAGGATTAACTGCAAAATTTGACAAATTTTATTGGATTACTTTGAGTTATTGATTTTAAATTAGTAAATTTAATTTCAAGAGGAAATGATTTGTCAAATGCTTATTCAAAATTGTTTGTACATAGCCGATAAAATCACAGAATCCCAGTCAATATAGATTTATTAATACTGTTGAAAATTAATCAAGCATATAAAATGAATTAGTTTAAAAATAAAAATACACCCTCCCGGGACCAGGATCAGCGGTGGTTGTCCGTGTCGTGTCGTCGACGTCATATTGAGCGCCGTGTTTGGCGTACACAAAGGTTCCCGCTTTAATGAATGTTTTCACGATTTATTTACAAAGGCCGGTGTTTATGTAGTAGCGACATCGGACCCATCTTTGATTGCCTACCACACGACATGCCCGCCATATTGCTGCTTTGATATCTTACTGTGTTTAAACTCGCATACAACCAACGCCGTAACCATCAACATTATAACTGGAATTTACAAAAAAATTTCTTCCGATTGATCCAAAACTTTCCAATACAGAAACCATACCACCTAGCATAATCAGTCTGAGTTTAGACATCAAAGTTAACAACCAATGAAACGTAGCTTGAGAAATCAGTCATAAGGAAACTGAACTACACAGCAAAGGTCTTTGTGTCAGAGGAATCTAATTTTCCCAACAAGCATTGAGGAAGGGCGTGGGGAGGGGGTAAAGGAACCGCAACATGTATTGTTGAAGACTCACTGGAGCGCTTGATCTGATTAAACAGACGTGGGCAAAACCGAAGAAACAATGTGATGGTATAGAACCTGGGCGATGAGGATTAGCTGGTGACAGACAGGTGATGCACCCACTGTGCCGACCGGGGGTGAAGGGATATAAAACATGGTGTTGGGGTGAAATTAACCCCTGCTGAGGATAATTTGGTATGTAAACCCCCTACCTACCAAGGAAAAATACAAGTAATAAATAGCACTAATTTTTAAAATTTTATATTGTTGTATTTTCCGATTCCGTCAGGATGTTAGGACCAGGTTTCTTGTTTAAAATATAATTCAATATTAAGTTTCAAGGTAAATGAATAAAACTATACTAGTATACGTGTTGCTCGAAATCGAGCAATTTATTTTAATACAATACAAATGTTACTTTAGCTCTAAATCAATGACACCCGACCAATCCAATATAGTGAATATCTTTAATCATTAAAAATACTAGTATTTACAGCTCATTATTAACAGATGTTTAAAATGCTTTATTCAATCCCAATGTTATTTAATGGGAAATTTTAACATTTTTTAATGGCCGATAGCGCCTTTATTTTTAGTCCGATTCTCATCAGTTTTTGGCGGAAACAACTACAGACCAAGCCCTATCCAACGACACCAAAAACTTAAAAATCGGTTGAAAATTGTAGGAGGAGTTCTCAAGACAAAAAACCCTTAGCGTATTAAATAAGTATAGATAAGTCCTTGTGTGAAAAAGTGTTCCCGTTGGGGGTTTAAAACCTGATAAAATATGTTTAAACACTTTTTTTTATTAGCATGATACGTGTTTTTTTTAATCAGAGATTAAAAACAAACGTATACAACACTCAAAAATATATTTACATTTATACTGCAAAGAATACAGACGGTAAATATATGAAAAGATGGATAATGGCAATAATGGATAATGGAAGATGGTTTGGGGTCATTATCCATCTTTACATATATTTACCGTCTGTATTCGTTGCAGTATAAGTGTAAATATATTTTTTAGTGTTGTAGACGTTTGTTTTTCATTTCTAAAATGTGTTTGAAATTCTCTTCCTTTTACCTCGGCATATTTTGTTGCCATAAAAACTCATCACTAAAGGTTAGTGTGATCTTTCTTATAAAGATCATCTGGCCTTAAAGCTTACCTTATGCCCCCTCCAGAACCCACGGCAGTATAGCCCGGGAGAGGCTATGCGCAGTAAACCAGTACTGCGAGGTTATGTGCCGGGTTATGCGAGCCCAGGCTGTGTTTCATTTGGCTATAAAGACGCGAGGCTCGTTATCAGCAACCCTGTTATCACCACCCCCTCCCCCTTGCCCCACCGTACCTCCCGCCAAACCGCGCTATCGTTCCCGCGTTTACCGCTCCCTGCCGCCCTTTAATTTTATTGCACGTTTACCTGAGAGAGGCTCAGAATTTAAATATATGTTGAATATCGTAACTGAAGGTTGTAGCGTCTTCGGCAAGTATACGAGTAGGGTTTCTTTTACTGACGAATATATTTTACCGTCATATTTATACGAGTAATTTATATAAATACATAATAAGACAAATTTGAGTTTTAGTACATAATAAGTAACTCGAAATATGTTACACGGTCCTTTTTTATAAGTCAAAGAGGTAAAAAGTGTCATAATACAGTAAGATATCAACTAGATGAGAAACATTTAAGGCGATGTAGTGTTGCAACTTAACTAATAATCACCGGCCTTTGGAACAAAATCCTGTAATTCATTATAACCCTCCTTTTCAAGTCCGTCTCACTGTATTTCATTTTCGGAAAACTAAATATATTCTTTTGAGGTTAATAAATAACAAATGCAAACCAGTATTTAGTTTAGAATCCGTCAGAAGTTCCAATAAATCGTTTTCTACGAGAATTAAATTGCTGCAACAAACATGTTTGGGGTGAAGGAGGAAGTGCTCCAAAAATAGATTGGAACATTGGAAGGAATCGCTACAAAATATGTTTGGGAAAATGGAGGGACTGCTCAACAAAAACAGATTTGCGAAGACGGAGGAGCTGCCCCTCCGACAAACATGTTTGGTACGTTGAAAAAGCTGTTCCAACAAACTTTTTTCTGACGACGCAGGAGTTGCTCCAACAAACACATTTGTGAAGACTGAGGAGCTGCTCCGACCAACGTGTTTGGGACGATGAAGGAGATGTTACAACCAACATCGTATATTTATTACGATGTGCGGAATTATCCAACGAATACGGTGGGGTCTATGAAGGACCTCTCTATGAAGGACCTGTCTATGAAGGACAAATATGTTTGGGAAGACGGAGAGTTGCTTTGACATATTTGGAACGACGGAGGAGTTGCTCTGACTTATTTGGGAAGACGGAGAGTTGCTCCGACATATTTTGGACAACGGAGGAGTTGCTCCGACATATTTGGGACGACGGAGGAGTGGTTCTGACATATTTGGGAAGACGGAGAGTTGCTCCGACATATTTGGGACGACGGAGGAGTTGCTCCGACATATTTGGAACGACGGAGGAGTTGCTCTGACTTATTTGGGAAGACGGAGAAGTTGCTCCGACATATTTGGAACGACGGAGGAGTTGCTCTGACTTATTTGGGAAGACGGAGAGTTGCTCCGACATATTTTGGACAACGGAGGAGTTGTTCCGACATATTTGGCACGACGGGGGAGTGGTTATTCTGACATATTTGGGAAGACGGAGAGTTGCTACGACATATTTGGAACGACGGAGGAGTTGTTCTGACATATTTGGGACGACGGAGGAGTTGTTCTGACATATTTGGGATGACGGAGGAGTGGTTCTGACATATTTGGGAAGACGGAGAGTTGCTCCGACATATTTGGAACGACGGAGGAGTTGCTCTGACTTATTTGGGAAGACGGAGAGTTGCTCCGATATATTTTGGACAACGGAGGAGTTGTTCCGACATATTTGGGACGACGGAGGAGTGGTTATTTTGACATATTTGGGAAGACGGAGAGTTGCTCCGACATATTTGGAACGACGGAGGAGTTGCTCTGACTTATTTGGGAAGACGGAGAGTTGCTCCGACATATTTTGGACAACGGAGGAGTTGTTCCGACATATTTGGGACGACAGAGGAGTGGTTATTCTGACATGTTCGGGAAGACGGAGAGTTGCTCCGACATATTTGGAACGACGGAGGAGTTGCTCCGACATATTTGGAACGACGGAGGAGTTTTTCTGACATATTTGGGACGACGGAGGAGTGGTTCTGACATATTTGGGACGACGGAGGAGTGGTTCTCACATATTTGGGAAGACGGAGAGTTGCTCCGACATATTTGGAACGACGGAGGAGTGGTTCTGACATATTTGGGACGACGGAGGAGTGGTTCTGACATATTTGGGACGACGGAGGAGTGGTTCTGACATATTCGGGAAGACGGAGAGTTGCTCCGACATATTTGGAACGACGGAGGAGTTGCTCCGACATATTTGGAACGACGGAGGAGTTGTTCTGACATATTTGGGACGACGGAGGAGTGGTTCTGACATATTTGGGACGACGGAGGAGTGGTTCTGACATATTTGGGAAGACGGAGAGTTGCTCTGACATATTTGGAACGACGGAGGAGTTGTTCTGACATATTTGGGACGACGGAGGAGTGGTTCTGACATATTTGGGACGACGGAGGAGTGGTTCTGACATATTTGGGACGACGGAGGAGTGGTTCTGACATATTTGGGAAGACGGAGAGTTGCTCCGACATATTTGGGACGACGGAGGAGTTGTTCTGACATATTTGGGAAGACGGAGGAGTGGTTCTGACATATTTGGGAAGACGGAGAGTTGCACCGACATATTTGGGATGACGGAGGAGCTGTTCCGACATATTTGGGACGACGGAGGAGTTGCTCCGACATATTTGGGATGACGTAGGAGCTGTTCTGACATATTTGGGATGACGGAGAGTTGCTCCGACATATTTGGGATGACGGAGGAGCTGTTCCGACATATTTGGGATGACGGAGGAGCTGTTCCGACATATTTGGGACGACGGAGGAGTTGTTCCAACATATTTGGGATGACGGAGGAGCTGCTCCGACATATTTGGGACGACGGAGGAGTGGTTCCGACATATTTGGGAAGACGGAGAGTTGCTCCGACATATTTGGAACGACGGAGGAGTTGTTCTGACATATTTGGGACGACGGAGGAGTGGTTCTGACATATTTGGGACGACGGAGGAGTTGTTCTGACATATTTGGGACGACGGATGAGTTGTTCTGACTGCACCTTTCACTCGGTGGCCAGTGGCTATTGACTCGCTATGCCGAATTTTAATATAACTCTTGTCTTTTCTGAGCTGACATATGACTAGGCCATAGTCAGATATTAAACCTGGAGTTGTGAAGGTTTCTCCTACCTCTATATTTATTCCTCAAAAGGTACTTCAGTCCGATTTTAGCCAACGCAATAATTAGTTTACTTCAACGCAATGAGTTATATTCTGTAAGAAGGATTGTATAGTTTAGAAACAAAAATTTAGTAGGGAAAACATTAAAAATATTTATTTTATTTAATTAAAATATGCAAAAAGACGGAAAAAGCAACTATTAAGTTCGACAGATTTAGTTTGATGTTATTGGTTCTCTGTTTATTATCAATTCATGTCCGATGGACAACCATGCTGTAATTACCCCCAATACACTGTTGGCCAACGCCCGTCGAACATTATCGATGGACTGTTGACACTATAATGTTTAATTACTTGTGGGTGTGAAACAGCCTGTCAGTTGCGTAGTCGATCATTGTGAGATGTTAATGTTATGTTTTAGTATAACAGAACGTGTTGTGTTGCAGATGCCAGGGTAGTTGAGTTATATTTTTAAGTAAAATTCAAATATATTTTATACCCAAAAAAAACTGCAATAAAAATAAATTTCTATGAAAAATTATAAAACAAATTTAAAATGATTAAAACACAACATAACATTAATCATTGTGCATTAAAATCTACGAACAGGAAGGTTTATAATTTGTTTTGTGTTTGATAATGTACAACATTAAACATAAATAAGTTCTTGATTAGCATTATTGTATTGGTGTTGTTACTTAGGTTAAAATAATAAAATGTCTTCAAACACTACTCGATATATTTACGCTTACACTGAAACCATATAGTGTACAACGGTACATGTTTCATATACATTTACCGTCTTACAGTTTAAGGGTAATATATCGAGTTGTATTGGAAGATGTTTTATTATTTCAACCTGAATAGTAGGCCTAAGCATAAATGTTATATAAATTTTAAGTTTAAAAGTACTTTCTTCAGGTTTAGTACAGTGTTTCAGATTAAATAAGTAGTTTTCTGAATTTAGCTTAAAATCTAAGCCATAAAACACGATAAAATCTTATTTTATGTTTACTTTCACACTTATCTATCTTCTTATTTCTATAATGTTTTCGTCTGTTACGTCCCTTTTTCTCTCGACCTACTGAACCGATTTTTAAGATTGAGGTGTCATTTTAAAGCTTAGGATATACCGCAGTGACGAATCGTAATTAGAAAGGTCATATTGTTTCGGGCTTCGCACCCCTCGCCTTTGATTTATTTCTAGAGGGCGCTTTAAAATGTTGACCAACTTTTATTGCAGGATCTTTAATGTGAATTGTAATTTAAAAGTTGATTACCTTCAAAAGCCAGATAGTAAACAAAAATATATCTTTGTCACTTCATAATCAACATTCACGTACTGTAGGTGAGTTTCACTCATACAGAATCATAAAATGCGCAATTTGCGCACGGGCCACCTCGTAAAGTATTATAATCGGATCATAGATGTACGTTTCCAAATAATTTCATTGAATCAGTCAATTAGTCAGTCAGTCAGCCAGAGATAGCCTGTTGTGTTGAGTGGCGCTATTCCGGTGTCGAGAGCTCTGAACGGACTCGACGCATGTTAACATGGTGTAGTATGTTAAGAGCTCAAGTGTAACACACTGAAATAGAAAGTGATTGACTAATATGATTAACGCGAGTTTCAATAGTAAGTGATTTTAATGCCAGATAGATGAGGTAATATTTCGATTATTAGTATACGTTACCATGCAATTTTTTTTCATTAACCTTTACTGCAAAAGTTGCAAATTTAATTTTAGTTGCAACTAATCTCTTACTAAATACCAGGAGTGTCTGTGGAAAAGTATTTTCCTCGATTTCGAAATATAGCAAGTAGATTTTGCTAAAACTTTGTATTTAAATGTGTTTTGGTCCAAAAACAAGTTTAAGAACAACTTCAACAATAATTCAAAAATTGTAATTTTTAGCACTGGTGTTATCTGTAGACACTTTAGAAATAACGAAATAACAGCGAAAGGTAAATAAAAACAACAGAACACTACATTTTTTAATAGCTGTATACTAAAAAAAGGTTGTTGGCGTAAGTTTAATAGCCTAATTACCAAGATACTATAAAAAAGAAATTAAAACCAACGAACAAGGCTCGGTCAAATGATCGGTCAATGACCGGTATCATAGAAATATGTAAATAAAATATATTGTAACAAAAAATATAAATTATGCAGTAAGCCAAGCCAGACCCTGTTTTGTAACATATGAGTGTCTGTGTTGTGCTCCAGCGGCAGGTATATTTCACCGGGATGCGCGCTCAGTTTCAATATCGCAGGCTGGCGTATATCAATAAGCTACAAGTGTAGCGCCCTTATGTCTGACACTGACTCCATTTCCGTGACTCCCAAACACGACGTAGCAGCAAAACTTACGCCCCTCTCCCTTTCTTACCAGCCCTTATACTGTCTTATACACAATTTCCGTTCGAAATCAGACACCCACTGGAATTACTGACAATTATTTCGTCGAGTAAAAATTCAAAATAACTCCAAAATTAAATTACAATTTTGCGGATATGTTGAATTGTTTTATTGAAGTGTAGATCATTTCTCCACTTCAAATCCATAAATATATTTAAATCGAAAAAAATATGTAGCCTCAAAGGCTTGACCTTAGTCAGCAAAGTGACGGTTTTAATTTACCTTGTCTATGTAATTTTAAGTATCTATACGTACTTAACTATGGACACGGGTTTTTACAAGGGACTTTTTCTACCTTTTTAACCTATTTTAATGATTTAGTGTTTTTGAATAGAGCTCGGACAGAGGTTGTTTAGAAAGGAAATTGGTAAATATCCTTTCAAACTGAAAATACCTACTATAAATTATAAGTCTGTTATTTCCTAATTTGATGAACATTGCACTTGGTGATAACCCAGAGCTCTACCGCAGAGCTACGGCCTCTGCCTTAAACAAGTACATTATTCAAGCGACGGGTACATTAGTCCTAAAAACTACATTCCATTAAATAAAGATCAACATCATCCAACCTGAGGCAAAATCACCTTTTCAGTAAAATAAATACTAATTTCAAGAAAGTGTAGGGTAGCAAAGGAACCATACAGCATAAGTGTAAAGTTTAATGTATCTTGAAATTCGATTAAATATCATTAACTAAGCAAACACGACAAGATCAGAATGGAGCTTACGGTGGTGACAGACAGGTGGAGGTCGTTAACCCACCAGGGGGCGATGGGTAACAAACAAAACATGGGGTAGGATCATCGGACCCCTAGGGGGATAACGCCAACACCCCACCCTCGGGGATGACCTTTGGCTGTTTTGCTATTATTCAAACAAAGTGACTAACTGTGCTAAACTAAAACTGAGGAATCAACCGGTTCTCCTTTTGGCATAGATACCCCTGGACGCTGAACATTAAATCATACTCTTCAAGTTTTGCCCAAAAATATTGTAATTGATTTTTTTTATTTTGTGTAGAAAATATCTGAGTTTGGTATAAAAATCGCAAATGGCTTTTTAGGAGACGCCTCTAAACGAGGTCATAAATAAAACTGCATTGGTATATGTCATATCATGCATGATTAATGTGCCTCAAATCCGACTTCAAACGGTCGAATATATAGGGAGTTATTTTTTATTTTGCAATATAACTTTATGAAAAGTTTGATTTGCCTGCCATTTTCGACTCGACCATAGAGTTGAGTTTGAGTTTGTGTAGTTGTTCTAACAGAGATCTTTTGATGTTCGTATATTGACCTGCTGACATAACATTTTGTTCTCACTCCATATAGGCCACCCTCTTAAAGAGATACAAATCCTATACATACATGGAAAAGTAGATTTAAATTGTACTTATGCACGTGGGAAGTTTTATTAGACTAAAAGTAAACCATTTAGGGAATTCAGTAACGCACTGTACGAAATTTACTGCTGTAAGTTTTTTGAATTACATTTAATTACATTATACTCATTGAAATTATGAAATTGAATAGTACAACTGCATATAGGCATATTATGTAGGCATACTTTGTGGTTATTTTAATATTTAATGTGATTAAAATTGCACGTGGATTTACGATTGACACAGGTTTTCTGATCAAGTCAATCGGTCAGTAATTGATGAACTGCCATGCCGAGTGGCACTGTTCCAAATGTAGAGAGCTCTAAACTGAACTCCACACCTGTTAACATCGTGTACAATGGCCAATGTGTTACATAGTGGTTTACATAAGTCTGTATTACTGAATCATCAATGCCCCATTATTAAAACTTTTTCATAAATTTCACTTTTTAATTTAGTTGATTAATTCCAATCAACTTTAACATTATTTACCTCGAATTAATACGTCTGAGGATTAATGGACGACTTCTGTATATATTCTGATATATATAATGATTAAAAAAGACGTTGTATACTATAATATGTCTGATAGAGTACTGATGAGTTATTAATATATATATATATATATATATATATATATATATATATATATATATATAACAAAAGTACAGTAAAAAAAAAAACTCTTCATCTTGATCCTAACATTAAAACTTGCAATACCTCATAAGATTAGCAAAATGAAAGCTTGTAAATGAAGATATCAAAAGGTTACATAAATCTTAATTATCTTAAATGACTTAAAAACCATCAAATGAATCATTATATCTAAATAAAATGTGTAAAGTGAGCTATTAATAATAATATTTTAAATTTTATGTAGCTTAATGTTGAAAAAAAAATAATTTTGGTCATTGTAAACATTTTTCTATGTTATCTACTGTAACAAATGCAGTAAGCCAAGCCAGGACCCTGTTTTGCAACATATGAGTGTCTGTGTTGTGCTCCAGCGGCAGGTATATTTCACCGGGATGCGCTCAGTTTCAATATCGCAGGCTGGCGTATATCAATAAGCTACAAGTGTAGCGCCCTTATGTCTGACACTGACTCCATTTCCGTGACTCCCAAACACGACGTAGCAACATAACATACGCCCCTCCTCTAAATCCTCCCCGCTACATCGTCTTATATAAACCATTCGAAGGATATTACACACTAGCTGGAAACACCACCCCTATGCAACAAATCAGTTAAAAAAACTAAGGTAAAAATAGATACCCCCGTCGCAGCAGATATGCGTACTCAGCGAATTTCCAATGGAATTCCAAGATTATTTACTTTCCCATAAAAACACCTTAGGATCGAGTATGTAGGTTTTGCTGCCATGGGGTGTTGTTAGAAAATGTAAGTTAATCAATAATTGGTGAATGAATGTAAACACAAAATTGTGTCAAGCTCTGGCAATTTTTTATTCACCCCATAAACCCCAGGCGGGTGAATATGTAGGTTTGCCGCCATATGGTTTTGGAAGCAATTATAGGTTAAGCAATATCTAGATAATATACATACCAAATTTGATTAAGTTATGTCAATAAATAAGCAAGATATAGGGTTTTATTGATTTCCCATAAGAATAACATGGAAAACACATTTTTGGATTTTCCCCGTAACCAGTTACGCTAAGATAAAAATTCAAAATACCAAATTGTTTGTTATTTTCAGCTCTTTTATGGTTTCAGTTAAAATTGATAAATTTTGAAAATTGAGGTCCAAAAATGCCAAAACCCATTTTTGACCCCTTTGAAACCCCATAAAACCCCGTTCCCATAACCCCACAATGCTGGTTTGCGAACTCATGAAAATAGACCTGGTCTTACACCTTCATACCAAATTGCATCAAAATCGGATGTTCCCTTCAAAAGCTATCAGTACCACGGACACATATATCTATCTATCCATCTATCTATCTATATATAGGCTACATGTATATGAAAATGAACGAATGGTGTTTTTGGCTTCTGGGTAACTCAAAATGAAAAAGTAAAGTGGTCCCGAGCTTAGGTCTTACCATGGGCACTACCATAATAGCGTATTCCCTATAGGGAAATTCGCTAATTAAAACCCTAAAAAAATTATTTTTACTCGTCTGATAAGCCTATTTAAAGTGGATTTTAGCTCATTTTTTCTTTATATTTACTTTCAAAGCCAACAGTTCTTAGAACACAACAGAGAAATATTTTCAGTTTAGGAGTTCTCGGTCTCGAGGAAACTATATTGTGTTGTTGGAAGAATATACTGTAACAGACAAGACGACTTATATTGGTGGAATGAAACGAGGAAACACAAAAAGTAATGTTAAAGATTAATTTAATCATTATATCTGTTTAAATAAACTTTGGTGGAACCGTTGAAATAATATATGAAATAATATTGTTTGGTGACCCTCTATTATAATATTGTTTCCATTTCACTGCCAGAAAAGAAACCATTTTTAACGTCAACTTCGAATGTATAAAATTATGTTTTTCCTCACCTGGTCTCAATGGAGTATTTAACTCGCGATGGAGTAATTAGTAGGTAAAGTGTTACTTTTTCTCCTCAGATAATAACTTTGACCTCTGTGACAGCATAGTATTTTTGTAAAAGGCTCTAATCGTAACCCAAATAGATTTCTATTATTTTCTTTCTTTAAATGAGAATTCCATTACTTTATTTCTCCATTTCAAAATTATTTAACTTTAACAGTTATAGTAATTATCAGTTCTTATCAATTTTACCGCAATGTCAAAGGTTGTCCATCAATAAAGTTAATGGTCATCTCAGCTGGTTTTTCTTATACCCCCCCCTCCCCCCCCCCCCCACAATCGAGGCAGTATAGCCAGGGAGAGGTTATGCGCAGTAAACCAGGACTGCGAGGTTATGTGCCGGGTTATGTGCCCTCAGCCTGTGTTTCATGTGGCCGTAAAGACCCGAGGCTCGTTATCAGCAACCCCTGTTATCACTGCCCCCCCCCCCACGTATCTCCCCCCACTCCGTGCTATCATTCCCGCGTTTACCATCTTAAGTTTACCTTTACCCTTAAAGGTTTACTGCACTTTTAACCGAGGGGGGGGGGGGGGTTCAAGGTCCGTTATTTTCAGAATAGTAAAAAGAGATGATTGTTGGATATGTTCCATAATTTATTTGAAAGTTATATCAGTAACAAAAGATTCAAATGCCATGCCCAATTTTTTATACTTCTATAGTCAAATGAAATTGGAAGTGCTTAGGAAAATCTTTGTTATGAACGCGACCGATTTATAAAAACATTTTAATTTGTATTTAAAATTGGTTCTATGAATCAATTCGTTACTTAAGAATATTGATCATATATACTATTGTTCTAATTTTTCTTGTATTAATAGTCTAATGTTCTGGATAGACGAACCTTAGTTAAGGCTGCGGTCTACCCCAGCCAAAACAACAACAATGCAGAATGCCGCCTCGCAGCCGTAGCGCTAGGCGAGTTTGATGGCTGCAGAGGTTTACGGGGATCGTGTTTCAGAATTAACCGATTAAGATAGAGATTGGCTGTTAACTTTTTCTAAAAGTAGAATAAAGGATTTATTCTACTTAAGAGGTTAGTTTTAAAACACGATCCCAGTAAACCTCTGCATTTACAAAACTAAAAAACAGATGATTTTAGACAGTTATTACTGAAATTAGAAATTTTATTTAAAAATTCTAAAAAGATAAACGACTAGATAATTTTTTCTACTTTTAGAAAAAGTTAACAGCGAATCTCTATCTTAATCGGTTAATTCTGAAACATGATCCCCGTAAACCTCTGCAGCGCCTAGCGCTACGGCCGCGAGGCGGCATTCGGCATTGTTGTTGTTTTGGCTGGGGTAGGCCGCAGCCGTAATAAGTAATTTACTACATTTTATTTCGTTTATTATTTCCGAGTTATAACGTTGCCCTGGAAAATTCATGGAACGCATGATTTATTTTCAAATCGTTGAATCCTATACGATAATACGAGCACTGTCTCAATGTATGTGTGTTCCACGATCTCGAAATCTATATGGTATATTTAGCTTAAAGTTAGTATTTAAGAGTGTTTTGGTCCAAAAATAAGTTTGGAAACAGCCTCAATCCCAGGAAAAATCAAATTTGGTCTAAATTTAAGTTTAAAAATGGTAATTTTTAACATTGGTCTTATGGGTTGCATTTTGGTAACGAAATAACAACGAAATGTAAAGAAAAACAAAAAAAACATTAATGTTAAGCAGACTTCTTAAAACAGCTGTTAACTGTGAAGAGGTATAGTTGGATGATAGGACCTAGTGGAAATTTAATATCTTTTTTTACCATGACACTATAACAAAAGTGAATTAAAAGCAACGAGCAAGACTTGGTTAACCTGGTACTATCTACAACATTATTTAATTTACGATTGTGTGAAAAAAACTCTGTAAAACACAATAACTGTTTGTTGTAAGTTTGTTTTTCTATGGCAAAGGTGACCAAGCAGAGCGAGTAGAGGAGTGTTGTTTGATTCGGTAAGATAACAAAGCAGCAATATGGCGGGCATGTCGTGTGGTAGGCAATCAAAGATGGTCCGATGTCGCTACTAAATAAACACCTGCCATTGTAAATAAATCGTGAAAACATTCATTAAAGCGGGAACCTTTGTGTACGCCAAACACGGCGCTCAATATGACCGACACGGACCTGCAGCGGACACCTGCATAAAGGATTCTGCCATGTATATTTTATATAAAATAATAATTTTTTAAGAATAAAAAACATATTTTATAAAGTATTGTAAGCATTTATTCCACACGTTCTTATAATTATTACACTTTATAAAACCCGATTAAGGTATATTTGTATGTACTATTGTTTGTATGTATGCACACGGATCTCGAAAACGGCTCCAACAATTTTCTTCAAACTTTGGAAATAATTTTGGTCTGGGATAAATAACATTTATGTAAGTCTCTATGCTAGGGTAATCTTATTGAACTGAAATTCAAAACGCAAAAACGTTGTCTTATGTATTTTGTAATCAAAACGAAAGAGTTTCTGAAAACAGCTGATTCAACTGTCAAAGTACGAACCACGTGCTCCAGTATAAACATATTTTTTAATCCAGTAAATGAATGATACTGCTCTAAAAATAATTTATCAGTTTCTAATAGTACTTTATACTGGTGATTTAGTTTGATTTAGTTAAATAAAGGTAAAAGTAAAAGGACAAATCAACTAGGCAATTTGTAGAGTTGTAAAATTAAATTTTAAAACAAAAGAATTTTATCAAGCATCAATAATGAAATGAGCGGTTAACAGTAGAGGTAGAATCCACGGGTACCAGTTTTATAAACTCATACGAGAGTGCAACACCCTTTAGGCCTACATTAAAACATCCTGAAATGCGAGTGAGCGAAGCGAACACAGTCGTCTTGATAAAAGCTTTTATGGCTTGGCATTTTAGCCGACAATCTATGACTGATATTATTACTGTGACTACAGTTTATCAAGCAAAATCTCGGCCAACAAGCACTAATAATAAAAAACGCCTTTATTAGAGAAATTCTCACTACAGACTGCTGGTTTCCAAAATAACACTGCAATTAATTAATTTACGTAATCTAACTTTTATCTACAAAACATTTATAGGAAACGTTGGAGTAGTAGAGTACTTTTATTTAATAATACCTCTGTCGCAGCAGACCTGCGTAGGCCTACTCAGCAAATTTCCTACAAAAAAGGTTCTTTATTTTCCCCATAACCACCATTATAAATCATTTCATACAATGTTAAAATTAATTTGTTAAATAAATATATTGTTTTGTTTTGATTTCTGAAGGGTTTGAACTGGTAAAAGGTATATTTTATTGTAAACATCAATGTTTTATTGTAATATATAAATATTTTTTTTATATAATTGAAGGTAATAATACTATAAAGTATTATTACCTTCATTACCTTAATTAATTATTTTTACTTAATAACTTTATTTTTATTAACTTTATTACCTTCATGGTATTTTTAAATGGCTTCACTTTTAAATTATAAGAAATATTTCTAGCATTATTCACTTCTTTAATAACGTTAATTAAATGCAGATGAATTCCATAGCTAGTCCAAGAATGAAAACCTCGGAGGGAGATAATGTTTATGCAGAAGGAATATTTAATTGGTGTAAATATTTTTCTCATAAAATCTTTATTATTAGAAGTGAAAAGTCGCTGATGAATATGCAGACCGGGACTTTAAGTTACTTAGACCTCGTTGATTTATTCGAGAAAATGAAAATTTTAAATTATAAAAGGAGCGTTAATAATCTGTTATTATTGCTTTTGGAATTCTCTCCTCGAAGTGCTTGAGTCATGGTTTTCTGGATAATTTTTGGAGAGCAAAGGACTTATGCTTTGTTGGACACAAGTAGATAGCATAATATGCAACTTGTTCTGTATCTGTTGTGTTCCTGTGTTCCGAATATTCCTGTGTTTTGTGTATTTTTGAATTCTGTTGATAAGAACTAAAATTTTGTGATAATTTTCAAACAGAAATGTTATTGTACAATACAGTAGGCTGAGTAGATGTTGGTAGTTATTGTAATGTTAGTAGGGATAAGTTGAAAATAGGAGGCGCTTCATTACCTACCGAAACCAACTTGTTCTGTATCATGTTTTCTACAATTTATTCTTTGTATTTTTTATTTACGTTGTTTGAGAAAACAGAAAAACAAAAAAGTAGGATTATGAAATACATTGCTGCTCTAGCAAACATGATTGGTTCGATGGCGGAGCTGATCCTATAAACATGTATGCGAAGATGAAGATAGAGGAGGTGGTTCAACAAGCATATTTGTAACGGTGGATAGAAAGTTGCTTATTAATGCAACCTTGGATTGAAAGTTGCTAATTAAGTTGCTGATAAAAACATGTTCGCGAGAAGGAGCTGATACTACAAACCTGTTTGTAACGACAAAGGAGTGGCAAAAAAATTTTTTTGTACCAAAAGATGAACTGCTCTGGAAAACATGTTTGCGACGACGGAGGAGCTGCTCCAACAAACATGTTTGCGACGACGGAGGAGCTGCTCCAACAAACATGTTTGCGACGACGGAGGAGCTGCTCCAACAAACATGTTTGCGACGACGGAGGATCTGCTCCAACAAACATGTTTGCGACGACGGAGGAGCTGCTCCAACAAACATGTTTGCGACGACGGAGGATCTGCTCCAACAAACATGTTTGCGACGACGGAGGATCTGCTCCAACAAACATGTTTGCGACGACGGAGGAGCTGCTCCAACAAACATGTTTGCGACGACGGAGGAGCTGCTCCAACAAACATGTTTGCGACGACGGAGGAGCTGCTCCAACAAACATGTTTGCGACGACGGAGGAGCTGGTCCGACTACTCATCTCACTCGGCGGCCGGCGGCTATTGACGCGCTGCGCCGAGTTTTAATAAAACTCTTGTCTGTTCCGAGCTGACAGATGACTAGGCCTTAGTCAGATATTAAACCTTGTGGGGCGAAGGTTGCCCTACCTCTACACTTCACCCTTTGAATGGGGGTTTCTCCCTCTCTAGTGTACTGGGTAGATCCAATACGTTTCGAGAGCAAAATAAACATGGACTACGTCGCTATATATTGTCAGATTAAACTGTTACTGAAGCTTACATAGTTAATTGTACTATTTTATGCAGGTATATTTCACAAAATTTCAAATGAATGAAATTAATTATCTTTTTATTATAGTATTTGAAATGTTTCCAACACAATGTTATCACCATGCAGAAACTATTTTTGCAGAAAGCTAGTTAATTTGTTATTATTAAATATGTGAAAGTTATGTAACCAATCTCATTCAGCCATATTTACTTATATATACTAGTGATGGAAGCCTCAAAACTGGCATTGCCTAGGAGGCCCCTATATTTATTCATCAATTAAAATATTAATAAATAAACCAATAAATGTTATAGATATGCATTCACTCTGTGTGTAACTGCAAATTTATTTATGTTCTGTAAATTTTTTGTAATATATCTTGTAGTATATATTTGTATAAATGTATGTATATGTATGATGAATAAATAGACGTATTTGAGTTGACTTGACTTGACCATAGCACCAATATTAAGTAACCGTTTGCCCAATGTTTAAATTATAATGCAATAAACTCATAATCTACTTGTAGTATTGACTTTAAATAACTTGTACTACTACTTAATATAAAAAGAAAGTATAACAGTTAAAATAAATAACTCAGTAATATATGAAATTCCCTTTATTGTACAAGGCAGACTTTTACGAAAACATGACTAATACATTATTCTACATAAAAAACTATCGATGGGGTATTGTAATTCAAAATTTAGTCACCTGCGAAAGTATTAACTAACTTTCCTTGGTGGAATGGCTGTCATTATTGGCGATAAAATCTTTTGCCTTGGCTATCCGTCAAAATATTATTGACTGTAAAGTGTATGTAGGCCTAAATGTGAAACAAGCTGTCAGCTATAGGAGTTGTTTTCTATTTTTATGTTATAGTTTATTCGACTTTTCAAATGTTAAAACTCTCATGTAGTTGTGGAATGTTAAGTTTACTCAAAATTTATGAATAGCTGTCATAAACATTACCCCTTGTAAGCTGGTTATTTATAACTACGAAATAAAAAAATATAAAAACTATGTTTAATGTTAGGATAATTTTTGTTCAAGAACCAATATGGTTGATGCATATTTAATGTTGTCAAAACATACTATAATAAGGTCAAAGAAACACCAGAGAGCAAGTAACATGTTACCTATGCAATTTATGCCATCATGCCTATTTTTACCTCAATTTTATCAGTCTTGCTAGAGGTAATAAGAGCTGTTATTATTTTGCTGGTTGTATTTCTGGGAACATTTTGCATTAAAATAAACTAAAAATTATGATACTCTACAACTACATAATATGCATAACCTTTCATAAATCAATAGAGAGGTCTTTGTACACAGCCCTACATAACAGACCAACGCCACTCTATAAACCATTCTTATAGAACCAGGGATAAGTAATGTTTCCCGGGATGAAGTGCTCAGTTTCAATATCGCAGGCTGGCGTATATCAATAAGCTACAAGTGTAGCGCCCTTATGTCTGACACTGACTTCATTTCCGGACTTCCTAAACAGGCACAGCAACACAAGACCATAAAATACCAACACCCTGCCTCGCCAATAATCTTTTTCTGTAGGAAACTTATTCAGAACACCGTGGGTAGGAATAAATAAGTATTATCCTTAATAATACATGTATCTTAACAGCATAGTGTTATCAAAAGGATATTAAACACTTTTTATCCTACTATTTACAATACGGTTTAGTGATACATCCTCTCAGTTTAACGTACTAAGAAAGGCAAAGGTGAAGAGGGTGACGCGGTAATGATAGCGCGGTTTGGCGCGAGATACGAGTGGGGGAGGGGTAGTGATAACAGGGGTTGCTGATAACGATCCTCGCGTCTTTACGGCCACGTGAAACACAGGCTGAGGGCACATAACCTCCCAGTCCTGGTTTACTGCGCATAACCTCTCCCTGGCTATACTGCCTCGGGTTGGGGGGGGGGGGGGGGTTATCAGAAGAACCAGCTGAGATGACTATTAACCTTTTATGTAAAACTATAATATGAATAACCTTTGATATAGTAGGTTTTCTTATACCTTATTCCTTTAAATTTTAAAATATAAATAATATAACTCATATAGTTTGAGCCTAAGTTATAATCCCACAAAATCAAACCCTAATCCTAAAAAATAATTACATTAAATACATGTAGCTCGGCTTCTATAAAAATTAATCATGACATTGGTATGCTCGTCATAGTGCCACGAGTCGTAATAAACCAAGTAAACGTATCGCTTAAAGCATCAACCAAATGTGATGGACTTCTGAAAATACCCAATATTATCTGCGTTTTTATAAAAGTGATAAAAAATTATAACTGAAATATATGAGATAATTTAAGAAAGTAAAAGGAAATACCGTTCATAAAACTTTTTATATTTATTTTGTTTGTTTCTATTCCAGTGGCATTCTTTTAACGTTCCATGCACGCTGTTAAGATCCATGCATTCTTTTAACTGACAGGGAACAGTACAAACCCCGGTCTTGTTACTATTTGATGTAGACCAGTTGTTAGAAAGCATCAATTATATCTAATAGCCCATTGACAAATGGCAACTTGGTCCGGAAACTAACCTTTAATAAGGTATTAACTTTACCAAGGATTGAACCGGAAACGCCTGTAGGTGAGCTATAGCCACTCGTTTAATTGGTAAGTGAATTACACAACCATTATACATAACCATTATACACGCTATTTAATTGGCAATTTAGTTGGGAGATATTTACTTATTTTTTTATGCCTGATAATATGAATATTTCGGGATATTTATACAATCTCTGGATATAAAGTTTATTTACCTGGGTGATATAAATTTTAATCCACACCTAGCCTGTTTACCTTGACAACAGTCACCTTTAGCCAGCATTAGGCCTGTTTGTCCCCCCGGGGGGTAGGGGAGGGGTCACCTTCCCCTGTTATCTGTCACCCCCGGTCGGCCCAGTGGGTGCATCACCTGTCTGTCACCAGCTAATCCTCATCGCCCAGGTTCTATACCATCACATTGTTTCTTCCTATCTGTCACCAGCTAATCCTCATCGCCCAGGTTCTATACCATCACATTGTTTCTTCGGTTCTGCCCGCGTCTGCTTAATCAGATCACATGCTCCAGTGAGTCTTCAACAATACATGTTGCGGTTCCTTTGCCCCTCCCCACGCCCTTCCTCGATGCTTGTTAGGAAAATTAGATTCCTCTGACAAAGACCTTTGCTGTGTGCAATATAGTTTCCTCAGACGTGAATTCTGGGAGCAATGATTACAAACTTTGAACTCGAATCATTTGTGGGAGGAAGTGCAATTGTTGTTAGTTGCGTCTAGTTGTACGACTAGTTGTTAGTTGCATCGTCATGCCATTTATATATCTAGGCCTAAGTAAGAATAAATATTGCATTTGGTGGGCATAGAAGCAAACTGAATATAACCACGGGGGTTTTATTGTGCTAAAATAGTAAGGTTCATGTTCCAAATTTTAAATAAAAAGTGTGTGAGCATTAATCTTTAACATAATAGCTCAAACATAAGTGTGCAATACTGTAAGTATAAAACAATGTTCTTTTGTTTGAACACGAGTCTTCGTTGAAATTTTTGTCACACATTTTACCACCTTATTTAAAATAATAATAATAATAAAAACTATTAAGTCAGATACAACATATTTGGATACAAATGGAGAGTTATAAAAATTAGTTGATGTTAACAGCATTAGGTTTAGGTTTGCTAATAATGATTTGAACTCTGATAACGTCCTTTTAATTTCAAGGACCTTTAAAAACACAATAGAAATTGAACAAGTACCTTAATTTGTGGTTATTATATACTAGGCCTACCAATGTTTGTTTGAAAGCTTAAACTAAGGTATAAAGAAGGGAATTCATAATTCATAACTCAAAGTTCGGCATAATTATTATAAATAGCATAAATACTTTATCATTTGTAAAGGTAAACTATTTAATTGCTTTACTGTTTTGTATTATTGACTCATCAGTTTGAATGACTATTATTTTTCTTTTTATCGAGTCTCTGATATTCGTCGAATGTTATCTATACATATTTAATACGCGACAAGGTTTTTTGTACAAGGAACTCCTCCCACAGTTTTCAACAGATTTTAATTATTTTGGTGTCATTGGATAGAGATCGGTGAGAAATTGTTTCGAAAGTAAATTGGTAAATATCCATCCAAAAGGAAGGGGCTTAAGAAGCCCTTAAAGTTCTAAATTTCTCCATTTGAATAACATTAATGAGGAAATACATCATCTGTAACAAGTAAAAACAGTATTTACACCAGTGAGAACATCTGTCTAATCATAGGCCTACCAAAGAGGTTATGATTTGAAACTTGGATGCACTGGTTAAAAATTACCCAAACTAAATTGCTCGATATAGAGCAACAAGTACACTAGTATACCTTACTAGCTGTTGCCCGTCACGGCTTCGCCCGTGTTGAATTTGTTTGCAATCTCTTTTAAGACCTACAAAATCTTCTTCATTAAGATATACATTAATATTAATACATTGAAATAATGTGAGCGGGTTACATATGAGCAAAGAGGAACGATAATGTCAAATATTAACCCCGTAGGCCATAGAACAACTTTTAAGTCCAGTGGGGCGGAGCCTTAAAGGGTTTCAAAAACTATATTTCCAAAACCGTTTCTCGGGGACTTCCCGACTTCCCATGAGCAAAGAGAAACATCCATGTCAAATATTAACCCTATAGGTCATAGAGTAGTTTTTAAGTCCAGTGGGTTGAAGCCCTAAAGGACGTAAAAACTATTTTTTTTAAAACAGTTTCTTAGTACTGTACCTTTGAGTAAAGAAGAATGTAAACTTAAAAACTTTAACCCCGTAGGATCTATGGTGACTTAATGGAACGTCCATGTGAAATTTCAACCCCGTAGGCTATTTAGTAGTTTTTAAGTCCTGAGGGGCGGAGCCCTTAATTAGTTCAAACACTATACACTATATGCGAATCCGTTTCTTTATACCTTTGAGTAAAGAGAAATGTCCTCGTCAAATTTTAACCAGTAGGCCTAGGATCTATGGTAACCTAAAGGTTCTATGGGGTGGAGCCCTAAAGGAAATTCGCAAAGTCGTTTCTTAGTGAATGCCCATGACCAAAGAGGAACATCAATGTCAAATTTAACCCAGTAGGCCATAGAGTAATTTTTAAGACCAGTGGGGTGAAGCCCTAAAGGACTTCAAAAACTATATTAGAAAAACAGTATTATTTGTTCAATTCATATACAGTAATCTATGAAGGAAATCACACCCCATTAGTTTATTAATAAACGGCATCGACATCACAGACACATAATCATCCCTGCTCTGGTAAGGCTCTCATTCACGTGTCATTGAGTACATGTGTAACCTTTCCCAGTTAGCAGAGGCATGATTAACAATTTCAGATCGTATATTTGAGGACTGTGCGATGGATCCTGTCATCGCATGTGATAAGGCAGAAAAAAGGCATGCGCCATCACTAGGTATAATAACAACCCTATGAGGGACGAAAATGCCGTTTATTTCGAGAAATTCTACGTCCGCCATTACCGTAGATAAGCTTCAAATTAGTTAAAAAAACTTTCCGAATCATGTTTACGATCCAACATAACCTTAAAACTTATTTTTTACTCTAAAAGTAAATAAAGTATGTGCTAACAGCTGTTGACGAAATTATAGCAGACAACTGCTTTCATCTTACCTAGTTATCATCTGCGATAATGTAAACAAAAAATCAAAACAAATTATTCTCCCTACTCGAACTCCACACGAACTTTGACCCTCTGTAGGGCGGCGCCCATTGGGAATTTTCAAAAACCGTTTCTTAGTGGATGCCTACACCCTAAAAGGAACGTCCATACAAAATTTCAAGGTTCTAGGTCTAGTAGTTTAGGCTGTGCGTTGATACGTGAGTCAGTGGTATTTGACAAATATATAGTAGATAGATAGATAACATAATGTAGGGGATAGGAATATAAAGGGATCGGTTTAAGTTATGCTGCTACGTCGTGTTTGGGAGTCACGGAAATGGAGTCAGTGTCAGACATAAAAGGGCGCTACACTTGTAGCTTATTGATATACGCCAGCCTGCGATATTGAAACTGAGCGCGCATCCCGGTGAAATATACCTGCCGCTGCTGGAGCACAACACAGGTAAACAAGTCAACATCTTGATATAAAATGTTCATCCATAGACAACTGATCAATTGATGACTATGATGTATTTTCTAATCACGCTAAAATTTCACCAATGTTATATGCTATAATTTCATGTTATTGAAAAGAGATTAAAAAGATTAATCTACAAAATCTAAAAAGATTAAAAAGATTATTGAAAAAATTCATTAAGATTGAGATTAAGGAGTTTCTTGGATTTAGTATGCCACTATTATCAAATTTTCCATATTCCAAGTTGACAATTTATATATCGTTAGCACCAGTTAACCGAGCCTTGCTCGTTGGTTTTAATTCAGTTTTGATATCGTGGCATGGTAATAAAGTTATTAAATTTCCACCAACAACCAAGTTAACAGCGGTTTCAAAAGGCGTGCTTATCATTACTGTTCCCTTATTTTTGTATAACTTTCATATTGTTATTTCTTAACCAAAATAGCAACCCATAAGACATTTAAAAATTAAGATTTTTAAACTTAAATTTAGACCAAATTAGATTTTTAACTGTAGTTTTATTTAGCCCTACAAGCTATGCTATATAATAAGCGGTCCTAAACCACGTTAAAAGTTGTGAAGGAAACACTTTTTTCCCGATCATATTTTTTAGCTATATTTTTCCGATCAACAGGCATTCTTCAATAATTAATAAAGACTATATGCCGATTAACTTGATGCAGAATATAGAGAATATTTAAATAGTTAAACTACAAATGCTGTAGGCCTATGTATTCTAGAAGCAATATCATGAGAATTAACGAACTTTTTACCAAGACGTTGTATTATTGTGAAATAATACTTCATGAACAAGACTTCACTTTGCTCATCCCTAAAATCAAACGAGCCTGTCGAATATGGACTAAGAATATTTAGCTTATATGAACCGAGAAAGACACCGTGTGAGAAAGACAGAGACAAAACGATATCTGCCGGTCGTTGTCGTTGGCAGTGAGGGAGGAATGAATGAATAGTTCGTCGTCTCACATTCCTCTCCGTCTGTCAAATTCCCGCAGTCCGGATTCCACGAGGAGGAACGACGGAACTGGGGACGGCCACGTGACGTCCAACTCTACCTTCAAGGTGGAAATTCATTGACACGGATAAAGGAAATGTTTGTATAACAGTATTTTTTGTATATTATAAGTTTTTACATGAAAGGTACAGTCTGGGTAAATTTATTGCTGTTTGACGGCGTTAGGCTAAGTTATAAATAAAAAGCCTCACATAATGTTACGAAGAAGTAGAACTTCACACGTGTTTAAATAGTAAAGCTACGTTAGTAGAGAAATGGTTTGGACTGAGTTTTATACTTAAAATAATATAGTTTTAATATAGGTTATTTCGTCGTAAATTAGTAGTTAAACTTCAAGTTCAATTAATATTTCTCAGTTAATGTTTTACTGCATTGAAACAAGCCAATACAAAACCACATTATTATCAATAAACAAACAAACATATAAGGACCTAAAAACCTTATACCTTAAAAAATATTATTTAAGGTTATCATTCACGATATACTTATTTGAACTTATTTTAGGTACGTTATTGAAAAGATTTTAAGTTGTGGTTTTATACAGCTTAGTTAGTTTGGTTGAGTTGTTGGTAATTGTTATTTTTTAAAGTTAAATTTATAGAAAAATGAAAATAACTATCTCCTAAAATAAAACGTTTGAGCTTTACATTTTTGGAACGAAATGACGATTAAAATTTTTTTGAATACTTCAAGGTGCATATTTTCAACCTAATCCACCCTATCCCAACATGACCGAATGAATTAAAAGCTGCGCCCCCTATGGTCGGCATGCATGGGGTGGGTGGGTATTAGGAGGGCGGTATGGCCCTGGCGCGCCAGCTATGCTGACCCCGTCTAAACTATTCCCCCGGTCTGCCTTGGCTGCCTTCCTCATAGACATTCTACCCATACGTCCACAGACTCACTCATTTCTTCCGAACTGATCAATCATATAGGACAATAATTGTCCTGTTATTGTTTGACCAATAACGCCGAAGAAATTTCACGATATAACAAATTTATTGATAAAGGAAAAATATTTCTCATAAAATTGTTGACATTTATGTCATTATGGTGATTTTCTTACTAGAGAGGGTAGTCTATAAAGATATTCATCTATAGGCTACTTATTTAGTACGCTAAGGTTTTTTTTTGTGTTTTGAGAAGTCCTCCTACAATTTTCAAACGATTTTAAAGTTTTTGGTGTCATTATACACAAAACGACGATGCATATTTTATTGATAGGGCTTGGTCTGTAGTTGTTTCCGCCAAAAACTGATGAGAATCGGACTGAAAATAAAGGCGTTATCAACCATTGAAATCTCAAAATTTCCCATTAAAATAACATTAAGGATTGAATAAAGCATTTTAAACACCTGTTAATAATCAGCTGTAAATATGTGTAGTTTTGGTGATTTAAGATATTCACAATATTGGATTGGTCGGATGTCATTTATTTATAGCTAAAAGTAACATTTATAGTGTATTAAAAAAATTGCTCGATTTCGAGCAACACGTATATTACAAATAAAATTCAGTATTTGTTTTTGAATAGGAATACCACATTATTCTACAAGAATGAGCATAAATTGTGACAAACATGCTGAAACATTAAATATTTAATAAAAAAACTGTTAAAAACACGAGGAGTGTTTAGTTTTAAGAGATTTAAGTATTTTATTTTTACTAAATAATAGTTCTAGTAAAATTACGAGTATAAATACCTCTTATATGGGCCACCATACGCCAATTTATAGCTTATTCACTGGTATTACATGTTCTTTATGCTTTGTTTTGTTTTGTGTATATCTATGCCAATGGCATTTTTAACGTTTTGAAGGGGAACGGTCTTTTACTATCTAACATTGACCAGTTGTTAGAAAGCATCATTAATTAATAGCCTAATGACAAATGGCAACTAGATCCGGAATCGAACCTCAAAAAAGCTACATACTTTTCTCAGGACCGAAGCGGCAACCTTTGAATTCAAAGACGAGCACTATAACCATTCAGCTAACCAGCCAGTTTTAGTAAAAACCTTTCAATATTTCTCATTGTATAGTTTATAACTGGGTTATTTGGTTATTATTTATCCGTTTTTATAATTAACTCAATCATGAGAATGTAAAATTCATAAGCGAACATTTGGGAGGTTAAAATATTGTGGCGTAATTTATCTTATCAGTCCGAAAATCCTTTTGAACAATACCTTTATTTAACTTAAATAGTTATCATTGTTTTATTATATAGGGTTATATAATAATGTTCATAGCTTCAAACGGTAGCTATTAATTTTTGTATTAATATTTTATAATTACTAAGTACTTAATAAAAATAATCATTAAATACAAGGCATTTAAATGTCCTAAGCTTTTTAGTATGGTATGAACTCAATTTTTTTTTTTTTTTTTTTTTTTTTTTGCATCAGTAGAGACTGGAATTATCACTATTTTCTGTTCAAAATTCTCTTTCTGTCTGTTTCACAAGGCTAGCTTGTTTAAGTAAGTGAGTGTAGGACTTTTATTATTTACTCCACAAAATTTTAAAGTCTATTTTTTATCAATTATAACTTTTATAAATTCTGCCCTGAAAGAAATATAACGTCACTTTCAGTTTTAACTGTGAATTAAAATGACATTGACATTATTGTTACGGTTCAGTGAAGAATAAATGAAACTTTAGATTTCCTGTTTAAAATGGTCGAACTTAAAAGAGGTTTGTTGAATTCGAAATAAAAACCACAGAACCCAATTTATTTTAATCGATTCAGGAGGTCCCCTGTTTGGGATCCTCCTTTATACCTGGATCCTGGGCAATGTTTGAGGTAGTTCTATCTGATCATCAATTCAGCGAAGTGATTTCCAGTAGCCTTTCGAGAGTTCCCAACTGTTAAATTGAGAATCTTAGAACTGTAATTGAGAATATAGTTCCTGTTTTGGATTGGATTGTAATATGTCGATATTATTTACAAGTATTATTATTAAAGAGAGTTTTTCTCTACCATAAAGTGTACCTAACTTCGGAGCAATTTTAAGCAAATAACAATTTACAAATCTTTGTAATGTATAAAATTTGTGGGCTAGTCAGAATCTTAAATAAAGTTATAATAAATATTTATTTATCAAATCAAGAAATGAGCAGTTTGTAAGATGGAATATTATTCATTAAAGAGAGACTCATAACAATTCGTTAAAAATTTTACAAAAGCTTTAATAATTAAAATATATTAAAACCTACTAGTCGTAGGGCTGGCAGGTTTTACTATATTTTATTAGGTAAAGTATGTAAAAAGTCTGACGATCCTTATCAATGAACACCTGATATTTTCTGGTTGATTTCAACTCAACAGTCATGTCACTGTCAGACTATGAGATATCCAAATATCTCGCGAGAACATGCCACCTGATAACCACAAGTCGAGCGATAACGGGATTAGATAAGAGGTAATCTGCAGGGCAATTCAACACACGCTGCTCATTGGAAACAATGTTTATTTACACGACTAGAGAATTGACACACTAAGCGATCATATCATTAACACTTATACAAAATCAGACATCATCGACCTTAAATAACTAGTAACTTATGTTTATGCCAGCCTTTTATAACTTATAATACGTTGCTTTATTTATAGGGTGCTATATGACCGGAATACCAATGTCTAGTGCACATTTATGTAAGGAGCAATTTTACATAAGGTGTCTTAGGAATTTTTATGGAGGAAAAAGATACTGAAAAATTAAATATAGATAGTTAATATCTTTTTTTATGACACATCACGTGAACATTGTATTAGATAAAAATAATAACTAAAGTTTACACTTTTATTGATATAACCTGTTATCCTTTGATTTGTACAATTTTTGTAATTAAAGATTTTGAAACAATGTTGGTACAAATCAATGTCACAAATGTTCCAAATGTTACAAATCAATGTCTTTATGACTTGTAGTTGATTACAGCCCTTAAGGAGATGAATAAGATTGCATGTATTCAAATTTTACTAATTAATTTTGAATAGAGGAAAATTTTATGTAATTTTGTAATGTTTTATCTTAATTGAAAAAAATTAAAGTAGGATGACTAAGATTAAATTTCAGACAAGAAGCTTTTAACTTAGGATGATTCAGTTCTTATCGGATATTAAATTTTGTAAGTTGTAGGATTGATTATTTTGTGAAAAGTCTTATAACACATTGAAAGGCACGATGATCGCAAATCAGGTAGGTAAACATAATGTAACTACAACTTGATTACACAAAACACCAGTTAAATGATAATGCGGTTTGTTTCTATGTTGTTAACTTTTGTTACAGACAATTACCATAATCATATCTTAAACGATCCATAGCTGAATCATTGTTACTTGTTTGTTACTTGTCATATACTTGTTGATACTTCACACAAATGATTTGGAAAAAATAATTTTGAAGTCAGTTTTCAATTGGTAATAATAATCTCAACGTGAAATATTCTTACAACACTTAATGATTTTTTCAATAAATGATCAGCTCATCATATTTCGAGCTGCATCGTGTCTTTGCAACATTAAAAATTAAATTATCTACATTTTCCTTTGGGAATACAGCAAAACCAAAACTGAAATATAGTGACGCACACCGACGCTACATCATTTCTCTACACTGAGGTTCTCCGGTAGATGCTGTGGAGGGGAGGAGGGGTAGCCCAGGAGGGGTAGGGGTGCTCTGAGCGGCACCGGCCGGCACACCGACTGCTATGGGCCGTGTCATTGCTCGATGCCGGAGTCCTCGCCGCAGAAGTAGGAGGTCTGCATGGAGTACAGCCTGTCTATGGGGTTGATGGGGAGGGCGCCCCCCTGGTGGAGGAACCCCATAGCCTCCGGGGGGTTCTGGGAAAAGCCGAGGAACCCAGGCTCTAACTTGGCCTGGTGGACGCCTTCTGGAACACACAACGTGTTAAAAAAAACGTTGTAAATATAACAAACCTTGTCCCAGCAGACCTAAGTACGTAGCGATTTTTTTTACTATAAATATTACAAGGGGTTGAGTACATAGGTTTTCTGAACTAAGGTTTTATGAAAAATTATAGGTTAATCCCTACCTTGTGAATGTACATGATTGTATCAAGAGCTGGTATTTTTTATTTTCCCCCACAAAACACCATGGGACTTTTTTTAATATCTATTTAGGTAGACCACTGATTAAATAAGACCACTTTCAGTTCAAGCCCTAGAAACACTTATAAGTTGTCAAATACTTTTGTAAATTGGTGGTTCTAAGGCCATTTAACTATACAAATCTAAAATAGTTCTTTTGTTGGGCTGGTGTCCTCTTAAAGAAAAAGACTGTATTTTATAAGTAAGGATTATAAAAAATATATCATTGGAACTGTATTAATTACAAATATTTTTTTACTCTTAAACTTATTATCAATTAGATTTGTACAGGAGTAAGTTAAATTTTAGGTAATAAGGACTTTAATGTGTATTGATTTAGGATCTCCCATGTAATTTAAATTCTATTACCAAAGCACAAAGAAATCATACAGATTTATTATACCCACACGGTATCCTATAAAATATATAGTATTTTATTCATTAGTTGCTAAATTTACAATATTTCAAACTCAAAACTTTATTCCTGCAGTATATGCTTGGTTCTAAATTGATTTGAATCAAATGTCAGAGGCTTTAAATGTGTTTAAACCGTAGGGTCGCGTCGACGAGAGATGGAAGTCTGGAGTCAGACTCAAGCGAGGAATTAATTCGTCTCTCTTTAGTCCTTCATTGATTCCTCCTCCTCCGCTATTGTCAGACCTGAAAACATAGACTGCTTTCTCTCTACTAGACTGAACTTAGATCACAACTTTTGCTCCTGATTAACCAACTGCAATGATTTAATGAGTCTTATCGGTGATTCCCCAATCCTACTAGGCTATAACGTAATTAATTTTTAATATAAATTTCCTGAATCAAATTTTTTGGACTTTTGTATATTGTAGTAAAGTAAAGTTGTACTAAAATGTTACTCTAACATGCAGGTTTAATTAAAAATCCGAATCCTATACTATAATACGAGCAATGTCTGAAGGGATGTGTGTTCCACGATCTCGAAATCTAGCAGTTATATTTTGCTTAATCTTTGCATTTAAGAGTGTTTTGGACCAAAAATAGGTTTAAAAACAGTCTCCATCTCAGAAAAAATCGAATTTGGTCTAAACCGTAATTTTTAACATTGGTCTTATGGGTTGCTATTTTTGTGACGAAATAATAACTAAAAGTAAACAAAAGAAAGGACCATCAATTTTAAGCAGTTTTTTTTAACAGCTGTTATCTGTAAAGAGTGTGGTAGATTTAATAGCTTGATTACCAAGACACTATAACAAAAGTGAATTAAAACCAACGATCAAGCCTCGCGGTTAACCTGGTACTAAGTACTGAATACCGGCATTTTAGTATTGGTTAATGTTTTGGACAAGTACAAAATAATGTTTTTAATGTGTACTTTTTAAACTTTTTCGATTACGTAGGATTTTTTTAGAAGCTACATAAATACAATTACCATAGAGTACGAGGGTACATATTTTTACCGTTGAAATACATATAAACTATAGGCCTACCTTCAGTTATGGCTTAATTTTACAAAACGCCATTTAAAATTTAATTTCGAACTTAAACTTACAAATTGAACCATCCAAATACATATGTGTCACAAACAGTACAAATCTGGTCCAAAACTCCTTCCAACTCTCCCATCCCGTCTCCTCGCATCACCAATGAATCCCCAGCACATTTACGCTCCCTAACCAAGGTTTAATGGAAACTTCGTTTAAATCAATGTAATACCGTTTTACACCGCGATCAACCCCCCCCCCCCCTCTTACCCCTCCCCCCATGAATAAGAAGCAGCAACCCCGTCACGCGTTGCTGATTTCCATTTTAAAGTCGTGTACCATTAAACGGGCGTAGAAGCCTTGCCTCTATAAAGACACCTCCCCCCCCCCTCCCCCGAAATAACGCAGAGCCAACGAGGCTAAAGGCTGATGGTCGGCATTTTGATTCGCCCCGTCGGATCGTTTCCGCTAAACCGGGGTTAAGGTTTTTATCCCGGTGATAACATAACAATCGATTGACTACAAACAGCTCGCCCCCGGCGCCGGGCCGTTCACGCGCTCGCAGTTTTTTGATTGTTGAAATTAATTTTTGAGAGAGTTTGTGCTAGTTTTGCTTACAAAACTTTATGAGTAACAATTTTTTCACCTATAGAAATCAATTATTGTTATGTGTTTCTCATAGAAGAAAAAACTGTACAAAATAATAAAAACGTTTATTTAGTGTAAAGAAAATTATATTTTAACAGCTTTTGGCTGATGGAGTATTTAATAAATTCCTTTACAAAATAATAAACCATTCAAAAGAGTTTGCTCAGGTTGAAATAATAAAACGGCATTTCAACACAACAAAAGTGTTTAAATGTGACTACTGTACCTATTCGGATGACAGTATAGATCACGACCACACATTTTCCTTCGATATTGCTAATGAAACAAATATTATGTAAACAACTATGGAAATATGTAGACATCACAATTGCTTTCTACCCCTGATTGGAAATTGAAATAACCTTTTTAACCAAAGTCCAAGACGATCAAAGTTAGACTAACGTGATGACTTTGTTGTTGTTGTTGTTGTTGTTTTTTTTAATTTTTTTATTTTAGTTTCAAAACACGTTGTAGAGACTAAAATGAACCACATCAGAGTTTGGATACTTTAAAACCATTTCTACTCCAGTAAACAAAATTCAAGGATAATCTGCTCTCAAAAAGTACAGTATAGAGTAGCCTATACATACAGGGTGGAAAAAAGTCTCGAAACGGTCTAATATCTTTAAAAGTATTTAAGTAATACAACTAAAACTCTGCAAATTGATTATGAGTGAAAAAGTCTACTTCCTAAAGTACTTTCTTTCCTTAGAACTCCAAGAAGGAAAATCTTAAATGTAAGCATAGGTCAATACGTACATAAAATTAAATGGTCTCTAAGAATAGGGAACAATGCCGCAAACCCGAACTCAAAATAATGATCGAGTCAAAAATGGCAGGCGATCAAACTTTGCATTAAAATCATTGCTGAAAACAAAAAATACACCAACCCCCGATTTACTCGACCTTTTGAGGTCAGGTTTTGTGGCAAATTGCTTAAAATACAAAGCCCTTTAAAATGATATATCATATGACGTAGGCCAATGAAGTTTTTCCTAAGAGACTGCCTTTAGGGACGTCTCTTTGTGGAAGTCGTCAGAGAAACAGACTTTTCTTCCACCCTGTAGCCTTTATATAGACACAACAATACCTCATAAGACATAATATGGTTTTTTACTTTAATTCATTCTTGCCTTTCGGCCATTTTATTCTTACAACTCTTAAGAACTTAAACTATCTAAATTGTAATTTTTCTGCGAAAACCAACTCGTCCACCCACCAGCAGCGAGGAACTCCCTCGGCTGAGTCTGCAGCATCGTCTTGTAGAAGGCTACCTCGTCGTGGTCCAGCTCCCTCTTGATGGACATCTCGGAGGGCGGCATGCCCGCTCCGCCCCCGCCACCGCCCAGGCCCAGCTCGGAGTCCGAGCAGCTGTCGGTCATGAACGTCATGCCCGCCATGCCTGGACCTGCGGCAGCACAACATGGGTAAACACTCTGTCAAAGTTTGATCAAGGTGACTTGATCAAGCCTTATGAAAATATCAATTATGAAAAATGTTCATAATTGATATTTCATAATTGTTATTTGGATGAACCTATGGTTAAAACCACACAAACATGCCGATAAAAATTGATCATATACGGTCAAATTTGTCTTTAAGGAGATTCTGGAACCTTGCCATATCAAATTAAGATCTGCATCTAAACCAAATTGATCACGTATTTCATTATTTAGGCAAAGGAGTCAGGAACAATTAACATTAAAACATGTACATTTCTAGAAACCATCAACACATTCTTGTAGATAAAATTGTAAAACCTGGGAAAAGGGAGATTTAGAGGTTGATATTTATCTAAACCAAAGTGGTTATTGCAAGACAGAAGCTTTCTGGTACCGGTACATTAACCTAACTTTTACTTTATTTGTGATAAAGGATTAACATTTTTATGCAGTGAACATTCTTTACTGAAGTGTATCTTTCCGGAAAATTTAGGAATTTCAAAAAAACAACAAAAACTTAAAGTTTATATAAATTAGAAGGAAAAAAGTAATGTAAAATAGTTTTATTTAAAAGTTATTGTCAATTTTTATTTTGTTCATCAAAATTAATATCAATAAAAAATGTTAAAATTCGTTATTTAAATTATCAATGGGAAATTTTTTATGACCTTTGAATTCTTCGGAAATAAACTATTTATGGCTGAAAGGGACATACGTAAATATCTACGAATAAACTCGTGTGTTAGAAAGTGAATACTTGGCAGTTCTGGGACGTACAAACTGGCCCGGAAGCGCGTAGAAGGGGGTGTCGAGGGGGAGGTTGGTTTGGGGGAAATCTCCATGGAAACCCTCCCTCCCCCCCCTACCGGACTGACGAAAACAAACAGCTAAGGTCGCGCCGCGCCGCCAGAAAACTTAGAAAATGGCGGCCAAGTAGACGCATCGATTCCTTACAAATATCATTGGCCTTCACCCTCCTTGCTTGGTCTACTTGGTGAACAATCATCACAATTGAAATTTATTACTTACTGGAGTATATTATTTATATTCATATTAATAATCATAACCAAAAAGTTAACAAATTAAGCTTAGTTGTATTACAACAATTTTATTGGTAAAATACCATTAGTTGCATCCTTTATAGAACAAAGTAATTTCTCACTGATTAAAATACAAAATAATGCATTTGTATCACTAAAGAGAAAACTGTTGAATTTACCATATTCATTTTGTTATGAAGATGTCTCTTTAAACACGAGAAAAGGAAAAAATCTAGTTTTTTTAAGACTGTTAGATTTTTTCTGCTCCAAAGGCCTTTATTGTAAAAAAAACGCAAATGATGAGTAAAGATTTTTCGGCTGATAATACGAAGTATTGTTACAAAGTGTTGATTACAAAGTAAACAACAATATTCAGTACAAGTAATGACCATGTAATTGGCAAATAGTCCATTCAGTTTTGTTAACTATTGAAACTTAGGAAGCAACCGAGAACCGGGGAGTTCAGAGAGTTCTTATGTAATACATTAAAATTGTATTTTTTTCATTCTCAGCGATCTTGAAAAATTGCTCATTGAAGTAAAAAGAGCCATCATTTAGCCATATATTTGTGGTAAACCAATGGTTTTATAATACAATAATTAAATCTTAATTACTATATTAATTCGTTGGCAACATACTATAATAAATTAAATTTGTAGATTTTTACTTAAAGGGGCTTGTAAAAAATCATCAAAATAGATCCTACCTACCTCTTTACGCGTATCACAACCATGATTGTATTCAGATTTGTTGAAACCCCTGCAGACGTCTGTCTTTTGTGGGTTTAAGATAAGACACTTACTGAGCACACAGGTATACTTCGATAGAATCTAACGAGGAATTAAATTTAACAGGTATTGTAAATCCCATATTAAAAAAAGACAAAAAGTCCTATAGATATCATTCCGTAGCTTGCGGTATACATTCTCGCAAGATTATCCGCCAGCAGCGCCGTGCCTCAGTGATAGGCAATACTGATGCAGCACCTCTTTTGCCTATCTGCCCCTGACAAACATTCTAGATTACTTCTACAGTACTCACTGTGGTCTTCCTCCTTCATCTTTATCTTATCTCCTTTTTCATCAGAGCAGTTTCCATCTTTGTTGTTGTTTTTCTGATCCAGCCTTTGTTTTTTCTGAATCTTCTTCATCTTCGCTCTTTGGTTTTGAAACCACACCTAAAACAGGTCAGTTGATAAAACGTAAGTTAATTGATGCAACTTGGCAAATAAATAAAATTGCATAAACTACTTAATATTAGATAACAAATACTGCATTATAAAGAAAATTATGTCAGTTATACGTAATTTTTATTTTAGTATTTCATAGACAATGTACTACTCTCTGGAATTCTACAGGAGGATCGGAAAGCACGAGCAGAAAAGGATATTTAGCTTTAAAAGTTATGCACCTAATAAGATCCACCCAGTCATGCAATTTTGAATTCATAAATTAAAAAATTATTGAGGGTTATATTAATATTAATATTATTGGCATGACTCTTGATCATTTTAAGACTAACAATATTTATTTTGTTAAATGTTTCATTTGTGAGGCCTTTTGATAGCTATGCTACCGTCACCAGACTTTGCACAAACTTTTGTGAAGTTTATTTTATTTGTTAAAAGTCTGATGATGACAGCTTAACTATAACAAAATACCTCATTGAAACAATTATAAATGTTAATAAGATCGTTATTAATTGAAAATTTACATATTAATCGATATTCCAACTCTTAATGGTATTTCGTTTACTGTTCAGAAAAAGGTTTTTCTAAAAAGGAGTAGGCCTAAGTTACGCATGAATTTGATTACCGCACCAAAAAATGAGTCGAGAGGGGTTTGCAGCCCTACATTTTTCATTGCATACTGCCCTCATATCGATCAGAGTATTTAGAGATGTACTTTAAACGAGCCTTGTCCGGACTGTCCCACTCTATTGAGCTATAAAATTGGTACTATGAGTTTTCCAAGGCTACAAGCAACAATAGGATACTAAGAGTAAGGGGGTTTATTTCGCAATGTAGAGTAACCCACCAATGGCGAAACTATTCGTGTTGAGCGGTCGTTGAGTCTTTTGAGACAATTATTTTCAGTCAGACAATAAAGACAAGAACAATTTTTTAAATGCATAATTTGAGTTGAATTTTGCGATTTAAATCACTCTTCTCCAGTAGTTTTATTATTAAAAAAGGACACATACTGCAAAAAAACTTTTTAAAATCTTATTTAGTAAACTAAAGTATCTATCTAATATCCTTCTGATAATAATTGATAAGATTCACACTTTAGGAGTACCGGCAAGGTTGGCGGGTTTTAGTGGAGCATTAACGGTTAAAATTGTAATGTTTTGAGTTGAGGAAACCTGTACTTCATACCTAATACGATATAATAGTCAACATTCAATGCATTCACACTTGATTGTGCAAACAGTAGTCAAGTAATTGCTAAATACCCATTTGCAAATAAAAAATCGCCTCCAGTACGGTACACAAAAGTAAAACACGTTAAATTACAGTATCATAATAATTAGCGAAACAGCGTTTAGTCCGTGTCCAGAGAGAACAAGCTTGACTTAATATTCCGACGGGATTTGAAAGGATTATAAAGAAAGCCAGTAAAGGGATGCGGAATAAAGTGTGCAAGGCGCAAAAACAGCGAGGTGCGAAAATGGCCAGCCGCATACAAATTAGACGGCAACAATACTAGAAAAACAAAGAGAAAGGATATTTGTCGCAAGACCTGCGGGCTAACCCTTTGAGACCCCACTAATTGTGATTATTGTGTGTGCGGTGGAAGGGGAATTTAATTTTCTTTGTTGCCCAACCTACCTCATTAAGTTCAACTTTGGTTCCGCGGTCGCTCTTTTAATAAAGACTGTCAGATAAAAATGTGCTCCGCAACCTTATACGCTTCATCTTCGACCGTAAAAGTGCGGTTTTGTTTTGCATAAGGTAAATGTGTATTAGGGAAGTTAGGTGCTGTAAAGCGACTCAAGTTATTTTATGGGAGACATATCCTTTAAAAAATTTTGTTTCCAAATTACATCATTTTTTATTGGTAATAAGTTTTCACGATTGCAAAATAAAACCTTTTCTAAATGTTTCCTGTAATAGATTAGATTAAACTGGTAGGTTCCCAGAATTTTTAATTAAACTGCGGTACTGGAATTTGTTTATAATGCGGTGCAGCGATCAAGCACTCCGACAAATAAACATGAGCTCAAACAATGCATGTAAACACTCAATGTTTGTTGGCTCATATGTGAATAGTGGTAACTAAAACTTTTGCATTTAGTGCAATTTGCAAGTGAACAGAACATTTTCCATTTTTGTTTTTCAATTTAAACAACTTATTTTAATACATTGCTGAATTCAATTGAAATGGCTATTCACCCACAATAGCCAACGGTTTTTGTTTCATGTTGTTTTTCCAAATGAGACAGTTTGTGTAATTGTTCCGTCCAAAATAGCGTGGAAGCTTAAAATGTTTTATTGCTTAAAGCTTAATATTGCTTTATATTTGGATTCAGTTTTCTTACTTTTAGTTAAAATTTCAGTAGAACTACTAATACCCATCCTATTATATTCAATTTCCCTTGTGGGTACAATTTAATTGTTCAAATATTTAATCTAATTGTATTTAGAGTTTTTTCTGTATAAATTGTTTAGGACATAGCATATTTTGTTGTTGTTGTTATTTTTACGTTTTAGGCACACCATAATCCAAAACTGGTATCATATAAATCTCTTTTCCTACTTTCTCTCTATCTGTCTCTCTGTCTTTCATCCTGTTTTTGTTATCTTTCTCTCTTTTTTCACCCTGTTTTTTGGTACTCATAGGCTCTCCTTTACATACATGTCTTTTAATCAGCTGGCTTAGACAGATTATCATGTTCATCACAGATTGCAACATTTACATTTCTAAATACACACTCTAATATCTAGCCCTCCAACTTTTTGGTAGCCAAAGTAGAGCGGGTACAGTGTACTTTTTGTTGGTTTTTAAATATCAATACTTAAGTAGTTGATGCTTATTATACAGATTTTGTTCCTTAAATCTTAAAATACTCCTTATTAACTTTAAGTAACAACTATATAAGTAGTGCTCAACTTAGCTTTTATCAAACGTTTCGGCACATAGGTGTCGGGTTTAATCAAACTAAATTGGATAGTTAAAACCAAGGATTCTAAAATAAAATAAAGAGAAGGTAAGGGTCAAGACATGCAACACCCTCTACGCACCAAGTGTTCTTTTGCACCTATGACGTTGACGTAGTGATGGCAAAATTTCTTGAAAAATCGATTTTTGATATATCGATGTATCGAAAGAGTAAAATCGATTTCGATAAAAAATCGTGAACAAAAAATCTATGTCAAAAAATCGATGTATCGAATGGTAAAAATCGATTTTTCCGTAAAATCGATTTTATTTTGCCATCACTATGATGGCAAAATTTCTTGAAAAATCGATTTTTCGATATATCGATGTATCGAAAGAGTAAAATCAATTTCGATAAAAAATCGTGAACAAAAAATCGATGTCAAAAAATCGATGTGTCGAAAAAATCGATTTTATTTTGCCATCACTACGTTGACGTCACCTTTTACTAATACTAGTAATGATAATGATGATGCCAAATGTGCAAAAGAACATATGGCGCATAGAGAGCGTTGCATGTTTTGACCCCTAACTTGTCTTTACATGTTTTGACACATACCTTTATTTATTATAGATTCCTTGGTTGAAACCAACAAGGTTCGTAAACTGTTCAAACCTTCCAATTAATCCGGGTATATACTGGTCAAAACATAGGGGTGTGGTATGAAAGTAAATAAAAAAAGAACTACATTGGTCCGGCGCCTTGTCTATTTTACTGACAAATATACAAGGGTATCGTGGGTCTTATAGGGTTGGGTATTGTAGTTTTAACTAATAGAACCAGGTTAACCGAGCCTTGCTCGTTGGTTTTAATTCACTTTTGTTATAGTGTCATGGTAATAAAGCTATTAAATTTCCATCAACAACCAACTATACCTCTTCACAGTTAACAGCTGTTTCAAAAAGACTGCTTAACGTTAATGTTCTTTTATTTTTGTATACCTCTCGTTGTTATTTCGTTACCAAAATAGCAACCCATGAAACCAATGTTAAAAATTACGATTTTTAAACTTAAATTTAGACCAAATTAGATTTTTCCTGGGATTGAGGGTGTTTCTAAACTTATTTTTGGACCAAACACTCTTAAATGCAAAGTTAAAGCAAAATCTACCCGCTAGATTTCGAGATCGTGGAACACACATCCCTTCAGACATTGCTCGTATTATAGTAGGCTATAGGATTTTTGAATGTTGTATATATTTTAGCATGTAATATCCTAGGTAGGTTATTTCTACAAAGGAAAAGGAAGCAGGGATGTGGCTCATTGTGTATGGAACTCCGATATTTTCTCTGTTGTAGTTATATGCTAGAGGTCTTGTACCTGGACTATCCGCACGCTGAGCCCCGTGTCCTTGGCCAGTCCCTCCCTGACCTTGCGGCAAGGCTTGGGGCTGACCTCGAAGGAAGCCTTGAAGGCCCGCCGCTGCTGCGTGGTCAGTATAGTGCGGGGACGCTTGGGGCCTCGGCGACCGTCCTGACTGCGGGCGGAGGGCAGCAACTCGTCACACGGGTACTCGCCCAGCGCTGCGACCGGGAGGCAGAAATGTTAGTCTCATGTAGCAGTAGTGGCAAAAGGTCGTCTGAATAATTGCTGACGTCATCGTGGTGACGTCACGTCCCAGAGCTCCCATTTTGCCACTACTTGTAGCTTGTATTGTGAAGGTAATAGATGATTTTTTAAAGTAGAATAGATTTTCAGAAAACCAATAAAGGTTTCTAGTTTTATTTACTGAAAAAATGAGAAAAGTTAACTTTAAACATTTATTTATTTAACATGATTCAATGCAGGCTGAAACCCAAAGTACACAGAAGAAGTCCACTAAACATCTCGTGAGTGTTCTTCACAACACTATCACATTAACATTGATTGGTTTCAACACTATACCTTAAAAAAAAATACATGTCAATGAGTTTGTTTCTAGTTAGTAAAGGTTGTGGTAAGGTGTACCAGTTAGTTATACTCGTATATTATCCATATGAAAATCGTTAGAAGGTAATGGGGATCGCCATGAAACATAATAAGACACATAACAACAATAAATAAGGCACTAATCTCGTTTTTACCTTTGTTCACCCAAAAGGAAGAAAATTGAGATTGGGTGAAAATTAATTCTTGTCCATTTACTGTTTTAATCCATCAGTTTGTCAGGAAGACGAAAAATGACTTATGATCACTCCAGATTGGATAGTCACTTATAAAAAATTAAACCTAACCACAGAAATGTATGACTATCAAAATGATAATTATTCAAATTGTAAACCGAGATCCAAGAAAACAGTCTTGTTTCACTCCAATTTTTAGTCGCAAGATTAATTTTACCATTTATGACATATGACAAGTATGTTCGATCAGAAAACAATGAGTAGGGTTTAGCATTGAAATTCTATCTCAAACATAGATTTTGCCTATCAAAATGTTACTCTTGATTATATTACCTTTATTGCGAGCCCTTAAAACAACGAGTCATTTATTTATAAACCCGTCCTTCAACTCTTTCCCCCAATTTTTCCCATGCACCTAAGTTTCAGATTTCTCCGCCCACCTTGAGAGTAGCCCTGCATCATCTCGACCTCTTTCTCGTAGTCGGGTCGACAGAACAGCTGGCCCTGCTTGATCACGAACTGGTCGCCCTTCTGCAGCCGCACTCCGCAGACGACGCAGACGAAGCAGCGCAGGTGGAACACGGAATCGAGCGCACGCATCACCAGCTCGTCCGGTCCAATCCGCTCCGAGCAGCCCAGGCACTTCTTGACGTAGATGCTGCCGAAGGAAGATCAAAGAGTTAGGAAAAGATAAGGAACTGTCAAGTCCAATCTGTTAGAGGAGCCTAGGCACTTCTTGACGTAGATGCTGCCGAAGGAAGATCAAGTGTTAGGAAAAGATAAAGCACTGTCAAGTTTGATCTACTCAGTGGAGCCCTGGCAATTCTCCACATAGACGCTTCCGGAAGGAAGATCAACTGTCAAGTCCAATCTGTGTAGAGGAGCCCAGGCACTTCTTGACGTAGATTCTGTTGAGGGAAGATCAAGTGTTAGGAAAAGATAAGGCACTGTCAAGTCCAATCTGTTTAGAGGAGCCCAGGCACTTCTTGGCGCAGACGCTGACGATCGAATATCAAGTGTTAGGAAAAGGCAAGGAGCTGTTATGTCTGATCTCTTCAGGAAGTCATGCACTTCTTGACGTAGATGCTGCTGAAGAAAGATCAAAAGTTAGGAAAATATAAGGAACTGTCAAGTCAAATCTGTTATGAGGAGCCTAGGCACTTCTTGACGTAGATGCTGCCGAAGGAAGATCAAGTGTTAGGAAAAGATAAAGCACTGTCAAGTTTGATCTACTCAGTGGAGCCCTGGCAATTCTCCACATAGACGCTTCCGGAAGGAAGATCAACTGTCAAGTCCAATCTGTGTAGAGGAGCCCAGGCACTTCTTGACGTAGATTCTGTTGAGGGAAGATCAAGTGTTAGGAAAAGATAAGGCACTGTCAAGTCCAATCTGTTTAGAGGAGCCCAGGCACTTCTTGGCGCAGACGCTGACGATCGAATATCAAGTGTTAGGAAAAGGCAAGGAGCTGTTATGTCTGATCTCTTCAGGAAGTCATGCACTTCTTGACGTAGATGCTGCTGAAGAAAGATCAATAGTTAGGAAAAGATAAGGAACTGTCAAGTCCAATCTGTTAAGAGGAGTCCAGGCACTTCTTGACGTAGATGCTGCCGAACGAAGATCAACAGTTAGGAATAGATAAGGCACTGTCAAGTCCAATCTGTTAAGAGGAGCCCAGGCACTTCTTGACGTAGATGCTGCCGAAGAAAGATCAAGAGTTAAGAAAATGTAAGGAACTGTCAAGTCCAACCTGGAAGATCAAGTGTTAGGAATAGATAAGGCACTGTCAAGTCTATTTAGAGGAGCCCTTTCTGGCCTGGCTCTTCTTCACGTAAATGCTGCCGGAAGGAGGATTAGGTGTTAATGAAATAAAGGACTGTAACCAGGGGAGTTTATACACTTCTTCACGGATAAGTTTCTGGAAGGACAATCAAGTATTAGGAAAAAATAAGGGGCTGTCAAGCCCAATGGTTTCCTAGCAACCCAGGCACTTCTTGACGTATATGCTACCAGAAGGAGGTATCATGTCCCTCCACAAATTGTACCTACTTTCCGAACTTTCATAAGAGAAAATCACTTTGTAAATGTTATTTTCCAATCTCGAAAGCTTATATCGTAAAAAAATTGACTTTCCTATCGCACGGACCTGGAGCAATCACCGCTCCCTCGTGTTATCTCCCGGCCCGGTAATCGCCGGCTCCCGGCGGTTTCGTCAGTCGCCACCGGTCGCGCTGCTGTAGCATTATCGCGTTATCGCGTTATCGCACACCTGTTGTTATCGCACCGCTCCGTTGTTGACTCTGTCATCGACTGCCGAGTGGTGCCACATTAAACACCGATTTCCGCACCGATAACACATGCACCCTACCGTTGCGACACCGGATCATCACAATCTAGTCTACACTCGACACCCGCACTTGAAACGCACACTCGACTGTGTGTCTACAACGTGAGCAGCCAGCACTCTCATGTGCTCGGGGTACATCCGCACGCACAGTGAGAGAAACTCTTATCTTCCCTGTTTTGGGTTTTGAAGAATTTTGAGTTGAAAGGCCCTAAAGAAATATGATGTTTTGCAAACAAGCATAAACAGTGACGCAACCTCATTTTTCAGATTTAATATCACGTTTACCGGTAATGAGTGTATCAGTGTCCAACGACAATTAATTTCCATTATTGTATGGGAAGCCCTCGCCAAAGTCGGACGACGACAAAATTGGACCTATACGATTTTTTTTTGTACACATTTAGCGGGTGAGTCATGCATTAATCTTGAAACATTTAACAGATCTACAATGAAGTCGCCTAAATCACCTGACAAACTTGGACAGTCTTTAAAAGGTCCAAACTTGAGTCCTGACACACCAGCCAAACTTGGCACTTTCTACGTGTCCAAACTTTGTCGTCGTCCAACTTTGGTGGCACGCGACTTTTACGAGTGTCCATTGTGTCCAAGGTTGTCGTCGTCCGTCTTTGACGACACCCGCGTGTGGACACAAACGGATATCCTCTTTTCTTGCAGTAATCGTTCATATGAATCAGCATTAGGTTTCTATGAATAAGAATAATAATTCATCTCTCAGAGGAACAACCACATAATGCATTTCAGCTGGTCTTTGGGATATGGAAGAATTAGGCCTAAGAATTAGAATTAGCTTTATAATTATATTTCACTGATGTAGTGTAGCAAAAAGGTTTTGTGTGACGGACACCTTTTTATGTTAACATCTATCGAATAAATATATTTTAGCAAGCCACGATTTATTTAAAACCCCAATAAGCCCCACCCCACTCTTTTCCATGCTGGTTTGCAAACTCAATCAAATAGATTCTAATCAGTATCACTTGAAGAAGACGCTGACGATAGGCCCATTAAAAAGAGACATATTTATTTTTAGAATTATCTACTAACAACAGAATAACAGAGAATTATAAGTGAGACATCGGTGATGTACTGTGTAACTTTCCTATACAGTTAAATATAGCCTAAAAGCTTTTTAATTTTCATGTTGATCATCGATCATTAATTGATAGCCCAAAAGGCAGTTGCTAATCTTCAAAAAGCAAAATACTTTCTCCATATACAATAATAGAAACCGATCGATCACTTAGTACGAAGGTTTGTTGAAATCAAAGTTTTATTTTGCTATATCAATGTTAGAATGATTTTGTAATAAAGTTACTGGTACTGCTAAGCTTTTAGGAACGTTGGTCCAAATCCCGTAAAATTGTGTTGGCATCAATGGATCGGCCCTTTACTTTCTGAACCGAAGATAATAGAGAAGATAACCACCTCTTAGGTTACTCTATTTCAAAACTTTTTAGTTACTTAATGTTTCAATTTGGTTGAATACGAACCGAATTTGGACATGGCATACCACGTAAAAGATTAATCTAGAGATCGTAACACCTAATAGTAGATCATTAACCACCACTGTAGCTAATAAACATGAAAATCTCATATGACAAACATGTATTTTCATTTTGCCAATTTCTAATTATAGTTTTTATGAGTTTATGTAAATGTATATAAATAAATATCAGGAAAATCAAGCACCTTTATTTCATTACTAGCAGTTACCCGGCGCGCGTTGCTGCGCTAAATTAAGTTGTTTACATAAATAAAGCTATTTTAATATAACAAATAAAGATAAGTTAACTTTTAAGTTTTTAAATATAACAAAAAAAGCCAATGGCATAGAAAGTAAGTATATTAATATTACTGTAAAGCCAAAGGATAAACAAGCATTTTGCAAATTTAAACCCAGAATAGTCAAAGTTTGCCTCGTTTCTTATTGATCGAAATTGCAAATGCAAGAACACCTATGAGCAAAGAGGCACGACCATGTCAAATTTCAACCCCAGAAGCCCTAAATTAATTTAAAGCCCAGTAAAGCCCACAGCCCTACTAAAAATATATTTGCATAACCATTCTTGAATCCAGTGGGGCGGAGCCCTAAAGAGCTTAAAAATTATATTTGCAAAACCGTTTCCTAGTGAGTAGCTATGAACATAAAGAATCGTACATCAAATTTCAACCCCAGTGGCCCTAAAGTAATTTTAAAGTCCAGTGGGGCGGAGCCCTAAAGTGCTTAAAAACGACATGTGCAAAACTGTTTCTTAGTGAGCACCTATGAACAAAAAGAGTCATCCATATAATTTCCACCCCGGTACCCTAAAGTGATTTTAAAGTCCAGTGGGGCGGAGCTCTAAAGATCTTAAAAAAACTATATTTGCAAAACTGTTTCTTAGTAAGCACCTAAGAGTAAAGAGAATCGTCTGTCGAATTCCAACACCGGTGGCCCTAAAATAATTTCGAAGCCCAGTGGGGCGGAGCCCTAAAGAACTTCAAAAACTATATTTGCAAAACCCTTTCTTGGTAAATACCTGTGAGCAAAGAGGCACGTCCATGTTAAATTTCAACCCTGTTAACCCTGAAGTAATTTTGAAGTCCAATGGGGCAGAGCCCTAAAAAGCTTCAAAAACTATATTTTCAAAATTGTTTCATAGTGAGTACCTATGGGTAAAGAGCATCGTCCATCAAATTTAAACCCCGATGGCCCTAAAGTAATTTTGAAGTCCAGTGGGGTGAAGCCCTAAAGAGCTTAACAAACTATATTTGCAAAACAGTTTCCAAGTGAGTACCTATGAGCAAAGAGAATCGTCCATGTCAAATTTCAGTTCCAGAGGTCCTAAAGTAATTTCAATGTCCAGTGAGGCGGAGCCCTAAACTGCTTAAAAACTATATTTGCAAAATCGTTTCTTGGTGAGTACCTATGGGTAAAGAGCATCGTCCATCAAATTTCAACCCCGTTGGCCCTAAAGTAATTTTTAAGTCCAGTGGGGTGGAGCCCTAAAGAGCTTAAAAAACTATATTTGCAAAACCGGTTCCTAGTGAGTACCTATGAGCAAACAGAATCGTCCATGTCAAATTTCAGCTTCGAAGGTCCTAAAGTAATTTCAATGTCCAGTGAGGCGGAGCCCTAGCTTAAAAAACTATATTTGCAAAATCGTTTCTTGGTGAGTACCTATGGGTAAAGAGCATCGTCCATCAAATTTCAACCCCGGTGGCCCTAAAGTAATTTTGAAGTCCAGTGGGGTGGAGCCCTAAAGAGCTTAAAAAACTATATATGCAAAACCGGTTCCTAGTGAGTACCTATGAGCAAACAGAATCGTCCATGTCAAATTTCAGCTTCGAAGGTCCTAAAGTAATTTCAATGTCCAGTGAGGCGGAGCCCTAAAGTGCTTGAAAAACTATATTTTCAAAATCGTTTCTTAGTGTGTACCTATGGGTAAAGAGAATCGTGCATCAAATTTCAATTCAACCCCGGTGGCCCTAAAGTAATTTTGAAGTCCAGTGGGGGGGAGCTCTAAAGAGCTTAAAAAACTATATTTGCAAAACCTATGGACCTATGGTGGATCTATGGACAAAGAGAATCGTCTATGTCAAATTTCACCACCTGTAGGCTTTTAGTGTAATTGTGAGCTTCTGTAGGGCAGAGCCATAAAGACAACACAAACATCAACATTATACCTCACATCTGGTTACTTCTATGATTATAAGCATCTGCTTAAATGAAACTTTCAAATTTTTTAATTACAGCAGTTCATTTTTGTAAACACTAAATTTCTAAAACCCAACACTGCACCATTGTATGCCCTCTGGGTCAGAGCCCTTTGGACAGATTTGCACCAAACTTCACACAAACCATCCTTGAATAATGCTTAATAATGTCTGAAAGTTTCATTACAATCTGTTCAGCGGTTTCGGAGTCTATAGGCAACATACATATATATATATATACAAATATATATACATACTTCCTCTTTTATAGATATAGATTTGTTTACAGGAGTGAGAAAAATCGAAACCACACCAAGTTTGCTACTATGGATCCCCATTCTATTAAATTTTTCCATGCAGGGCTCAAGGGCGTTTTTATAGTTGAAAGAAGGCATGAACAAATGTTTGTATAGCCATGTTCATGTAGGCTAAGTCACACCTGTAGTTAGAAACAAATCTTACAATGTAATTGAAAAGATAGGCTATTTAGATAAAATCAGGTACATTATAAACACTTTTTATACATTATATACATGCATTATACACATTGTAGGCTATACATTCTTCATACTTTGTAGAATATAAACAACAATTTTCATGATTATTGTCATAATCTGAAAACTTCAAATAGGGTATTACTGTTTTCAGAAATAAATTTTCACTGAATAATCGAGTACGGTATTTTAATTTTTATAAATTGAAATACCTTATTTTAATTTTTATTTTTATCGTTGTTCTGATGAAAATTAAATTGAAATTCATCAGTAACGAGACGTGCTAGATACTGAAACATTAGGTTTCCACATGGGGAAACATTTACACGAAAAATATAATCATTCGTTGAATCACTAAGTTCTAATTTACCATAACTGTAAACCAACTTGTGGCAACCTTTAATCAAATCTGTAACTGTCACCCACCAAACAAAAGCCACCATACAACTTAAATAGTTTACTGTTTGTGACCCCGTTAATATTTCCCACCAACGAGCGCTATTTACTTAATGAAGCCACGCCACAAAACGGGATGAATAATAAACTAATTATACGTTCGGACGTGTGCAAGACATTTAAGGGATTGAATAACGGCAGCAATAATGGCGGGAGGCGTGAGGTCACGTGACCAGCGCCTGGCGGTAAACCGCGACCGCCGCCGATATCGATACAGTAGGCCGTGACTCCGCCCCCGCCCCGCAGCTGATTACTTTCCGGAACCGTTACCGACCAAACAGGTACATTTCGGCATCAGTATATCGGACAGCGGTTACTTTTCACGATAGAATGTATGGTCTAATGGCATTTTGTCACATGTACTATGGTAGTTCATTATTGAGCCGGTTTAGTTCCCCAAACGGTCATGTGTGATATTTTATACTGTTGACCAATTGTTTTCTGTGCCAAGTATTGAGCAGTACAGAAAAATACAATAATGAGACACTTTTAAACTTAGTATAATTGATATTACTTTATGCACTTTGTATATTGTTGTAATAATAAGAAACAAATAATGTTGAATGTTGAAAAACATTTGAATGCATTTTTTTTTCTTTAATAAATCTGATACTGGTATTGCGTTACAGTATCCTAAATTCAACTTTTTACAACTTTGATTTTACTCATATTTAATTAATATCTATCCGCTAAATCGGTTTTAGGTGATTCGAAATGGTGACTGTTACTTCCACTTAAAAAACCATGAGGTGGAAATAATAGTTTACAAAACCATGAATCTTCTCTTTGCCCCAATTTAACATGAGTCATAAATTATCGATCTACTTACCTAAAATTGAAAGTATAAACTACCGATCATACTGATTTTGGTGAAATATGACTGAGGTTTACTCGAATTTTTTTTTCAAATTATTTTATTTTTATTTTTTACATTCATGCAGAAGGTAGGACCCTACAAGCCTTTAAAGTTCGTTGTTTCTCCATTCTATTGCCATTTTTAGTTAATTGTAAAATAAACCAGATTTTACAGTAAAAAATAACATAATAAACAAAAAACTTTTTCAAAATTAGAATAAAATCAATTAAAAGAAAAAAATTTTGCCCCGCAATCTAAATAATGAAGCGCATTGCCACTGGTACTTCTAGTACCAAAATATTATGACAACTTACAAAACACATTTTATTATGTTTTTGCGTTTGCCAAACGAAAACATGATTTAATTAAAGTAGCTGGAGCAGGGCAGGGGAGGGTTGGGGCAGTAAGAGAGGAGGCCGGTATATTGGAGGGCAGGGACCCCGCGGCAGAGTCAACACAGCGGAGCCTGGCCGCGCATCGATCGTGCACGTCACTGCCCCAGAGCAAACAACACGGGCTACGGCCGCGCTTATGTTGCTATTATAGATAATCCGAAAAAAATATATGTCAGGAAATTAGGACAGTTCTGATAACGTAATTGTGGAAATGCGTGGTAGTAAAATACCCCCGTCGCAACCGACATGCGTACTCAGCGAATTTCCAAACGATCTTGAGATATCGTATTTTCCCCATAAACACCATAGGAATGGGTATGTAGGTTTGCTGCCATATGCGTGTTGTAAGCAAATGTCAGTTAAACCCTACCTATTTAATGTACATACGAAATATTATCAAGTTATGGTGTTCTTTTCATTTTCTCCATAAACCCCACAGGGGTGACTACGTAGGTTTGACGCCATATGGGGGTTATAAGCATTTGAGATATTTATTAGATTTATAGACCGACTTCTTAATAAATTAGCTAAAATGTATTTATTTTTAATAATGTTGCATTTATAAACTATTGTTACACGCTTTATAAACTCATCACACTCATCCTTCAGTAATACACTTTTGATATTGCACTAGAGTGTGAAGGTGTCTTAATAAGGTGTCAAAGTATAAACAAAATTGCCTATATCCTGGTTATAAGATATATGGTTATTCTCACTAGGCATATTCTATTTTTTGATAAAAATCTTAAAGCATTTCAAATTTCCAAATAAATATAATTCTTTCTGCATAATTATTGATTTCGGTATAATATAAGCCTTTGACTTATAAATTACGTTCACAAGGAAAATATTCTAACAGTGTTGTAGAGCTGTACATAAGAATTCTTGTATAAAAAGAGGTATTTATGCAAAAAACTGGGATAATGATGAAAAACAATACTCAGGCAAAAAACCATGTGTTTAACGAATAAAATTAGCAAATTTGCAATTACAGTATTTATTTCAGGTCACTTGTTTGATTTTTCGTGTCTTACGTAAGGTAGGTGATTATTTAATATACAAATCGATTGAGCTGGTTTGGAAGCTGGGTCAGTGCAATTCATCACTTGGAAATTCATATAGATTATCTTATCAGGGTAAATGTAATAAGGAATCTACTATGTCCATCTCGATCACTGACTGGAATAGGTCAAGACATTTACAAATCCAGGAATTTCCTTCAAAACGCAAAAAAATTGAATCACATTTAACCGGGTTGAATAAAACTAATAGTGACGCCCACAATTGGGAAGTACCTGCTAAAATAAATTGGAAAATTCAATGGCTGAAGGTTGTGCCAAAAAGCAGCAATAGGTCTTGAAAAGGATAACTATAATGTAATGACGAATAAATTTATAGACTAAGACTACACACAGAGTATTCTTTGGCAAGAGAACGAGCTTGACATGATGTGAAATAATCTAACTATTTTTTATTGAGAGTCGATGACACAGTAGTTGGCCGAAATTCAAAATTAGTCAGTGATCCCTTTGGTAGATTTTCAAGTTTTCTCGAAGCGTTTGTCAATACCATCAACACACATAGCGGATCAGACCTTTTATTAGTCTAATAGTTCAACAGAGGGAAATAGTAGTGTAGTTATAGGTATGGAATGGGTAAAATGAAATAAAGATGGTTGCATCTTTTGAAGAAAGAACAAACTTAATAAAAGATTTATTGAGCAGTGAAAACACTATCAATTTTTTTTTAATACTATGATAAAAAAATCACGGATAAAAATTAAAATGCTTCGGAAACACATCCGGCGCCACCGCGGTTGTAAGGGGGGGAGGGTTGGGGGAGGGGGGCCGAGTCAGCATCAAAGTAAGCTGTCCCTCGTCATCCCCATTCTTCTATTTCCAATAAAATAAACCGCAGGGGGAGGGTGCGACATATTGTCGGGGGGGGGGGGGGGCACCTGTGTCGCACGTGACACTGGGGCAGCAGCTTCCCCTCCGCGACGTTTTGTCTTCCCTCTGCTATCGTTATGCTAATATATTACTTCTCGGCATTAATATCAATCAAATGGCCATTACAACCCTTGTATGGTTGTAGTGGGGTGTTAAAACAGCATCATTGCGTCGACGTGTAGCGGTGGTGGTGGCGGTCGGTCGGCGGTAGGCTGTGTGGTGGTGCGGTCGCAATCTAGGTTCTGTAGAGGGTATATGACTGTGGATGAGGGAATATTGTGAAATAAAACAAAAAAGTTAAGAAAATTCTAGGGAACAGTACTGTAAATGCCTAGTTGTTTGATGGTTTCAGCTCTTATTGTGATTTTTCATCCCTGTTAATTTATTGGCAATTCATTTTGAGTTTAATTTAGTTTTACAGTTCATATTGTAAATAAAAAGCCTCCTGTCACATTTATTTTTTTCGGTTTAAATTTATACAATAGCATTCTAAAAATATTACCATCCAGAACTTTTGGTTGAATGGATAAAACATTCTTCCACATGCACATACTGAATAATATATTGACAAGGATTATTAACGACACCAAATTAAATATGATACTGTGGGCAATCCTCACTAATGACTAAATTTACACTAAAGACGAGCCATTCAGTAATCTAAAGATTAAGTAATCGTCTAATTTTGAACTAGTTAAACTTATTTTGTTGAATGAAACCACGAGACTAAATAAAAATAACAAGAATTTAATTCGGCAATAATCCATCAAAAATACAACATAACTGATTTTGACTTTTAAAATTTAAGCAAATTGTACTAATACAGTATAATGAATAAGATACTCTATACACTTAAATTATAACGCATTTGTTCCTTTTACATATCCAGCTTGATTCTAAATGCTTTAACTTTTACCGAATCATCGAAATTGATTTTATACTAGGCACTTGTCAATTATTTAGTTCCTCTCTGTTTCCATAGAAACAAATTTGTTGAAAAAAATATGCTAGTTGCTACAAAAAATAACACCAAATTTAGAAATCATTCTCTCAATGTTCATGTTTTCCTTTACACTAATTAGACACGTCTTCATAGAAATTTGATCGGCAGCAGATGTTATTACTAACGAAAAGCTCGCTTTTCTTCTTGGATTACAGGGGGTAAGTTCAATATTGTTTATGAACTATGTACTGAGGTGTAGGTTGTTTAAATCAGAATACTACGAAATCTTTTGAAATACTTGTACAGTATATGGAATATAGCTAGCCTATTATTTGATATCATTATATTTGTTGAATGGGGACTCAAGATTTCTCTTAAAATAGTGGGTAAGAGGGGGCTAAAGGGCCCCTCTTAGAACGTCATGCAGTCGTTCCCATTTTGCGCCTTTATTTCAAGCCTTTATTTCAAAGTGGGCGCCCTATTGCCCCCTCTTAACCACTATATTTAAGAGAAATCTGGAGGCGCGTTGAATTTTTATCCGCGAGCCTCCCGATTCTGACAGCCTCTATCGGCAGCCGCTGAAACTGGTCGGCGCACAGGCTATGAACATAGTCAAAAATTAAAAGGTCTGCTTTCCGCAGCTAAATCTCCTCCTTTAACGTTATCTACCTGAATCTTGGATCTCACAAGTGCTGAAGTGCAGCAGCGTTTCTTTAGCCACAGAGTTATACATACATAGATATTGTTTCTCGCCCTCAGGGTTGTGTAAAAATATGAAACGTAATCAGATAGTCTCCGCAACGGCCACTTGACTGCGTAGGCCTATAGGCAAAATAATCTCTCTATCCCTTTAATTGCTCTATCCCTTTAGCCCCTCTTAAAAATACCTGCTTTAAGTAAGGATTTGGTTGAGGTATGGCATTTAGTTAAATAGCCATAGAATTCTCGTCCAGGTCATCAACTGTGTAATTAATTATTTTTGCAAAAATTTCATACAGAATGAGATTTCAGATTCGATAAATTTGTATCACTAGTGCAATGGAAAATAATAGCATTAATTCCTTAACCTTAACCAATACAATACTATTACCAATGATAAATCTGAGGCGATGGATATATAACACATAGTAATATTATAGTGAGTGGATTAAGTTTTGAAAAACTAATTGATGAATAAAATAGCATTTACAAAAAACGATAATTTTACGTAAGCCAAAACAGTGTCCGTATAGCTATACAGGTTGTACAATAATCTCCATGGCCATGTAACTGGTGAACATTTGACTAGGGCAGCTCGGTGCGGTATTGGGTGACAAATCAGAGCAGCTGCGATGTCCGATTGTCACATATTGTCACATTGTCACTGCTACAGGTTGCAGTTGCAGTTGTGTCTGTACAGGTCGCCCGCCGACCACCCGGTACAGTCCTGTCCATTACACGATCATCTGCATGTCACGTTATTGCGTGTCCCACTCGCCCGCCGTTTGCAAATTATTATTAGCTTTTGTGACGAAACACCAAATTGCTGCTAATCGCGTTCTGAGCTTATTAAACACTGGAAACGTTTTAAAATTAAACCCGAATGAGCCCTTCATAAACGAGTTGTTGATTTAATCTGTTGTTTGTGGATTGTCGGTTAAAGCTGCGAGTTTAACTTCTCGTTACATGTTTGTTGGTTAAGTGGAATTCAAATTGTAGGATTCTCTGATATGATATATGTTGGTTTGAAAATGTGTGTTTGATTAGGCTTTATAGTTCAGTGCCACGTAAAGAGATTAAGAAGTCAAGAACATGTCTTGAAAGGGATTAATTATTATTCATTTGAAAATCAATAAAATAAACCACCAATTAATAAACAAATTTCTTCACGTAGCCTACATACAAAACTTTCGTATTAAGCCATGGTTGAGGATATTAACGTGAAATTTATACAATAAAAAGTAAGTATTAAACAAAAAGACTATAAATGAGACAAGCTGGGATATATTGTTCTTACGATAATAAAATACAAATGTGTTTTTTGTGCATTTGGAAATTTATTTTTCACTCTTTTTTCATTTTTGCGGTATTTCTAAATACAAAATTTCATACTCTAACAAGTGTTTGCACCAAAAACAATTAAAAACTTACCGATCGTAGTCCAGCCGACAGTAGAGTTTGGCGTCCCTCGTGAAGCAAGTGTGAGAAAGTCGACAGCCACAAACGCAGCAGATAAGACATCGCTCATGGTACAAGTTGTCCGTCACTCTCATGATGTAGCGGTCACAGATGATGCAACAACAGGCTCCACACACCGGCCCACCCACTCCCTTGAGCTCTGACATCACCCTGCAACAACACAACAACAGATGAGACATCGCTCGTGGTACAAGTTGTCTGTCACTCTCATGATGTAGCGGTCACAGATGATGCAACAACATGCTCCACACACCGGCCCACCCACTCCCTTGAGCTCTGACATCACCCTGCAACAACACAACAACAGATGAGACATCGCTCGTGGTACAAGTTGTCTGTCACTCTCATGATGTAGCGGTCATAGATGATGCAACAGCATGCTCCACACACCGGCCCACCCACTCCCTTGAGCTCTGACATCACCCTGCAACAACACAACAACAGATGAGACATCGCTCGTGGTACAAGTTGTCCGTCACTCTCATGATGTAGCGGTCACAGATGATGCAACAACAGGCTCCACACACCGCCCCCCCCCCACTCCCTTGAGCTCTGACATCACCCTGCAACAACACAACAACAGATGAGACATCGCTCGTGGTACAAGTTGTCTGTCACTCTCATGATGTAGCGGTCACAGATGATGCAACAACAGGCTCCACACACCGGCCCACCCACTCCCTTGAGCTCTGACATCACCCTGCAACAACACAACAACAGATGAGACATCGCTCATGATACAAGTTGTCTGTCACTCTCATGATGTAGCGGTCACAGATGATGCAACAACAGGCTCCACACACCGGCCCCCCCACTCCTTTGAGCTCTGACATCACCCTGCAACAACACAACAAGAGATGAGACATCGCTCATGGTACAAGTTGTCCGTCACTCTCATGATGTAGCGGTCACAGATTATGCAACAACAGGCTCCACACACCGGCCCACCCACTCCCTTGAGCTCTGACATCACCCTGCAACAACACAACAACAGATGAGACATCGCTCATGGTACAAGTTGTCCGTCACTCTCATGATGTAGCGGTCACAGATGATGCAACAACAGGCTCCACACACCGGCCCACCCACTCCCTTGAGCTCTGACATCACCCTGCAACAACACAACAACAGATGAGACATCGCTCGTGGTACAAGTTGTCCGTCACTCTCATGATGTAGCGGTCACAGATGATGCAACAACATGCTCCACACACCGGCCCACCCACTCCCTTGAGCTCTGACATCACCCTGCAACAACACAACAACAGATGAGACATCGCTCGTGGTACAAGTTGTCTGCCACCCTCATGATGTAGCGGTCACAGATGATGCAACAACAGGCTCCACACACCGGCCCACCCACTCCCTTGAGCTCTGACATCACCCTGCAACAGCACAACAACAGATGAGACATCGCTCGTGGTACAAGTTGTCCGTCACTCTCATGATGTAGCGGTCACAGATGATGCAACAACAGGCTCCACACACCGGCCCACTCACTTCCTTGAGCTTTGACATCACCCTTCAACAACACAACAACAGATGAGACATCGCTCATGGTACAAGTTGTCCGTCACTCTCATGATGTAGCGGTCACAGATGATGCAACAACAGGCTCCACACACCGGCCCACCCACTCCCTTGAGCTCTGACATCACCCTGCAACAACACAACAACAGATGAGACATCGCTCATGGTACAAGTTGTCCGTCACTCTCATGATGTAGCGGTCACAGATGATGCAACAACAGGCTCCACACACCGGCCCACCCACTCCCTTGAGCTCTGACATCACCCTGCAACAACACAACAACAGATGAGACATCGCTCATGGTACAAGTTGTCCGTCACTCTCATGATGTAGCGGTCACAGATGATGCAACAACAGGCTCCACACACCGGCCCACCCACTCCCTTGAGCTCTGACATCACCCTGCAACAACACAACAACAGATGAGACATCGCTCATGGTACAAGTTGTCCGTCACTCTCATGATGTAGCGGTCACAGATGATGCAACATCAGGCTCCACACACCGGCCCACCCACTCCCTTGAGCTCTGACATCACCCTGCAACAACACAACAACAGATGAGACATCGCTCATGGTACAAGTTGTCCGTCACTCTCATGATGTAGCGGTCACAGATGATGCAACAACAGGCTCCACACACCGGCCCACCCACTCCCTTGAGCTCTGACATCACCCTGCAACAACCCAACGACAGATGAGACATCGCTCGTGGTACAAGTTGTCCGACACTCTCATGATGTAGCGGTCACAGTGTCACAGATGATGCAACAACAGGCTCCACACACCGGCCCACCCACTCCCTTGAGCTCTGACATCACCCTGCAACAACACAACAGCAGATGAGACATCGATCGTGGTACAAGTTGTCCGTCACTCTTATGATGTAGCGGTCACAGATTATGCAACAACATGCTCCACACACCGGCCCACCCACTCCCTTGAGCTCTGACATCACCCTGCAACAACACAACAACAGATGAGACATCGCTCGTGGTACAAGTTGTCCGTCACTCTCATGATGTAGCGGTCACAGATGATGCAACAACATGCTCCACACACCGGCCCACCCACTCCCTTGAGCTCTGACATCACCCTGCAACAACACAACAACAGATGAGACATCGCTCATGGTACAAGTTGTCCGTCACTCTCATGATGTAGCGGTCACAGATTATGCAACAACTTTCCCCACCCACTCCCTTCATCTCTGACATCAAACTACAACAGGACAACACACAACATACGAGTTATCGCTAAAAAGGAACTAGTCTATTTATTGTCCAGGTAATGTAGGGGCTAAAACTGTATCAATTTGATTTTTTAGTAATCTGGTGGATCGGATATTACTTATATCTATGACCATGTCTTTTTCAGGTTTATTTTTTATGTTTCCAACAATGTAATTTGCTGTCCTGTTATGTCAACTATAATATAATTATTACTAGAGATGGCTCACCGACCGGTAAAGTATCAACCAAAATATCTGTAAGTTGATTTTAATTTAATTATCTGAAAAAATATTTTACAGATAAAATATCTGTTGTTCCTGTTGTTCCTGATTTTCTAGCATTTGTTAATACTGTCGGAAGAATCAATTGCCCTCCTTCCATAAGACAAACATTGAAACTTTGAAAACCTGTTTTAGAGCGTTGGGCGCCAATGTCAATTATAAAGGGATTTTTCTTATCTACAGAACACTACCTCTCTAACAGTATACTCTGCCCTAATTTATCCTACACACAAAATGAAAAAATAGGAGAAAAAGAATCATGGTTGCCTATTAATATATAGATTATAATTATCACCATCCCAGATTTAGTTCATAGACACGTCATTGCGTCCTTCTTCTTTAGAGCCTCTTGCTCCAAATTTTCCTAAAATGCTAAATATCTCCTTTGCCCTCTCGCGACCCACAATAATGAAGTCGTGAATTGCGGGATGATGTGGATAATGACAGGTGATGTCGGTATATTGTACAAATTTCATCTGGGATTTTGTATGTGACCACCCAATTACCCATGCATGCTTATATGACTGGGATTATGAAGTACGCTGAAGTTGGAAACTTAGGTGGATCATTTAGGCATAAGCCATGGGCAAGTTGGAGAAGTCCTTGGACCAAATAGACTGGAAAATCTACGACACTTCACGCCGTTACAATGTATTTATTGGTCATGGTTTTAATGTAACCTAAATTTTTAGTAATAACAGTCATTCTTCATAATTATTTCCTACACTTTGTTGCACATTAAACAACAAATTCATCAATTTTAAAGTTGTTTGTGCTCATGATGTTATTTTGGAAGGTTATTTTAAATGCGTCCTGTGTAAGCAAGACGTGGTTCAATATTTATTAACGTATAATAGATCGAGCCTTGGTGGGGCGATTATTGATGTGGACAGATCTAAGTGAAAGATTACCTAGAAGAATGGAACTGAGTAGAGGCTTGTGTTACAAAGTATCTACTAGTAAATGCATAAGGTTCCTCTAAAATTTGGGAGTAGGATGTACTCCGTTTAGGGCAGTTTAAGTAGCAATTATAACCGTTAATTTCTCACCCTCTCGTGAGATGTTGATAAAACTGCATGAGAAGACATTTCTGTACTCTATGGTGTGAAAGATCAGTCATGTGTACTGTATACATGGGAAGTAAGAGAAAGAACCCTGTAGGACTATGTTCCCCTATAATGTCGGGCCCCAAGTATTCTTCTACACCGCTGTTAATTTATGGAACATACCGTATTGAGTAGTTCAATCGATTTGTTTATAAAGGTGGGCAACATTTTTGCATTACTTTTCCACATCCACATAGACTATTGATCTATATGTGGAATCCAGTAGACAATGCAAAGGCGTCAACCTCTACAGTAATTGTACAAATAAAACTACATGGCAGATTGGGGATTTGAACCCACAACATCAATGCCACGGTTCGGAAGTCCGGTTCTTAACTCGTCACTCAATCACATCACATAGGAAAGTACTGTATCGTCATAGTCAGTGGATAAGATAATGAGTAAATATACTTGTCCCGCATTTTATATTGAACCTGAAACAACCAATAATTATTAGTAAACATTCTGACTCATACATGTTTGTTGCATATTTTAACCATCCTAGAACAGTAATAGGTTTTAAGTATGATACTTTATTTTTTATAAACCTTTATTAACATAATTTATGTAATATTATCATGACGCAGTTGTGAAAGCCTGAGAAAAGTAACTCCCCCTTCACATCCAAGGAATTTCCATGGTGCTCCGTGGGCAGGTTTGAATCAAGGAGTAATAAAAACAACTTTTCTTTTATAAATTACAGTAATACGAGGTTATTATTCAATATAACGCCTTCCACAGCGTAAAGCAAAATGACATTTGTGTGAACAAGACCGACAGCTGAGTATTTTCCTAGGTGTTAAGGACTGAAAACGCGGCGATGGTTATGAAAAACAACTAAGGAAATGCTGTAAAATATTTTGTGAGGGGAAAGTTCCAGCACAGCATTTAAACAGTTATAATTGCACTTTATTTAAATTAATGTAACAAAATCACCAATGTGGGAAGTTTAAAAATTAGTTCCAAATATTAAAAATATTATACACTGCTTGAGTAGAATGTTCGGTTACCTATAAGGATCAGGTTGGAAGGCTCTACCTACATTTTTTTGCAAGAAATTTGAATATAATTTAATTAAATAACATCTTTTATTGAGTTTTAAGATGGTATATCGATGAAATTATAAAATTTTAAAAACAAACAGAATTAAAGGGGATCCGCCTCCTACAGCCCTTTTTTAACTTTTTTGATAATATTACATTCATATATTTTTTTACCTTTCTACACTATAAACTAGATAATTTATAGAAAAAAAATTTAATTTTTTTTTTTGCCAAAAAAGGCAATTTTTCAGTTTTTTCGCGTGATTTTTGCAATATATTCGATTTTAATAACATTTTTATTTTTCAACTAATACGAATGATTTTGTTGTTGTTTTATTCTGCATGAAATAAAGCTACTTTTGACGCATGGAAACTATTCTAGCTCATATACAAAAATTACCTAACCGTTAGAAAAAAAATGTTTTTTAAAAGTTTAAAAAAAATTCTAAAATTAGTAAAACAATTATTTTTGCTTGTAGGGGGGTTTCCATGGGTGAAAAGTTTATAAATATTATCAAGATGAAGTGGTAAAAATTTCAAGACTCTATCTAGTCTGGTTCAAAAGTTATTCAAACTTGTATGTAGTAAAACATGGGAAAATTAAACGAAGGAGATGTAGAAAATTAGTTTGCGGAAATTTGCGTTTAAAGTTTTTATTTACAAAATACATTTATTTTACCTATTTATACACTTTTTATAAAATACACTTACTTTTTTTATAAAATATACTTTTATAAAATAAAACATTAAAAATATTTTATTAAAAAATATTATTTTATTAAATAATTTTTAAATATATTAAAAATTTATATATGATTAATTTTATATAAAATAAAATATATATATTTTAATTTAAATATATTATATTTTATTAAATATATTAAAAATAATAAATACTTTTCAGAAAAATATATAGTTAAAAAATATATTATAAAATAAAATATATTTTTTTATAAAATATTTTTTATAAAATATACCTTTTTAGAAAATACACTTATTTTATTAATCACATTGTGATAAACAAATATGGAAAATGAAATTTATAAGAGCCAAGATCTGTTTAGCTTAGCAAAATACCAACTTTTCCCAAAGCGCGCGGTTCTACAAAAACTTGAAAAAATGTTAGAAATAATGCTCGGAATGGCTTGATATTTTGCAGACACACTACTGAGAATATGTACAATTTATTGGAACCAAAAACAAAAAAATTACAAAAAATTCACAAAATTGACTTTTGGAGGAGGCAGATCCCCTTAAATCACATATTTTACAAGAATATTAAAAACATTGTTTTAAACACAACTTTTAATCACATAAACAGTTACAATTTAAATATTAATAGGGGTTTTTAATGGAAAATGGTTTGTGATTTTCTGAGTGCCATTTCCAATCTGAGAAACTTCATCGATAGTTTAAATAATTTCGTAACAAAATACTTTGACTTTACTATATGAACATTATCGCTTTACTATATGAACATTATTATAACTCCGTGGCTCTTTTAGTTCATATTTTAAAACGAGCTAAGAAGTAGCCTAAAAGTTTAACAATGTTTACACAAGACAACATAATTGTACACTTGGGTAAAAAATTTATAGAGCAAAAAAATATGGTGTAGCCTATAGCTACAGTTCATATTAAAAACACTAATTAGCCAGGAAAGACAACAACTTGAGACGAACTCAGGACAAAAATCAATCCAAGTAAATATTAGGATTCGCCTCGCGTAGTACACAGCGTCGACCCGGGGGTCTGGCGTTATTGACTTGTCTGGCCAAGGAGGGCCGACATATGAAAGACACTCCGGGGGTGGTAGGGCAGGAGAGGGGAGGGGGAGGGTTTATATGCAAATACACGGAGCGGCTGGGGAGGGATTAGGGGTGCGGGGCCGGCTCTAATCTTTTGATTTCGATTCCGAATTTCACCCCGTACAATGACCACCGAGGTCTAATGGCAAGTTAATGACTTTCCTTGTAATCGTATTAATATAAACGACGGCAAATCGCATTATCTGAGGTGGAAGGGTTGCTCATGCCGAGTCATGCTCGCGGCAGCCGTGAGCAACGAGCAACGAGCAACGAGCAGGTGCCGCGACACATGCTGTGCTGGTCCACTTATTGGGCTGCACCTTCCGTGTTACTTGTAGGTTGGGTATATATTGATCAGAAATGGATTTTATAATAATCTTTATTCAAAAGAGTAACACCTCCTCAGTTATTACGGTTGCATCTATTGACAAAGAAAAATAAATGAAATTATAATCAACTCGAACATCCGGTAGCTCAAAATCTTTGGTATCTTGAATTATTTTCAGTCACTTTGAAAAAAAAAAAACCGTCTAAGTTGAAAAACCACACATAGGCCTATAACTTGTATTAATTTTATGGTTATATTTTACCTCTATAATCCCAAAGGATAAGGAAATTACCTCTTTAACTTGAAATTTAGTAGCTAAGTCGAATTCAAACTTGCATCTAGCCTTTACATTCGAAGTTTACCTCTATATCCCAAATCAACAGACCTTTGAAAGTCGAACACGCGCTCACAAATTACAAGTGGGAGACACGTCCGGTATGATAGGATTTGTCTTCTGTCACAATACTGTACTGTTAGTTACCTCTGTAGGACGAATTCAATGAAACTACCTCTGTAATTTGAAATACTTCTCATTCGAACTACTCATAGCTAAAAAAATCGTTGCCCCGTGAGTTTGTGAATTTTTTGTCAATGAGAGTAGATTGTTGGTAAAATTCTATGACTACTAATGCATATGGGGCTTTTGAAACCGAATATTAGATTTTTTTATTTACACCGGATATTTCAATTTGGTCAATACTATTCCTTAAATATTAAATGTATATCTTTTTTTTATTTTAGGTTGAAAAATTCAACATGTTATGCACGTTGCTCAGCAGAAAATAATTACTGAAATTGTAAAATGATTCAATGTTTGTATTGTATTCTTGTAATTTATAGGTAATTATAAATGGGTCTTTTAACATTTAGGATTAAAAATCAGCATTAACGTCTTAGACTACATTATAGTCATGAATATAACCAGATAACAGTTAATGATAACTGATACTATGAGAGTATGCTATAAAAACACTTACAAATAACTGAAGAATCGGCTTATCTTTGTCTGTTAAATACTACGCCAGATACAATGATACAACTCTTACAAACCATAACTATTATAAAAAATAGACTTCATTTGCCTAGTAATATTCCATAATAACGTATAAGTCTGAATTATTTCTTCAATTAATTATTTGTTTAGACAATTATTTGTTAAAACAAGAATTATCATAGTGTAAATTGGACAAACATTAAGAGCTTTACGAAGAGGAAGAGACGACCAAAGAAACTGATTTCCGAACTGCGTAAGCGCCCGCCTTACTAAGACCCTAAGACTATTCTGGTCTACCAGTCTCTAGGCATGGTCAGCTAGTGTGCCTATATAGGTACTCACCAGGTCTAATTACTCGTGGCTGTGTCGTTGGAAGCTATCATAGATCGAGCTGGTAACCGAGGTCAGCTCCTAGGCAGAAGCTGTAGTCCGTCTGGGCGAACGGGCTGAACACATTGTCCCCCTGAACACAACAAAACATACCACACTCTACAGGTACTCACCAGGTCTAGTTACTCGTGGCTGTGTCGGTGGAAGCTATCATAGATCGAGCTGGCAACCGAGGTCAGCTCCTAGGCAGAAGCTGTAGTCCGTCTGGGCGAACGGGCTGAACACATTGTCTCCCTGCACACAACAAAACATGCCTCTCACTCTACAGGTACTCACCAGGTCTAGTTACTCGTGGCTGTGTCGGTGGAAGCTATCATAGATCGAGCTGGTAACCGAGGTCAGCTCCTAGGCAGAAGCTGTAGTCCGTCTGGGCGAACGGGCTGAACACATTGTCTCCCTGAACACAACAAAACATACCACACTCTACAGGTACTCACCAGGTCTAGTTACTCGTGGCTGTGTCGGTGGAAGCTATCATAGATCGAGCTGGCAACCGAGGTCAGCTCCTAGGCAGAAGCTGTAGTCCGTCTGGGCGAACGGGCTGAACACATTGTCTCCCTACACACAACAAAACATGCCTCTCACTCTACAGGTACTCACCAGGTCTAGTTACTCGTGGCTGTGTCGGTGGAAGCTATCATAGATCGAGCTGGTAACCGAGGTCAGCTCCTAGGCAGAAGCTGTAGTCCGTCTGGGCGAACGGGCTGAACACATTGTCTCCCTGAACACAACAAAACATACCACACTCTACAGGTACTCACCAGGTCTAGTTACTCGTGGCTGTGTCGGTGGAAGCTATCATAGATCGAGCTGGCAACCGAGGTCAGCTCCTAGGCAGAAGCTGTAGTCCGTCTGGGCGAACGGGCTGAACACATTGTCTCCCTGCACACAACAAAACATGCCTCTCACTCTACAGGTACTCACCAGGTCTAGTTACTCGTGGCTGTGTCGGTGGAAGCTATCATAGATCGAGCTGGTAACCGAGGTCAGCTCCTAGGCAGAAGCTGTAGTCCGTCTGGGCGAACGGGCTGAACACATTGTCTCCCTGAACACAACAAAACATGCCACACTCTACAGGTACTCACCAGGTCTAGTTACTCGTGGCTGTGTCGGTGGAAGCTATCATAGATCGAGCTGGCAACCGAGGTCAGCTCCTAGGCAGAAGCTGTAGTCCGTCTGGGCGAACGGGCTGAACACATTGTCTCCCTGAACACAACAAAACATACCACACTCTACAGGTACTCACCAGGTCTAGTTACTCGTGGCTGTGTCGGTGGAAGCTATCATAGATCGAGCTGGTAACCGAGGTCAGCTCCTAGGCAGAAGCTGTAGTCCGTCTGGGCGAACGGGCTGAACACATTGTCTCCCTGCACACAACAAAACATACCACACTCTACAGGTACTCACCAGGTCTAGTTACTCGTGGCTGTGTCGGTGGAAGCTATCATAGATCGAGCTGGTAACCGAGGTCAGCTCCTAGGCAGAAGCTGTAGTCCGTCTGGGCGAACGGGCTGAACACATTGGCCCCCTGCACACAACAAAACATACCACACTCTACAGGTACTCACCAGGTCTAGTTACTCGTGGCTGTGTCGGTGGAAGCTATCATAGATCGAGCTGGCAACCGAGGTCAGCTCCTAGGCAGAAGCTGTAGTCCGTCTGGGCGAACGGGCTGAACACATTGTCTCCCTGCACACAACAAAACATGCCACACTCTACAGGTACTCACCAGGTCTAGTTACTCGAGGCTGTGTCGGTGGAAGCTATCATAGATCGAGCTGGCAACCGAGGTCAGCTCCTAGGCAGAAGCTGTAGTCCGTCTGGGCGAACGGGCTGAACACATTGTCTCCCTGCACACAACAAAACATGCCTCTCACTCTACAGGTACTCACCAGGTCTAGTTACTCGTGGCTGTGTCGGTGGAAGCTATCATAGATCGAGCTGGCAACCGAGGTCAGCTCCTAGGCAGAAGCTGTAGTCCGTCTGGGCGAACGGGCTGAACACATTGTCTCCCTGAACACAACAAAACATACCACACTCTACAGGTACTCACCAGGTCTAGTTACTCGTGGCTGTGTCGGTGGAAGCTATCATAGATCGAGCTGGCAACCGAGGTCAGCTCCTAGGCAGAAGCTGTAGTCCGTCTGGGCGAACGGGCTGAACACATTGTCTCCCTGCACACAACAAAACATGCCTCTCACTCTACAGGTACTCACCAGGTCTAGTTACTCGTGGCTGTGTCGGTGGAAGCTATCATAGATCGAGCTGGTAACCGAGGTCAGCTCCTAGGCAGAAGCTGTAGTCCGTCTGGGCGAACGGGCTGAACACATTGTCTCCCTGCACACAACAAAACATACCACACTCTACAGGTACTCACCAGGTCTAGTTACTCGTGGCTGTGTCGGTGGAAGCTATCATAGATCGAGCTGGTAACCGAGGTCAGCTCCTAGGCAGAAGCTGTAGTCCGTCTGGGCGAACGGGCTGAACACATTGTCTCCCTGAACACAACAAAACATACCACACTCTACAGGTACTCACCAGGTCTAGTTACTCGTGGCTGTGTCGGTGGAAGCTATCATAGATCGAGCTGGCAACCGAGGTCAGCTCCTAGGCAGAAGCTGTAGTCCGTCTGGGCGAACGGGCTGAACACATTGTCTCCCTGCACACAACAAAACATGCCTCTCACTCTACAGTTAAACATATGCAGGGTGGTTGAAAAGTAACTTGCAATCCCCCCCCCCCCCAACTTGTTAACTATTTGAGATATTTGAAATCGGCTTCCGGCAACCTTCTTTGATATGAGAGGCTACAATAATGATGTTTGGTTTTAAAAATTTTACCCTTAGGGTAGTGGGGGTAGGGGGTAGATCAAATTTTCAAATGGTAAGTATGGTCGACTTTAATATAATTCCATAGGTCTTGATGAAACAAAACAATTGACATAAAGAAAATAAAAATCGGACCACTAATAACAAAATGGTGAACTTAAATTATTCAAATCTAATTAACCATGATTACATTAATAATCTCTTTATTTAAAAAAGTCCTTTTAGAAATAGTAAATTAATGAACCTTTTATTTTATCACATTTTCAAATAGCTCTCCTTGTATCTCCATACAGTAATAAAATCTCTGTTCAAACATGTTTCTTACATTTCGGAAACTTTGATTGTTTATTTTGTTTTCCACCACAACAATACAATGCTGGGTTACTAAAAGTAATTTTTAGTTGCCATTTTGTTATTAGTGGTTTGATTTTTATTCTCTTTATGTCAATTCTTTTGTTTCATCAAGACGTATAAAATGATTTCAATGTCGACCATACTTCCCATTGGAAAATTTTGAACCCCTACCCCCACTACCCCTAAGGGTAAAAATTTAAAACTAACCATCATTATTGTAGCCCCTCATATCAAAGAAGGTTGCCGCAAACCGATCCTAAATATCTCAAATAGTTTAAAAGTTAAGGAGGGGGTGCAAGTTACTTTTCAAAACAAACAAACACGGTTTGCGTGGTCAACATTTTTCTCATCCTACATTGTTTTATTATTTGTATTTAGTATATGGGTTTTGGCCTCAAGAAATCGATTAGAGCTGGTCTTATGACTGGAATAAATCATGTTGTTTTCCTACATCCCTTCAAAGAGGGCAAGTCATCCTATTGAACATTTTATGTAGCTACTAAATTGGACGAAAATCAGTTGATAACGGGAACCAAAGTGTTAAAATTTCAACCCGTGCCTCTTTAAATGTAAACCAGTGTGCAGCACCCTTCAACCTGGCGAGTGAACGAAATAAATTTTACAAGTTTACAATTTTACCGAAGAAACGTTCGGTCCCCTCCATTATGAACTTGTAAATTAAATTATATTTTAGTGCTTGTTCCAAATAAATCTTTATAGACTACGTTGTATCTCACGTTCTTCAACATTTTAAAATAAATCATTGCCTTTTGCTGCATATTTTAATTAATAATTGTTTAATATGTTGGTTAAAAAGAATAAACACAAACGGTGGGGAATATGGTGGCGAATTCCCTTCTAAAACGAAGTTTTAATTATGTGGCTCATGTTATAAAAATGTTGCAAATTAAGGAAACAAATAAAAAAATTATGAGTTTTAAGTCAAAAATCATAATTTAAATCATATTTAGGCGGTTATCTAAATATAATCCTAAAACTAAATCTTTAAAATATGCTAGGTAAGTAGTTTCATATCCATTCCATAAACTTACAATGCAAAGTGCAGCTTTGGTTGCCATCACCTGTTGTTGCGCCATCGGTTGTAATGTTTCAATTAAGTTGCAAATAAATCTTTCTATTACATCTTTGTATTCTTAGAAATGTTCCTATTTTTGGACTGTTCTTAATTCACAATTATTTATTAACTGCTTGTGGTTTATGATTTCCATGGTAACGAAGGATAAAAATTAAAACCAATTTTTAACTCATGAACAAATTGTTTGTACCTGTCCTGGTCGTGAACTATTTAAGTAAACTGAACACGAATAATTATGTTAAGTTGGGCGGTTTTTTCGTGTTAAAAGGTATAAAATAATTCATTACGTGTGTCTTAAACTTTGAAAGTTAGTTTTTTTTTTTTAGTAGTTATAGCAACATATACTATTGTGGGATATAACTGCACCATTGCACTGAGGATACTATTTTAATCTATAACTAAAAAAAGAGCCAATCCGGGAAAATTTTAAGGTTTTTTTTGTAATAGTCATAATGTACTAGAACAAGTTTTCCTTAGTTTAATATACGGCCTGAGGTTAAATTGCTAAACAAAATGCCTTGTCTTGGAATAGTAAATTATTTACCCTAAAAACAACACACAGTTATTTAGATATTTAAACTCTAAGAAAACAAAATCCCGATAGTAAAAAATATTCCAAGAATGCGAATTGTAAAGTATATTTAGAGTAATTAATTACCAGACAATGGATGGATGAGACCGCCATATCGTGGTTTGTCGAGCACACTGGCGCTGCTTATCTGTTATCAGGGGCTAGGCGCTACCGGCCGGAGATATGATAATCCCAGATCACCTTCTGTCTGTGTGATAGCGGCGCCTTTACGTGGCCCAATCCGTACAACACCTCGTGTCTACACCACCCGTGTAGGCACGTCTACCTGCGTTATCTTAAATTTCTTTTTCCTACTACTGTCCTTGAAAACAATTGTTTACGCACTCGATACTCGTCGCAAAACAGGCGGTTGCCGTATTCATTTTACTTTGCGCACGCTAGATTTACTTTGCGCTCGCTAAATTTACTTTGCGCACTCCAGTGTTTAAACATCAGAACACAAAACAATATGTATTAGCCAGCAAGGAAACGTTGATTAGTCAGAAATTAAGTTGACAACACTGGATATAAACATCTGATCTATTGTCTTTGTGGTCGTTTTCAACATAAACATAATCTACAAACCAGCTATTATATAGGTGAGAATGTGTGTAAGTTAGGTACACAATGATCAACTATGACAGTGACTTTAGTGAATTAAGTGACTTATTCCCTGACGATCTTGCTGAAACAGCTAAAACAGTGGCGTTTTACATGAAAAATCCAATGAATTTTTAACTAAATGTAGGAAGTGCATAATATGGGCTATCATAAATACTAAACATTTATACTTATATAATAAATATTTGGCAGTCGGGAGAAAAATTTAATATGCAACTCGTGCGAAAAGTGCCTTCACTGCACTCGAGAGAAATTATTCCGCACTCGCCTGCGTCTCGTGCATAAACATTTCTCTCGAGTGCAGCAAATTTCCAGGTTAAGTGTAAGAGAGGGCCATGTGGCCCTAACTTTGCCTGATTAAATAAAGAATTTTTCATTTCATTTCATTTCATTTCAAATTGGCACTTTCCGTACTTGTTGCATAAATAACTATTATAATATCAAGGAAAATTTGAAAATATTATGTCATGTATTTCATTACATGATTCGTGTTGGAGTCTTTTGTGTGTGTGTGCGTATGACTTAAAAACGTTTTATCCAGTAAGCATGTTTATAAACATGTGATGTTCCTATTGCATGTTAACTCTAACCGGATTCTGTACTTGATTCGCTATAAAAATGTCAAAAAATTTCTTAACATATTAACATAAATACTTTGATATGCTTGAAGAATTAAAATAATAATTTTATCAAAAATTTATTCTCTAAGGCAATATTTTGTTTAAAGAAATTTAATATTATATTCAAGAATTGTTCCAAATAGAGTTTTTTTTAGGGAATTTCAACTACATTTAATAATTACTAGGCCTCATAAATTCCATTAGGGATATTATTTATCACTATCCAATAGCTCGAATATTCTTTACGTTAAATCGACGAAGTTTTATGTGATAATTGTAGGCCGAGGTTAAATACAATAAAATACAATCGTTTAACGATATGCAACTATACTATTAGCTGAGAATATTATTAACTTCAACACATACAAATCTAACAACGATATTTAAATTCTCAAAATCTATTTTAGATATATAAAAGTGTTTAAAATTTAAGTACAATAAAATTTATCAGCACCTTTAACTGATATTCATATAAATTTAACTATAATTTGAAAATTATAAATTAGAACTATAATTATATTTCTGCAGTAATAGAATTAATATTTTGTCATCATTGGAGAACTTAAACCCAATTTGACGTGCCACACTAATAAGCATCGGGATCGCTGCAGCGAGTGTGGTGGAGATGATTCATAGCGCAGAATGCTGCAATAATTTATGCGGCAGTGTAGTGATGTCAAAGGCCTCATTCCTGCACCTCAGGTGGCTAATAAACCCTGTGAAGTGCGTGCATCACCCACGGGGGCGAAAATATACCGGAATATGTCTCACTTTGAGCCTGCCGAGTCGTGCATAGTTGAAAGGGGTTTGATAGACCAGGCGAGAAGTCTGGTTAATTCTGCTATAGCGTTTAATATTGTGGTATTTTTGTGTCAGGGGTTATAAAACACAACAGGTCTATGCCAGAGTAGTCCGAAATTTATACTAATGATTGGAAACCAGTATTTTCAGAGAATTCGCATCGGATACAGAGATGTACTTAATTTCGTTGAGATGTGCTCACCATTTTTTTTTATTGGATAAATAAAACTTGGTAAAATTTCAAAACTATACGCAGCCATTATTTGTTCTATTTTGGTTTAATATTATGTGGCCTTGGTTCGAAGAAAAGCTACATAATCGATCGCAATAATAATTTTTCTAGTTTGTCTTAAAATATGCCATTGTTGCGTCCTCCAATTCAAGATTGAAAAGTAATGAGTAAAACAAAGATATAAAACTAGTTCTAATAATTTCAGTTTGGACGGATTATTTTTTACTTTTTTGCAAAATTTATTATTTTTCGTCATTTTATTTTTGAAGTAACGTAAACTGTTATGATAAAATCAATATCTGCATTAGGAAATGTTATGAAACGTCCGTCTTAAAGGCGATCTTGAAAAGACTACACCGTGTAGAAAATTGGAAACAGCCCACTATGGATATGAATTATGTTGGAGAAGCTCCAAAATACCATAACTAATGACTTATGTAGCAGTTTAAGTCTATAATATGCGAAAGGGTTGACAAATAAAATGGATCTGAATGTACAAATTATATTTTTATTCTTCAAGCAAAGATGAAATTTTGGAATCAAGTAGTCGTCTCGCATAAATATTAATATAAATAAAATTTGATATTTAATATTAATTGATAAAATTTGTACTAAGTTATCACTCAGTTGTGAACTTACAATATAAAAGGTCTTTGAATTCAAAACTACCTGCAATAAACATAAGATCTAAAGAACTTAAATTTTGATTTTGATTTTGTTTTAGACTTCACACTAAATCCTGCCTGAATTATTTGTAATTAAAAGTTAAGAATAAAGTGAGATGTACTGACAAAACCGTTAGTTAGATCTAACTTTCATCTAAATTACGTCTATCACCCTGAGATAAAGGAATAATTTCTTACCTAAAGGTTATTGTCAATTGTGTTTTTATGTATTGTTAATGTCTGTTTTCCGGTCTTAGAAAGTCATAGCAGTCATTTAGAAATCATCCATGAAAATATAGCAATCCTGTGAGTTTTAATCAAATCAACTGTGCAATGGTTATTTGATTACTTGAAATATTCAAGATGGGTATTCTACAATGTGACTTTGATTTAAAATAAAATCATTCTCATAATCAGTAGCTAATTATCAGGACTAAAATCATGGTAACTAATATTATTTAAATTGTCTTGACAATTAAGAGTCATAGTACCAGGGGGACCGAGCTTAAGCTCGGTAAAATTATTACTTTCGTTTCTCACACAAAGCTCGTTCGCTCCGCTCACTCGCCAGGCGAAGGGTTTGCTATACATTGGTATGATTTTCCTAAAACTACAGGTTAAAGATGTAACACATTGGTTTATTTTATCTACAGTTATCAGCTGATTTTTGTTCAATTTCAAACCTCCATAAGGATAACATGGGATCTTTGAAGGGCTCTAGCACGAAAACCGGATTTTTCCCAGCTATGGGATCAGCTCCAATCGATTTCTGGTGGCAGTAGTGGAGAAACGCGGGAGCTGGCTCAGTTCAAGGTCACCTGAGCGATGACGTCATCGAGGTCAATGACCCCACCGATGACGTCATCGATGACGTCATCGATGACGCAATCGATGACGTCATCACCAATTACGTCATTCTGTGACGTCACACCCATGACGTTGCAGAAATGACGTGGCGATGACGTCATCACCCCTTACGTCACCATTATGACGTCATCGATGTCACAAAGGTCAAGGTCACGCTGAAACCTAAATTTTTAGGCACTTTTGCTGTTTCTCGCACTACGCTCCGAGTTTTAGTCAGGTTTCAATGACCTTGACGACTTGGAGCGAAATTAGACGAGAAACAGCAAAAGTGCCAAGGAAACTCAAAGTTTGCAACGTGACTCTGCCTAAACCGTCATGTGACACCGCTCGAGTGACCTTGAACCGATACAACTCCCGCGTTTCATCATTACTGTAACCGCGATGCGCACCCTACGACAGACACCGAGCGACTGACTGTCCAGCCCCGCGCACTCTAGGTATATTGGCTCGAGAGACTAAGACTCTAAACCGTCAGGAATGGGAGTAACTAACTGAACTTTGCAAGGAAAAGTCATTTCTTCCAATATTCTAAACAAATCTTCATCAGTAAAACTTACATTAGTCTGTTTGGTATAAAACTTAGGGTGTCCGCGCAACAGCTTACGCCATTTAGCTAAAGTCGAAACCCGCTGGACCTTGAGCGGTGGACACTGAGCAGCCAATAAAGACTTAACACGGCTAAGTTTTCTTACCCAAAGTGTCTCGCGACATGGCTTCCCCTCACAAAAGTCCGCACAATACTGAGAGACTGTTGGTAGCGCATGAGCCAGGGCAAAAGTGGAGGGGGTAATAGCAGGAGTGGGGGAAGGTCACAGTGGTGGGGGAAGGTGAGGTTGTACACTGGAGTATCGCATCACTTCACCATGAGCTGTCCTACAGTCAACACACTGTACTCTCAGCCCGAGTTGGCACTAGAAGAAACCTTACTGTACAGCTTAGGTTGTGAGGGGCGAGGAAGTAAAGTCAAAGTGGAAGAACTCCAAGATAAAGAGTTGTGTAAAATAAACTAATTGTATCCCTGCAATCTCCAATAACCTAAAAGAAATCTCCAATAACTCTAAAGAAATACCGATATATAAAAGAAATCTCATCCTTTGGCAAAATGAATTGGAAAAGATCACAGTAAAATTAATCTAACTTAAAATCTGGACTGAACACTCATGGCGATACTACGTGGTGTGAAAACGCCACCCTAAACATTACAAGTTAGGTTAGTGAGCACCTCTGGTACGATAACCGGCGTG